>WBNO01024097.1:0-26512 GCA_013400575.1 Peucedramus taeniatus
AAAATTGTTAAATCTGAGTTGATCAGCAGTTTTTCCAAAGGATTTGGAGATAAGCGTTACACCTCATAGAGGGAGAGGAGAAAAATTTATCCCTTCTGCTTAAATCTGTAGGGTAGAGTTGGTCTTCACATGGACAGTCCATTTTATAGTATATTTGTCATGCTTTTGTGTGTGAATAAGGCTTAATTGTACTTTTATTAGACTTCAGAGATATTATCTTGCAGAACCCCAGTTTGGTAGGAAGTTACGCTTTTCCGGTCTTTTTCACATCATTGACTTACATTGAATCTCACATTCATTGACTTAAAATTCTGGCCTATTTATTCAGCTTGCAGGCCGTGATGCCTGACTGAAGTGTTTGCCATTTTTCTCTCAGTCTTGGTTTTGTTTCATGGTAGCTGTGGCATTTCATCTCTTCCGTTCATGTTTTTGTTCCCAAAAGTAGGGGTAATCTTGCATGTGTCTACTGTTCTTGCTAGTATACTGAATTATGAAGCACAACACTGTTTCTGATGCATTAGTCCCAGCCTGCTGTTTCCAGGGCTTGTATCAGTCACAGGAATGGGAAGGGTCCAAGCAGAACAGACCCTCAACAAGCTCCTGATGTTGCTCTGCTAGCCAGTAATTCATCTAGGAAACCTGAGTAGTCCTTGGTCCTTCAAAAGCTGTAGCAACCTGATAGTAGGGTACTCAGAACACCTGGGCTTGGATAATATTGGAGGTTAAGGACAGAAATCAAAAAGACCTGATGCCAGCATGGAGTTTGGCCATTATGTAGAAGATTGCCCCCACAGGACTACAGACCTTGCTGAAGAGTTTCTTACTAGTTCTGTATTATTTAGATAGAAAAGAGCAGTTCATCAGACCTTCTGCAATGGATTTAATGTGTGGTCCTGTACTTCAGCTTTGAGTATCATTCTTGAAATTTCAGCTTGTGGTTTCAAATAGCAATGACTTACTAAGCTGACACCTTTTTTAAAAATCACATCAAGATTATGGTTTTGCTTTTTATTTAAAAGCACCATAGCAATATTTATGAAGGTATGTATTATAGATCAATTTTGCAACAATGTTTCAAAGTTGTTTTTTTTTTTTGCTGTGACATTACATTTATAGGTGAGATCAGAAGAGAAATGTTAGAAGATGTACAAAATAAATTAATGAACCTTATGAACAGCACAGAAGGAAAAGTGGACAAGTAAGTCTTTAATGAAAGATTTGGTCTAAGTTTATGGGTTTATTCTTCTCAGTGTACAGATGTGGCACTTACAGTTGCAGGTGTAGTAGAGGACTTACTTCCGTATGTTGCCTTGTAATTACACTTTTATTATTTTGACATTTTTCAATTGCTTGGTGGTTGTAAATAGTCATTTTGATTAGTAAAACCAATAGATATGTGACTTTGGTTCACTGATGTGTTTCTTAAGTAGAAGTGCACTTCTGTAGCATGAGCTCTGCAAATAGAGATAAGAGTTCTTAATGAATGTATTTTATAATGTTCACAGTGTGAACAGCAATCCTTTTCATGCATCTGCATCACCTGGATGTAAATCTTTTCCTTGGTCTTTTGGTTTTTTTCTTTTTCTTTTCTGCCCAGCAGAACTGAAACAGGGATAGGCAGATGGGCTCCCCTGCCCCCTTCATTATATCTTGGTTTGGAATTACACAGAGCTCTCTTTTTAAATGCTCTGCTGAATCAAGATCTTAGAACAAGCGTTTTCCCCGACTGTAGTATGTACATCCAGATTTGCTCATGTTACTGTTCAGTTTCACCTCACTGCATACAGTATTGCTAATACTGTCCAAATCCACACTGTGTAAGAAATGTAATAACTTAGAGGAAGTTGGTGAGGTACCCTTTAGTTATTTGTATTTCATGTGTTTATTTGTATTACTGTAAGTGTATGGCAAGAGTACGAGGAATAAATGCATCAATATTATGGTATCAGCTGTTACACAGTAGCAGCTGTATAACTACCTTCTCTTATGCTGCAGACTGTTGATGAGAAATCTCTTTATTGGACATTTCCATACTCCAAAAAATAAACGTCTTGAAGTGTTAAGGTTAATGGGAAGTATCTTGGGACTGAAAAAGGAGGAACTTGATCAGGTAATACTTTGCAGAAAACTAGGCACTTTTTTTTTTCTTTTCTTTTTTCCTTTCCTTTTTTTTTTCTTCTTCCTTTCCTTTTTCTTCCTTTCCTTTTTCTTCCTTCCTTCAGTATCCTTACCTGAAAATAGAATGGCTTGCTGCTGAACTAAATGTGACTGTCCCTGCACATTTTGTGGGGAAAGTGTGTTTTTTCTTCTTTCATCTCACCTTTTTCTTTATGTGGGACTTTTTAATGTTTTTTATATGATGATCTTACTCTTTCAATAATGTTGTTTTAATAGGGTAGATTTCATTTTGCTGAGGAATGCTAATGCAGAAAGGAAAGGATTGTGTGCTGTTGTGCAGAGTAGCTGTAATATATCAGTTACAGAAAAGGTAGCCTGTTATATATGTACCAGTAGTTATTGTGAAAAATGTGAGGCTTATGTTTTTAAATAGAGGCAAGTTTTTAGACTACCACATCTTTGGGAGGTGGAGAATATGGTTTTGACAATAATGAAAATTTGTATTTATCTCTAAGAGTGCCATATTATGTGGCATTGCAGCTCGTATTTATTCACTTTATTTTATGTGCTGTTTTATTTTTGTTGTTTCCTAACTTTGTTTTGTTTAAATACTTCTCTAGTTACTATCTGAAGAGCAAAGAGGAGTTACCAGATGGGTGACTGGCTGGCTTGGTGGAGGAGCTGGGTCAAAGAGTGTTCCTAGTACACCTTTGAGACCAACTCATCAGAACATTTTTAATAGTGTAAGAATTATTCATTCTCTTGGTTAAGTGGAAAAATGGGGAAGTTGCATATTAATGCTCATGTTTGGTTCATCAGTATATTGAGCTGCATGTACTGGTGCTGCTGTATCTTGTGTTAATTGTGTTGTGCAACTGCTTCAGCAAAAGGTTTTTTCCTGCACTAAGGAAATACTTACACATTGAAAATTATACAGTGATAAATCTTGTCTTCTAATACAGAAGACAATTACTGTTCCACTGGTTCCTGGCATCACTCTTCTTTCAGTATGGACTTCATCTTGCAAACTACAAATGCTGGAAGCTAAATGTATGTGAGAGTATGGAATTACACAATTCTCAACAGTACAGAATACCATGACATTGTATTTTGATGACTGTGTTCCCATATGTCCTTTAAATTTAAATTGAAAAGCTTTTTCAGCTGCTGCGCTACTGCCTCTTATGTACAGCATATAAAACTGATATTTTAAGTTTTCAAATACTGTAAAGCAACAGATCTCATAGCTTGATGCACGGGAGCAGTTTATCTATGGAACTTTCCGTTTCGCAGGCCAGTAAATAATGTACTCAAGGACCAAGCACTGAGGGATTGGGGTTTTTGGATTGACTGGTTTTTTGCTCAGTTGAGCTAGAAATGTTGGGAATGGGTCCCTGTAAATCATCTTGAAGTGTAGGGATTGGTTTTTTCTCCCAAAAATAGTGCAAGCACATAGGCCACTAAAGGACTGTGGTCTGATTAACTGTAGAACTAAAAGAGAAAAATTCATGCTTTTGTGTGAATTGTACAGACTTTACTAAGCCAAATTTTATCTTGTCATGCTACTGACACCTTAATTGTTCCATGCTTCCTTTATTTGGGATTTTTTTTTTTTAATAAAGTATACATAGGCTTTAAGAGAAAAGATTTTATGTGTTTCTGGAGGAGAGATTGGATGAGCAAAGACTAAAGAAATAATGTGATGTCAGTAATAGCATAGAATTCTTGAAATAACAGGCTTAAATCAATAATGGAACCATGGTAGAATATGTGTGTTTTCTTTAGAGTTTATCAATTTTATATAAATACTTCTTAGTGAGACAACAACAAAGAGTATATTTTAAAAATAAATTTCGTTGTCATTCACTGAGGACTGCTTAGTACTAAGTACAAGTAAAAAATTGATTGCAGGCTGTTGACAGCTTTGTATTTTATGTATATATGTATTTTTGACTTAATGCTTTTCACCAGAGCATCAGTGAAATGTAATAACTAGTAGCTTCTTATAGTCTTTTTCAGAACTGTTTGTGAAATTCCTTGAAACTGAATCTCGCCTGAGCCTTCCTCCACCCAAGCTCTCTGTTCATCACATGAAACCTTTAGGACCAGCAGGAACGGGTAAAACTGGCAGTACTCCACCCAACAGTCAAATGCAAGGTAACATTCTAATCTTTACACAGAACATAAATAACTAAGGGTAGAATTTTCAAGAGGATTTTAATGCTTCTGTGCTTTCTTGCTTGTAAATTATGAACTTGATTTCTTCTCCCCAACCATGTCTTACTTTGTCTTTTTTTTTCCAATTCTTCTCTTATCTCTTTCCCACTGCATCTATACCTCACTTTCTAAACTCTCAATACAGAAGATTAGAGGGACCAAATTCCCTTTGATATAGGAGGGATTTAACAGCACCTGTTAGAGCCAAACAGTTGCTGTGTAGACAACTTCATATGGTGTAGCAGTGAACCCAGTCCTGATTTTCAGCATCCCTGTTGATCAACTTGTGTTGAAGTGAGGGAAGAAAGCAACTAACACAACTTTGCAGTAGCTCTCTGGTGTGTAGGACTTGGTTGCTCAGAGAGGACCAAAACAAAATCAGTTAAGTGTATGGCCTGGTATGAAATCTCTGTAAGCAGCTGTGTTGATTTTGAGTGTTGACTTTTCCTAAGACAGAGAACAGTTTGGCTGATATTATATGTGTTAAATTAATGTACTTTTGTCTTAAATAATTTTAAATTCAAATCTTCAACTTAGCTGGTCCAGTTTGTTCCTAATTTTTTTACATGTGTTTAAGACTTCACCTTAATATAGGCCTGCTGGTTTGCAGAAGCTTGTTTTATTTGAAACTTGGCTGTAAACTCAAAAGAAAATAAAAACAAAAAGCCCTGAACACCAAACCCCTACATATTATATGTATGTACAGAGATAGAGAGAGATGCTAAAAACCCTCGTTCAATTCACCTAAAGTAGTTGGATGTTACAAAGTGCTGTTTATTTATGGGGGTTTTCTTGGGGCTGACCCTGGGGAAGCTGTGCCATGGGTTGGGAAACCTTCCTGTGCTGTGCATTGTAGTGCATGTGCCCTTCCACCTCTGCACAGTGCTGGAGTCAGTGTGACAGATACTTCATGCCTGGCAGTGCAAAGGTGAAGTGAACTGCAAAAGGTGTTCATGTTGCCTGTTAGATGTGCACATTTTCTTGGGTAGCTTGAGCTGTTACAGAATTTTGGTGGTGGACTTGGCATTGCTGTATTAACAGTCGGACTTGATTTTAAGAGTCTTTTCCAACCTAAAGGATTCGATAGCTCAATGAGAGTAGTCAGAGACAAAAGAAGTCTTAGAAGGTGGCTACAGTCCATGGCAAGGAGATTTTCAAGGACTTAAATGTTGCAGAAGTAATAGGCAGTTTTAGAATGTCACTCTGAAACAAATGCTGAAAAATTGGATAGATTTAGGAATGCTTTTAAACAAATTGTTTTCATTGTTGGTTTGGGTTTTTCTGTGTTCCAGATTCTCCAGTCTCAGGAATGGGTAGAAGACCAGATGCAAATCCATTTTTAGCACCTCGATCTGCAGCAGTACCTCTCATAACACCAGCTAGTAGTTCTGGACATCTGCTTATGAAACCTATTTCTGATGCATTGCCTACTTTTACACCACTGCCAGTGTCCCCTGATGCCAGTGCTGGTGCTGTATTAAAAGACCTCCTAAAACAATAGATGATCTTGGATCAGTACGATGATGGTAGCACTTTAAGGAAAATGAGAACACTATGTTGTATATAGTTTACCACAATGAGGCCTTCTGTAAAAAGTCATATATTTGATTGCAATTGTACCTTGCTTTTCTTGTACTTAGAAACTTATCAGTGATTCAGAAATTCTAATGGTGGAATGAATAATTGCCTTCTGTATAGCTGGCATTCATTTTGGGTGTGGGTTAAATATTTAACTGAGAAAAAAATCTATCTTGTTGCTAGATTGTCACAAGACAAATTAAAGGATTTTTAAACCTTAGGTATACTGGGTTATTTCAGATATGCATAGACAGAATTAACTCTTTGGTGTTGAGCTTTTTTTTTCCCATTAAAATGATCTGCCACCTACCTTCAAGAACCAGAACTAAAAAAAAAAAACCACCCAGTTAATGGTGTTTATTTAATGTACTTTCGGACATGTATCTCTTATTTACAAGTTTGATTGCATTTGGGGGCAATTTGAGGCACATTAATCTCTTTGCACAATGATTTGGTGTACTCCCCAGACTAACAGCTGTTTTCAGCAGTCAAACCCATCAGCACCAAGGAGTTAACTATGGAATTGAGGCTTTACATCCATGTGAAGAACAAGTAATTTAGCAGATCATACATTCACATATATAAAGACACTGTGCTCTAATGGTCCAAGGTGTATATATGAGAGACTTTTTATCTTGCAAGATTTTGTAGATCCAAGTGTAGACTTAAGGCTTGAACACATGTATAGAATTAAAAGGGAGGAAGGTGCTTGCTTATCTCAATTGTGTAAATAGGTCTTTGTACAACCAAGGCCAAAGTCAATTATTCTGTAAATTTTGCTGTGATAACTTGTACACTTTGTTTAACAGGTAAAGAATGAAGTCGCATACTAAAGAATAAGAGTCATCCTCATAGTGAATCTGAGATAAAACATCTTCAGTTTAATATGTGTAATTTCTAAGTCTTTTTATATGCTTCTCCTTGTTAAGTCAGTGTTAAGATAACTGTTGTGCAAGTTCTATATTAGAACTGTCAACCTTCTTCATTTTCATTAAGGTTCTGGATAAAATTGTTGTAAGAGTTATATTTAAATAAAATTAATTAGTGAACTTGTACAGAATCAACCAAAATAATGCAAGAAATCTTTGCATTTATTTATATAGAGGTCATATAGTGAATTTCTTTTGTTGCCTTGAAACCTAGCAAAGGTTTTTTTTATTTGCTGTACTTATTTTAAGAGCTGCTTGAAACCCTTTTCTCCAGTATAGTAGTGTTTCATGGAAGACTTAGCAAATTTGTGACTGGATTGACCTGCCGTATTGGATTTTGATTTTAAATTTTTGACCCGATTATGGACAGTTTGGCAGTTTGATTTCTGAAAAGATAGCAGCCACATATTGACCAAAGTAAATTCTGTGTTATGTAATAAATGTTATGAGAATTTCAAATTGCTTCAGGTGAGAATACTGCAGTTAGATACTTCAAATGTACATCTTCATTTAAACTGGACTGGAACAGCTACTTTTTTTTCTATATAGCAATTATAAAGAAAAGTGAAATCAGATGGCTTCTGTGCAATCTCTCTTGGTCTTGTAGTCATGTCTGTTTAATGATATATAACTGCTTTGCAATAAAATTGCCTTTTGGTGAGCCAAAGCAGAAGGAAATTATTAGTTTTTAAAAATTATGTGACTTACATGTTGTAAATTACAAATGGAGTCATGCTGCTCACAATTCTCTGAAGATACTAACTGAGCAGTTCTTAACTTTTTTTATTAATTTTCTTCTTTAACTGCAGAGAACTTAATATGTACACATTTCTCTTTCAGGAAGCTTTCTAAATGCTAATAAAGAAAACATAGTAAGACCATTTATTTCTGCATGCTGTAAATCAGTTCTGTTTATACACTAAGCTCTGAGCTTGAAGAGGAAAATCTAATACCAAGCAGAGGTACTGAAGAACTTCAGAGTTCCTCATTAAGCTCCTTGATGGAGATGAAAATCTTCTACAGCAGATATAAAAGACTTCAGTCCCTAAGTCCTAGAAGGTGAGCTCTGTTGAACTATGGAGAAAATCCTTAAGGCTTAGAGGTTTCTGTTCTAAGGCTTATTCCACAGGTACCTTGGTTAGGTTTGATGCTTTGTTAGAAATCAGCTGGGCTCTGTGTTCCAGGCAGTACTTTAGTGTAAAAAAGCGTAGAACAACTTCATGACTTTGGTTTTTTCCTTCCTCCTTTGAATGTTTCACAGACCATTGCAAACATTCAAGCTTTGTTTTCATTGAATGATTAGTAGATATATTTTTTCCTTTAATTTTTCTTCTGTGTTTACTTTGTTCTTGATAACTGTTCCATATATAGTTGCCTTACCAGTTTCCCACATGTACATACGTGACTCATGTAGTCTGTCCTGTTGATTGTGTGGGTCTTTCACACAGCAGCATGAGGGGAAAAAACTCCCTGGAATTTATGAACAAGATGCAGCACTTGAAATTTTTCATTCTTTCATTTAACATAATTGTTTTCTCTGGCTTTTGCAAGGAAAAAAAGGTGTGTGGTTCTCCTAGTTTTGGTCTAACAAGCTGTCAATTATCTTTAGTTGTAAGGTAACAGAATTCTTATAACAGATTCATTTTGCAAGCTTAATGTAAGGGGGGGGAAAATGAAGGTTAGGGTGTTCCATTCTTCTCTTTAGACTTTCTAATTTTTTTGCTGTTCTTTGCTTATCCTGCATTCCATGCAAAGAGAAGGAAGTAACCGTTTGATCTTTCTTATTGCCACTGTAAAGGAATGCATGGTGTGGGGTTTGGAAGTTTTTAAACTTTGCTGCATTACACCAGCTAGTCACAGCAGTATAATTTCACACATTATAGTGACCAGTATAGAAATAACTGGGTTTTTTACCAAGTGCCAGTCCCCTGCATTTTATTATTGTTTCTTTTTGTCATTCTTGACCGTTTTGCATAAGTAGTTACCAATAAGGCAGGCAATCTGGACTATGTATAGGAGTGACTGATGGCTAAAGCAGAAGAGACAGAATGGAAGATGCTTGCCTTGTAAGTATTTCACATTATTACTTAGCTCATGAAGACTTAGCAGTAAATTAATGTCTTCTTATTGCTTGTGTTGATATACTGCTGGGTTTTTGGTATTTTCATAGAATCATGAAATGGCCTGGTTTGGGAGGGACCTTCAAGATCATCCAGTTCCAACTTCCCTGTCATAGGCAGGGACACCTTTCACTAGACCAGGTTGTTCAAAGCCCCATCCAACCTGGCCTTGACCACTTCAATGGGGGCATCCACAGCTTCTCTGGGCAACCTGTTCCAATGTCTTACCACCCTCACAGTGAAGAATGTTTTTAATATGTAATCAAACCCTATCCTCTTTCAATCTATAGTCTGTGGGAAAAGTGAAAAAATATTTTAATATTTGAATTATGGTCAACTATTAGAAGGTTTTGCCAGTTATTGGTAGAAGAGAGTTTAGAAGCCCTGTGACATGTGGCATTGCAACAAGCACTGGCAGGCCTCAGACCAATGGTATCAGGGAAGCAATTATTTATACCCATTTTTTGTGTTTGTTAACAAAATGAGTGAGCTGACCCTTGTACCAACAACCTGAAATGTTCTATCTCTCTTGGTGTAAAGGACATCTAACTCTTCAGAGAGCAGCCTGGATACTGTTTGAATATCAGCCAGTATCACAAAGGTAATCTTGGCAGTACAGTGTGGTTAACCCCAAGGTTTTCATTTTTGACATCAGATGCTGCCTGCATTTCCCCCCAGTGAATTTCCAGATGGTCATGCAAGGTGGATTGAATTGTGGCGTGATCAGATATGGGAATACAGACAAAGGAGGTTTTACAGATTTGAGGCAGCTAGGCAATTATCACAATTATTGTGATAGCTGAGGCAGCTATCACAATTATTTATGTGATGTCACTTATGAAATAGTAGCTATCAGCCAGCACTATAGTACAGCCACTTAGTATCTAGTGTTTGTTGATGGAATAGTCCAAGGGGTTAGGAAAAAGAAGGGTGTAACATACTCCAAGTGGTGCATATTTTGTCATTTGGCAGCTTTCTGCCAAGGCTCTCCTACAGGGTGAGCAAAGTCAGATGGTTGATTTTGAGGTAGTAAAAACTGACCAGTGGCATTTCCTGACTCCCTAGAATGAGAAGCACTGTTAGACACAACCCTCTGAGAACAGAAAGCCCAAGATTATAATGCTTCAAATCAAAGTTAGATAACTTTTTGTAAATTAGGGAGTAGAGAGCTAAGGCTGTTCTAAGGTTTTGAAAATTATTTTGACCTTTTCAAGGCCGCAGAGAAAGACAGAAGCCCACATTAAGTTTGGCAGAGGCAGCTGGATTTTTAGAACTAAATAAAGCTACCCTCGTTTGTACAACTTAGGTAGCCTGAATCCATTACTTTCCTGAATAGTTAGTGTAGTATAACCAAAAAAATATATTTAGCCTAAGCAACAAAGTGGCAACTGGATGTAAATAGAGCAACAGTAAAGAGGTAGTAGCAGTTTCAAGTAAATCAGGGATAAGAAGTTGGATAAGAATATTAGTTCCTAAATGGGAACAAATATAAGAGATGCAAGCTGCAAGTATTTCACAGAATCCATTAAATTGGAAAAGACTTCTGAGATCATCAAGTCCAAGCTTTGACCATACCTTGTCAACTAGACCATGGCACAGTGTCATTGCTTGACAACCCTTTCTGTGAAGAAATTCCTCCTGATGTCCAACCTGAATCTTCCCTGGAGCAGCTTGAGGCTGCTGTCCTCTCATCTCTTTGCCAGGAGGAAGAGATGCCGACTCCCACCTGGCTACATCCTCCTTTCAGGTAGTTGTGAAGTGATAAGGTTGCTTTCTCAGAAGAATAAAGATCATGAGAGTGATTCCAGACACTGTTTGGGGGAAGGTGTCCAAGAAGCTGCATAGAGAAAGGGAAATAAGGGATTCCGGTTTCAGCTGGTCATGGAGAAAGCCAACCACAGATTGTAAAATTACCCTTTATGTAAAACTGTTTCCTTATCTCCTGCAGTACTTTTCTTTATTTTTATAAGGTATTAAAGTATTTGAGTGATACTTTTGTTTGTAATAAAAGGGTATTTTCAGAACTACAAGCCAATTACCTAATTGATTCTGGTTCACCTATGTGTTTTGGTTGACATGCCACACCATGGATACAATGCTAAATTGCAGCAGGAGTAAAACTGTAGTAAAGAAAGTGGTTTGAATGGTAGACTGGAGCATTAAAAAATAGTAATTAAAACTGAAACTTTTTCTGGAAGTAGATTTGGAAAATATTTAGACTGCACTCTACGCTTAAGTAGTGGGTGCCAATAAAAATGAAGGCAAACAGAACACTGCCTTATTTTTGACAATAGGAGCAGTAACAGATGTAACAGTTTTCAGCTAACTTAGAGAAGACTTATTATGAAACTACAAAAATTTGAGGAGTACAGGATTCTAAAGAAAATGAATGAGTCATAACTAGGATTGCCAGATCTGTCTGGACCTGACTGCAGACTGAATAGCACATTGTCTGCAGAGTGCTCTGGGTGAAGGACCTGCAGAGTTCCACTGCAGGCAGAGGGGTTGCAGGTAGTACTTCTGTCCTTACTGGACTCTGAACAGATCAGCAACTATGGTGTGCTTCCCGGAACCTGCCAAGTAGGCAGGGCTGGAGATTCCAGGAGCCTGCTGCACTCTGATGTTCTTCTGAACTGAATCAGTGGTTCCAACTGCCTTGAACAGATACTTAAATAGCCTGAGGCTTTGCTGGCAACCTGAAGCCTTCACTGTCCTGGCCAAATGGGACTAGGCAGTCTAGTTTATGAAAGGAAAGATTTTCACTAGAAACTCCAATGGAGTTGGCTAGAGCTGATTTCAAATGCATGGAGCTAGAGTAAATGCAAAAATAAACCTCTATACCTCTATATGGAGCAGAGCTATTTTTCTGAGATATGTAGGGATATATGTAAGGATAGTCTCCAAAAAAAACTATGGCAAAAAGATCACATAATCATTAAGGTTGGAAAAGACCCTTAAGACCATTCAGTCCAACCTTTGATGGATCATCACCACGTCAAATAGACCATGGCACTAAGTGACACATCCGGTAAATTCTTGAACACCTCTACGGATGGTGACTCCACCATCTCCCTGGGCAATGGTGCAAATAATTCCAATGCTTAACAACCCTTTCCATGATGAAATTCTCCCTGAATTTCACTGTCTACTGTGCTGTGCTATTGATTTTGAGATATTTTGGGTTTACTGTTCTGTGTTTTATTAACCATTATACATAAACCTAGGAAATACAGGATTGTGTTTGGTACTTCTTCTAGCACAAGGGCAATTCTGTGAGAGATTGCAATTCAGATAAACAATTCAGCTGTTGCAAATGGTCATATTTAATTCAGTTAATGACACTTAATTTCTAAATGTCAAATGAGCTCTGATGAATGGTTTTTCTTCGTTTTCTTGATTTGTTCTACAGTCTCTCCTGCTGGCATTTCAATTCAGACATATCTTCCCAAACTGGATTTGTTTGTTTGTTTTTACTTATTTTTCTTTTTTTCCTTTTATTCTACTATGGTAATCTCTTGAAGTTTCTCTAGCAAATGCAGATGAAGAAGAAACATTTCACTTTCTACAGTGATTTTTATCTTTTCTAAGCACTATTTTTATACCTTGTTCATCTGTTGGCTTTGCAGACTGTTTGGCAGTTTTCCTGCTCTTGGTGTGTCTGCAAAAGAATTTATTATTAGCTTTTATGCTTCTTATGATTTGTTTCTCAAACCTTCTTGGCCTGACTTTCTGTTTTTCACATTTAACCTGTCAGAGGTTTTGTTCTTTTTTATTTTCTTTATCTGGCGCAACTTCAGCTTCTTGAATTTTTTTATGGAACTGTGGACAAAATGGGGACTGATTGATTTATCAGGCTCTGGCAGTGGACTCCATTCGCAGTACAAGTGCCTCTGTTGGAAGGTGGGTCTGGTTCCACTGACTTTTCACATGGCTGTTGAGGTTCTGGTACCCCACCATATCTGAATGGATGGGAGCCCTGGGCATGGCAAGGCTGCTTCTGAACAGGGAACTCTTGGTACTGCTCATCTCCTTCTGCTGTGGCAACCAGTGCAACTCAAGGCACAGGCCAACAGATTAAAAAAAAAAAAAAAAAGACTGTGTTAGAAACTGCATCCTGTTGCAAGACTTTGTAAGCTCTGCAGTACATACAGCACAACTAGGAGTACATCCCTGTTCAGTGGAATTTCTACATTCAGTA
The DNA here is from genome assembly GCA_013400575.1 of Peucedramus taeniatus. Lineage (NCBI taxonomy): Eukaryota > Metazoa > Chordata > Aves > Passeriformes > Fringillidae > Peucedramus > Peucedramus taeniatus. The sequence continues at coordinate 13,161 of WBNO01024097.1, forward strand.
TGCTAAATCGCTGCCTTACAGCAGCACTTGTTGCTGCAGAGCAGTGGATAATAAGTCTGAAAACAAACAGACAGCACACATCGTGTTTCCCAGCCAATTCTTATGAATGGCATGGTTAGGTCACAAAAGTAAACAGGTAATTTGTGAAATGGTGTCATCCCTGCTGTGGGAATAAGTAAAATAGATGTAGCAGTTCTTAAATCTAAGAAAAGTTGATAAATGTCTTCTGGGGTTAGGAAAGCAGTTGAGAAAGTACAAAACAGTCAAAATTATTTCTCTCCTTATAGTGAAGCTTTCTGCCACTCCTATATTTAATATATAACCCCAAAAATCTCAAGATAAGGAGAAGACCCAAAAATGTGCCAAGTGTCTTATTGGAAAAAGAAGCCAGGAGTCTTTTCTTATATTGTATTCATTCACCTATAAGAGTGAAGCATGTTTAAAAAGGGAGTTTTTTCTACCACTTGGAAGAAGAGAAGCTCTGGAAGAGAGGGTTGATGTCAAATATTTTCTACTCTGGATTCATCACCAGGGTTCTGGCAGGTGCCCTTACAAAAATAGTGCACATACTTGTGAACATTCAAACACCCCTGTTGAGAGGTGGCATTTCCACAGACTTGTTTGGGTTTATTCAGAACCTGAAGTGTTTTAATGGAAAACACAGAATATGCTCAATGCTACAGTGGCTGATATTTTGCTCTGGATAAAAATAAAGCAAATTGCCGAAGCAGAATAAAAAGGAGAAAGGATGCCCAGCTAAATCAGAAAAAAAAATTAAAAAAAAAAATAATAAAAAAACCCAACAAAACAAAAACAAACAAACAAAAAAAAAACTAAAATATAAGTTCCATGTGGTGGAATTAAAGTACCTAGGAGCTGAGGAAGCACAGATGAAGCTGATGTTTTACTGACACTGATGCCCAGCAGCCAGGGAAAGCTGCCAGGTTAACCAGTAAAGGTGAGCCACTGCCTCCAGTCAGCTGCTCTAAGGTGCTGCCCAATCCTGCCAGACATGCCCTGTGTGGTGCTTGTGTTAGTAAAGGGCTTGGGAAACTGGGAAAGACACAGCAGTCTTGAGGCATTTTAGTATAAAATAAATCAGTCCTGAATATTTCTAAGGAGGGTTTTAGTACATCTAACTGTCTGGTGGTAATTGGAGCCCAATGGTTTATGTATCCCAGGCACTTGTGAAGACTGAATGTTGGCTTGCTCCAACAGTGAAACAGACTTTAGTCTTGGTCCAGAAGTATTAAGAGTTTTAGGTCTTTATTTATGGAAGGTCATTATTAGCTGAAAGGGGCCATAAAGAATTTATGCTTGCTGTTAAAAGGGGCTGGTAAACATTTTGTCACAAGATTAAAGAGCATTGTTTTCAACCACATTGTCTAGATCATTTGACAAAAAGGCAAAGAAGGCTACATCCCTGTTTATGTACATGTCAATCTTATGAAATAAACAAAAACAAACTAAAATATCTGTCTAGTTTCAGGCAAAATGTGAACTGCAGTTACCACAGCTGTGCTGAGATTCAACAGAAAAAGAAGCAAAATATGAACAGTGGGCTGGGGCACCTTGTTCTCGGACACTCAGAGCAACCAAGGGGGGGATAGAAATTCTCAGGTACATCTTTTGTCTTTAGGTAGAGGATGATCCATACATGTTTTACAGGAAAATATTTTAAAAGTATAAATGTCAGTCATCTAAGGATTGAAAACTCAAGAAGAATATTGCAGGCTGTTGCAAACTATTACCACTAATAATTATTACTCTCTGATGTGAGTTGTCACATACACCAAAAATGCTGTGAAAGGCTCTGGTTTTTTCCTGAGAAAGTTACAGTAATCATTTAGTTTGCTTGTTTACCTTACTTTTATTGGGTTAAAAAACCCTGAACAATACTGAAGAATTCTTCCAAGAATGTTATTCTTTTTTGCCTCGGGCATCTTCTTAGACTGTCCTAGAAAGTACTACAGCTAAACAGGTTGTCATGAACAACAAACCTGATCTCACTAGAGGGAATATTGCTGAAATGGTTCTGTCCTACAGTAGATGCAGTTCACTGGGCTATTTTAAACTGTTTGGGTTTTGGTGTGTACCTGCTACATCGTAATATTCCTAATCCAAAGGGACAAGTAATGTTTTCAAAGCAGTAAAGTGGAGTCAGATATTAGTCCATGTTTAGAGTAGTTGCATTTCAGAATGGATACAGTGATGCCTGGGCTTTCCACTATCCTAAAAGAAGCAGGCTGTTAGAAACTGGTATTAGAGTGACCACAGACCTGTAAAGAGAGTACAGCTATGGGGTGGTATGGTTTAACCCCAGCTGAAACCAGGACAAAGATGTAGAGTTAGGGTAAACCAAGGTGTTTTAAGTGTTTATTCCACGTGCTTGGGCACTGTGAGACCACCTGGTACAGCACTGCAGTGGGGCTCAGCCCACTGCTCTTTGGAAGCAATGATATCAGCAGTATCCTCTGCCCAGCACATGCCTCAGACAGGTGACATCCCTGTACAGGAGAAATGAAGGGGTGCTCTATTGGCTCTGTTTTGCATGGATATCTCCTGCAGGTGGGAACTGTTCAGGCAGCTGACCCCCAAGAAATGGCAGCACAACAGGAACTGTTACATTTTCTCCTTCCTAAAAATTGTACTGTGAGCTGCAGATAACACACCACAACATCTCAGGGACCCTAAATTCCCATTACATTTTAATTAGCACTACTGATGTCTTTACAATTACATACTATGTTAATTTTGACTGTTAATTCTAGCTTGTGTTATCTTTGGCTAGGAAAGGAAAATACATGTAGCACTGTGCTTTTGAGCTTCTGGCCTGAGCCATCTGGAACAGGTTATTTCATCAGTCATGTTATGAGATGGCAATTATAATTCAGAAAGTGAACAAAGCAGACCTCAGCTGATAATCTAAGGTAGTCTTTGAAAAATTATAGGCAACCCTCCCCAAACACCAGCAATTTGCAACTAAGATTCATTCCTGGGAGGTGGAAGGAATGAGCCCTGCTCTTTCTCAGGCAGAATTAGGGTTTGAGACCATGTTTCCTGTGTGGTGCTATTCAAGGGGCACTAGGGTGAGATGTGTGTATGTCAAATCACTGCCTGTGTTGTAACATCAACATGTGACAATATCAAAAGCTTGCTTACTTGGCAGTCTCCAAGAACACTTAGATCAATCTCCACAGTCAGGCACAAGCTGAACTTGTGAATCTCATGGAGCTTAAATGCCATCAAAACACAGTTGTTTCTGCAAGTTCCCAGCAGTTTTGCTCTGTTTTACCTTTTTTCTTGTAAAAACAATTGGTTCCATAAGATTTGGTAGGAATAAAATGAATTTTTTTAGCATTTAAAGCTTGGACATGTAGGGTCTAAAGTGTCATTAAATTCCTTTAATGAATTTAGGTCTGTGTGGCTGGGTAAAAGATGTCTATGACTTGGCATGTAGAATGACTTTGGGCTCACAGACCTGCCACCATACAGACTTGTATGCTTTGACTCTTCTCACAGTTTGAAAAATTTTTTTGAAAATTTTCTTGAAAATGTTCAGAGTGGGGGAATTTTAAAAAATGACAAGATCATCCAAGAAGGGTGTTTGACAGATGTGGTTCTGGAGAAACATAACAAAATCAGAGTTAAAAAAAGAGACAAAATGTTGTGAAACTTAGAGGATGAAGACTTGTTTCTGTGAGGAAGATTTTCTCTTCAGGGGTGCTAAGTGTAATTAACTATTCTTAAGTTCCCTGACCTATTTAACAGGGTTTTTTTTAGCATTTAGAATCTGTCAGATTGTGTTCTCCAGTGCTGAGGGCTCCTGTTCATCCAATGCTGTGCTTTATCTGCAGGAGCATGGCTCAATTCATATGTGCAGCTGTCTCATCCAAAGAGAGCAAAGTCAGACAACCCATTTTATGTCCCCCTTATTATATATTACACAATTTTCAAAATCCAAATCTTAATTGGAGATATGGTTTCAACCCTAGCTGTGCACAAAGCAAACGTTGAGAACATAGTTATTTAACAGAGCCCCATTTTATACTGGGGACAGTTCTGCACCTCCTCATGAAGACAAAGGCAATGTCGAGCTAATCTAAATAAATTAATGGATTTTATAACATGGAGGGATATTTGAGACCACTGAAGTGAGAGCACCACTACACATGAAGTTTAGCCACCATCTTAAGCATAAATGCTGAAGATGTCAGCAGAGGGTGTTGAAAAATGCATCAATTGGCCATTTTTATAGAGTGAACAAAAGGGGGTTTATGAACCACAAAATCCTTCTTTTATACAAGTCTTCATACCAAACAGAGTTGTGAAAAGGCTGTGGCTGCATCTGATTGTTTTGTGACTGATGGTAGTAACAGAAAGGTACTGCAGAAATTCCACTTAGCCACAACATCAAATCCTTTTATTTTGGAAAAAAAACAGTCACCAAGCTGTAAACTAGCCCAGGTTGTGGTTTGGTACACTTTTTATACTCTGGTTTTTATCCACTCCAGCTGTCAGATGGAGACAGGAAAAATCAAAACATTTGTACAGTATTTCTTCTTAAGGGAGCCTCTTAGGTGGTGAGATCTGGATTCACCTCCTGTCTCCAGGGCTGGAGTACCTCTGCCAGTTGGCTGATGGATCAGAACTCTGAGGCAACTATTTGGGAGCAGACTGATGCTGCACTCATACAGTGATTCTGGCATGCATGCAATGATTTTACCATGTGACTGTAGAAAAATTCAGTGGATTAGCAAGTGAAGTATCATCAGATGAAGCAAGCTCTTCATCCACCCAGCTGGATACACAGAGCATTTGCTTTCCTGTAAAGCTGTTTCTCATTGTTTCAGTAGATTTTTCACACTTCTAACATGCAGTAAGCACTGCTACTCTTAGATCTGTTAGCTCTCCAGGTTATTGATTGTATTGAGAAACTCTGGTGGTATGGAGCAGTGAGAATACTCACTGTTAAACATTTGCCACAATGAAAATTTTCCTGGGCTTTGCTTTCTGTCCTCTCTTGTCTGTTTTTCGACCCATGACAAAACTTCACAACATGCCCAGCAGCTTCTTCAGAAGTCCCTTGTGTGAGTTTTTGTTAGGCTTATGGGAACTTTATTTAAAGTAAGTAAATTGGTTCTTGTTCGTCTGCAAATGTATAGAAATTCTCTGAATTATTCCAGGTGTTTAATTTTCTATGTAGTGCAAGTGATGCAAGCAAGTCACTGAGGGACAAACTGTCAGAAATGGCCTGGAGCCTCTGGTGCTGTCATTTTTGAAAGGTAATTTGGACAATTATAGCCAGTTAGCAAGATACAGAGCTCTTGAGCTTCCCATTGGCTCCAATACACCTTGTGGGGGCTCAGCACCTCTAAAGCAGCTCAGTCTTTGTATCTCAAGCTGGATGTTGGTGCTTAGAGGCTAATTTTATTATTATCTGTTATATCAACTGTACTCCTGTTTCTCAATCTGTTACACAGAGATGTACTCAACAGAAATTAAAAGTAGCTGTTTAATGTCCATGTCTGTGTTTAATTTCAATGTTCATCTTTGGATCTACTGTAATCTTTGCTGCATCTGACTGCTTATCTTTCACATCCCATAAATGTTCTTCTTGACCTACTAAAGCTCTGCCTGTGGCAAAATTGCAAAACACCTGAAAAAGTACTTTATTTCCTTCCTCTTCAAGCATAACTGGAGATCTGCAAGTTATACTTTTCCTGAAGAAATATTTCATATCATAAACTGCTCCCTTAAGCATGGGGTCAGTTTTAAAAGGGCCAGTGTTTGCAGACAAGCCATTTGTTTTCCTTTGAATGTTTAATTTGTTTATTCCTGTTTTCAAATAATCCCCAAGCAATATAGTTCCTGTAGCTGTGATCGTCATGAATTCAAGTTATTCACCTCCCAGAGGGTCAGACCTTTCATCAGTATGCCATTGGCAGAGAGCAGAGAGTGTTGCATATTCATTGTCCAGAACACCAGCTAGAGGGCCTCCAAAAAAGCCTGATTTTTTTTTTTTTGTTCTCAGAGCAAGGAAAACAATCCCTTCCCTTCTCCAGTCCCTTGATAAGGGTTTCTGTCCAATAACGGTGCTCTCTGCTCTGAGGCACATTTAACTGTGAAGTTTGCAGCGGGAGAGGCTTTCCTTCAAGCTGTTAGTGTTTTATCCTGGCAGGCTCCTCGAGGTTGTTGTGAGGAGTCTAGCCAGTTGGTGAGCTTTGTAATCTAAACCAGCTGTCCCAGGCTGAGGCCCCCATTTGCATTGTTTAACATACTTAGAAAATGAAGTGTTCATTTTTAACATTCCTCCTCCAATTGGTTTAATGCTGAATTACAGAAGAGAACTAAGCAAAACCAGGTGCTTTCTCTGTATTCTCTCCAGTGTCTGAGGAGGTACAGACGGCTCCCGATCTTCTCCATTACTTGCCATTTCATTCTTTGGACTATAAATGACAGAGGAACTGAAGTGCTAGCAGAGGGTAATGTTTGGAAAACTTTCTAGTTATTCATCAGCACAGACTCTGGTTTTCTTCCACCTTTCCCCAACGGTTTTGGACATGCAAGGATTAAGAAGGTAAGTGGTATGCATGAAACTTCTTTGCTTACTGACGGGAAACCTACTTGTGGAAAATAGCTGTGGCAGGGACATGTTATGCCAATCCACTTGCAAAAGCCATTTGCAAAGAGATGAGATCTCAATGGTCAGAGGTGGGGAAAGACAATCTGCCTGTTATTAAAGCTGTGCTGTCTCTGACGAGTTCCTTCTTGATCTGTGCTTATACTCTGCGCATCTGCGGGAGTGCTGAACTGCAGCAGCAACGATCCCACTGGCTACAGTGATTGATTGAAGTTAATTAGTTACTATTGCAGAATTTAATTACTAGTTTAAAATATTTTGCCTGCTGGGCAGGCTACTGTGACCAGCTGCATATAGTGTTGATAGGTTGTGCTGCACGTCTGTTAATAATTCTTGAGGGGATTTCAGATCTAAAGTAACGAGCAAATTGAGATCATGGGTGCAGACAGAACACGTATGAGGCAGTAAGGTCACTCCCCCACCAAGGGGAAAGAATATATCATCTTGTAGCAAAGGAAACTAAAGACTGTCTAAAAATGTTTGAGTTTTGTCTGACTGTTTTATGGGGGATTTTGTTATCGTGCACTGTCCTGCAGCAATGTGCAGCACAGCCCACTTGCTGCATATGTCAGTATTCTGCTATAACCTGTCGTATTCCCTCCCAATGCTTTTCTCACTTTATGCAAAGTGAGTATGCAGTCTTTATAGAAGTGTACACTTAAAAATCTTTTTAAAAAATCTGAGGAATCAATAAATTAAGTGTAAGCCTAAATTAATAAAATTGTAGTTTAAATGCTTTACATTGGACTCCAAGGAAAACTGTGCAAAATTTGCCTTTCCTTGTCACTCAAAAGTTGCCAACAAGCACAATCTGTCTCCACAGCACTATGAACAACCATTTTAGGGTTTATGTTTACTTTTCAGAGCTTGTCAAATTTGTTGTAATGTGTCGGTCATTGTGTGTGGTTTTGTCTGATGCATTTGTAGGTCTTGCTCAGCAGCTCAGTTTTCACTCTGGAAATCAGGGACAGCTCTAAGAGAGAAAGTTGGCAGCTCACATGGGTAGCAGAACTAAAGCTACCTAAAATATCCCTTGCTTCCTGTGCTGGTTTGTGGGAATGTATTGTATCCAATTGCCATTTAGAATTACAATCCAAGATAAGCAAGTGTGGATCTAATGGTACTAGGAAGTTTTATAGAAATCAGCAGCGAAACACTGAAATCCACAGGACCTAGAAAAAAGCTGTTTCTCTCTGTGCTTTCATGGTTTTCTATCTGTTAGTAAATGTTCAGAGGTGGGAGGTTACGTGACCATGATTTATATGCTCCAGGTAAGGAGCTCCAAAATAGGTATAGGGCTCTTTTAGAGGGATCCTCGTCTTTCAGTTGCAGTGGAGAAAGACCCAGTAGGGAGCACAAGATGTGAAGATGATATACCTGGGGAAGGCTCCATTGAAGATAACAGCTTCTGGTAGCTGGTGACCTGACACAATGTGTCTCCTTCAAGACTGAGAAAAGGGACAGAATCTGGCCCCAAGAAAATGGATTAATCTCAGACAGAGCCTCCTGGGGATGAAATGCGGTTTAGCGGTTGGAGCAACTGGCTTGGATTCAGGACCTCCTGCGTGACACGTCTGCAGCCCTGCCAACACCTCACGCTGGGAGCTTAGGCAGGACCTTGCCTGGGTTTACCCATCTGTAAAACGTGCACAGTGTGCAAAGAAGCTTCATTTTTGCAAAAGAAAGGTGTCAGAGAGGAGAAAAACCGCTTTGTTGAATATTGCACACTTGTTCATTTAACAGCTGCTGCATGGGGTGTCATAAAAATTAGATTAGTCCATAGACATGTACAGTCTGGTTTCAATCCCAGTTGCATAAAACCATAGTACCATCAGTCACTGGCTCTGAGACCTGAATCTGTCCCACAGTTACATTACTCCTTCTCCAAAGGCCAAATTTGTGTTAGCAAAACTGTGGAATACACTGAAGTGTCACTAGAAATTAACTTGTCCATGTGTATTTAATTCTATGTAATAAGCTCGGATATCAGGTTTTCAGCCTATTTTCTATGCGCATTACAGGATACTGACTGCTTTCACACTGGCTGTCTGCCTTTCAAGCCCTGGAAAAGCACAGGTGAGAGGTGCATGCAGAGATGTGTGTACTGGTTTGTACTGAAGTGCTATATGGCATGAAACTTAACTGGCTAGCAGGTGGATAGGAAGCTCTGTGGTCTGGGGTTTACATGGAAAGGAAGTTGTGTGGTCTAAGGGTTTAGAGGGGAGAACTTGGAGCCAACAGGATTCTGGAGTTGAACATGGATTGAGCTTATTGACTCATCCTTGCCAGCTCAGCAAAATATCCCTGTAGAAACCTGGACCTCACTGCAAATCTGATTCTGCCTCTAAACTGAACACTTCTGGAACAGGAAATAAGAAAAACTATCCCATGAAACCAGAGACCGCTCAGTTCTATTGTGAGAAACATCCATATTTGGAAAATTCATTCATAGAAATACATATTTTCTGTGTATAGCAGGATCAAGTCTTAAGACTGTTTAATTTTGGACTGTGATCCTGAATGACTGTGTCCCAGTTTTCATTTTCACTTATGCTCAAACCCATTTCTGTTCAAGAGGGTGAATAGAAGTAAAGCAGCCCAGTTCTTGAAATAGCAGAATCATTAGTTTTTTGCGTGCTCGGGCTCCAAGTAACTTTAAATCAGGAAAAACTGTTCCTAAAGGCATGTTGTTTGGATTTCTAGTTGATAGTCCAGATATATTCAGTGTCCAAGCTGTGTTTCTAAATACCTTTGCCAAAAGCCTCTGAAATGTAGTTGTTTTTCTTCTATTACATTGAAAATTTCCTGCACAGGTCATGCTTATTGATATTTTTGTGATTATTGGATCTGTATGGGAAATGCTTTTCATGCCCCTGGAGAATTTTTGAGATGTCTTTAAGGGTTTGTTTTTATAATTTAAAAAATATTGTTTACATTCGAATTTTTATAAACACATCTTGTAACATAAATTGATTATTGAAGTTCAAGTTGCTTTGAAAAAGCAACTTGAAGCTGAAATGACAGCAAGGAGTTCTTTCTGAAGATACTGAAACCAGTATTTTTGACAATATTGGAATCTTTCCTAGAATAAAGTTCTAGAAAGTTGTTGAAATCAGTTCTACAGTAGTTTCAGTGTTTCTGAATAATCATTTTTTGACCAAAACAAAATAATTTTGTTAACAACTATTTGAGCTTTTCCAGCTAACCTAGGTGTAGTGTATGTACACAAAAAGGAGAACAAAAGGTAGAGTACAAACATTCTTTAAAACATGAGGGTGTTTATACATTCTCCCATTAGAATACCTTGGCTTTCCACAACATGCTGCCAAAACAAATGAAGGCAGAATTCTTCCATACTTGTCTGACACTTCTAGCAGTGATTTTGTGTATTCATATGTGCAAGTGGCAGGTGCAGTCCAAATACTGCCATGTCTTTCACTTCATGTCCTGTCCCTGGTTGCTGCAATGACCCACTTCCATTGACCTTCCTCTTACCCTTTGTCTCCCATCTACAGCTTACTGCTTTTCCAAACATCAATTAAGTACTTTACTCTTCCACTCATTTCTTCCATAAAGTCCAAAAATAAGTACCTTTATCATTAAGAAGCAATAAAAAAGGAAGAATCTTGAACACACTCTGCCCTCTGGTTGCTTCAGTGGTTCCTGTTTCCTGGATATCTCTTTCTTACATTGCCTAGTGCAACCTATTTAGGGGAGGATCCTGTGCTCATGTCAATTGCTTGGCCCCTTGCTAAATAGCTGGAGGCCCAGTCAAAAACTAGGAAGAGCAGGGAATCATTTTAATAGGCTTTGAAACCATTATCACCAAGACTTTCACCAGTTTAGAGATGCTGAGGTCACTGAGAAGGTACTGAAGACTCAAGGCTGCAGCCCTGATAATGACCAGCACCGCAAAATAGGAAGGAACAAGACTTCCAGTAACCTTGAATGCCTATAACATGTTGTATAAAGATTTATCCTCTAAAAATTACAAAGTTTGGTGGAAGGGAAGAGCCTTATTTTTTTAAGCTTGTTATGTTTCAACTGTGGCTCCGGATCAGTCAATGTCTGAAGTGTTGTGTGCTGAATGGGCTGCCTGGGGAGCTTTAGAGCCTGTTTGAAATGTAACAAATACCTTTGAGATGAACACCCCTGTTCTGGCAAAAAACAAGACCCCAAACTAGAAGACTGTAATTCTGTGCTAACAACTCATAACACATTGCACATTGGTGACCCCTGGGCAGAGGAACAGCCTGACACTGCCATCACCTGAGGGTGCCACCCTGAGCTAAAGGGTTGGAACATGTGCTGAGGCCTCAGGTTCATGCCTTGCTGATTGTCCTCTGGGGAAGGGACTTTATTTTGATGTACTGTATTGTGCTGAACAATTGTACTAATCATAATAATCATGTGAGCATTTGACTCTGCAAACCTCTTATTTCACCATCACTGAGTGTCCTTTTTTCTCTCATTTTAGCAGCAATGCACTAATGGGTTTGACCTGGACCGTGCCTCTGGGCAATGCTTAGGTAGGACTTTCATTAAATCGATACCTTTAAATTTGGGTTCAGAAATCCTGAATTTATTGAGTTAACACTGTGTTACTCTTACTGTGTTTTAGATGAAAAGTTCTTACTGTGTGACAAATCTGTGTGTTTGTATACATGTATATACAAAAAATATGTGTATATATAAATGTGTGTGTGTGTGCCTTTACATAGCACTGATGTTTGACATTGTTGAGATACTAACAGGCTGTCAGGGCTACTCAAACAACAATGATGCATTTTGATAGGAGCTCAGTCTAGCTGCCAAAGGACGAGGGCTGTTCACCCTCTTTCTCTTTCTCCTTCAAACTCAGGATTTAATGTCTTTGTTGCCTCTCTCCACCTGCAGGCTCAAATAAAGTCTTCCATTCTCAGCACTGAAACTCCAAATAAACTGAGTTGAGGTAGTGTAAGGAAATCTGCACTTTGCCCAGTAGCATCTTTTTGTCAATGGCATTCAGTCTCCAGGGCAGCATCTTCTACATGCAATAAGGTCACCCAAACAGAAAGGGAAAAACCTGCAGCAGCTTGTTTGCCCAGCCATAGCCTACTGTTTCTGTGGCCCAAGAACCAAGGGAATGCTCAATTTGGCTAAATTAGTTGTATCTTTCCAAATTTAATTCAGCAACAATCTCAATCAAAGCAACAAAGAGGCCTGAGCTGTGTACCCAGATCCGAGCATCCCTAACTCAGAGGGAGGGAACTCGAGACTTCCAAAGCAGGATCCAAATTTCACAGCTGGGCAGACCGAGCCATCAGTTTCTGAAATCCTGATCTGCATGTTGTGGTTTGGACAGACCCTCCAGCAGGAACAGGCAGTAGCATGCTGCAGCCATGAGTAAATCAGTGTTTAAACCAAACTTCTATGGAATAGCAAAGCAGGCCTTGTCCTCTCCCTCTATCCTCTAATAGTGAAGTAAAACAAGTAGATCACATGATATGTTGAATATAAAGGATGTTTCCTGTTTTAGTACAATCTAACTTCAAAGTGAGACTCCACAAGGAAGGATTAGCCATTTGATGGAGAATATTTTTTTTTTTTTGCAATGTTTTGCAAAAAACATGTAAACTATTTTTTGATAAGTCCCAGTAAGGAGCCATCACTCTTTAAACCTTTGCAATTCCATTGCAGATATCGATGAATGTCGGACTATTCCTGAGGCCTGCAGAGGGGACATGGTGTGTGTGAACCAGAACGGTGGCTATCTGTGCGTGCCCCGAACCAACCCCGTGTACCGCTCGCCCTACCTGAGCCCCTACTCCAACGTTTACCCCCCGCCCCCGGCGCCGGGCCCTGTTCCCAACTACCCCACTGTCACACGGCCGCTGATCTGCCGCTTCGGTTTCCAGCTGGATGAGAACAATCAGTGTGCTGGTAAGTAGTGGAAATCGTTCTTCTGTATTTTCGTTTATATTAAAGCTTGTCTGACATTGCAGAAACAATTGTCCTGAGGTTGTCCTTCAGCTAATGCAGCAGACAAGCCCGGTATTTTGAAGTCAAATTTTTTTTAAGGATATGAGCTGTATGTTTCATATCGTCATTATTCAGTGCAAACTAAGATAGGACTCAGTCCTATTATTTCAGCAGGAAAGCATTTTCATGAAAGGAGTAATGTTTTTATGAGATAACCATCAGGTGGCAGGTGATTTGTCAGTGCATCAAAAGCACGCCTTTCATGCTCATGATTCTGTCCATGAGAGAGAAGGTGGCCCTTCATTTGAAGTGTTAGGTGGGACCAGGGGAAACTTCATTAATCTCTTGGCTGTATGTGAGCTGGTCTTTGACACGAAAAAAAAGCCTAAACCAGAGAAGCCATGAGCTTTCAACAGAGAATTTTGCCTCTCTTTAGACTAAGGAACAGCACTTACTTCAAAACTGCTGCAGAAAAACACAAGAGCTGACTTGTCTTTTGGGCTTATTCTACCCTATTGTAAGTTTCTGGCAGGACTTGGTTGCAGATGATGCACTTTCTTTGTTTCCCTACTGAGGAGACCCCAAGAGCTTCACAGGAGCTTTGAAAGTCTAGAGTTAAATTCAGCTAACGTTTGGGACACATTTTTTGTATTTGAATCATTGTCCTTTCCAAGGTGGGAAAAACATATTTTCTAACCAGCACTCACAGTAATATTGACTGGAAAATAAAAAAAAAAAAAAAAAAAAA
>WBNO01024097.1:26532-118272 GCA_013400575.1 Peucedramus taeniatus
AAAAAAAAAAAAAAGAAAAAAAGAAAATCATAAATCCTGGTTTTTTTGAGGAGTTTTTAAATCCTGGGATCACCAAAGAGTTTGCTGTAAAAATAAGCATTTTTACTACCTGATTCTTTGAAAATGGCCTGTAGTCCTTTTCATCTTAGCAAATTGATCAACCTGTTATTTTATCTACTGATTTGTAGATTTCCATGAGTGTTTTAATTTTGCTCACTTTGCTGTAGATTATTCAGGAAATGGGGTAGTTAGAAAAGAAGTGCTGTAATGAAAGTGGAAACTAAATCTCTGAATTATACTGTCTGGTCTGCTCCATGCAAACCAGAACAATCAAAACAGGAAGATTTAGGAAACTTTTACAGTGAATTTTCCAGCCTCCAAAGGGCTCAAATGTTCCTATCTATGCTGACTAAAATGGGAGGACTAATACTTTTTTTCAGACAGGGCTATTCACTTCTGTCATTTTAACTTTCAGCTATTTGGGATTTAATTGTAAAGAAAGTTAGGTGGTGAGAGACATTATTGAGAATGCATGGGAAAGGACAGGCTGCCATTTGAGTACCACAGCAAGCTGGGAGCAGTTTTTGCAAGTCTACATCAGATTTTCATTTGGGTAGATGATGTGCCAAAGGAAAAAAAAACTGAAAGAAAACAAGACCTGTCAGGGGTCTCTGCTGGGTTAGATTTCATTTTTTATTTAGTGAAATTCTCTGGAGACATTCTCTATCTTGATGCAGTATTTATTGTTGTATCTGTGTGTGTCAGGATTCCTGGAGCAGTTAACAGGGTTGTGTGCAGTGCCATGCTGAAGTCCTTGGAGGCAAGACACCAGGGATCCTTGACAGGGTCCTCAGGAGCAACCAAAATTTTACCCAGGTCATTCAAGAAAGTCTGAGCCATGGGATCATGACATCCATAAGCCAATTAAAAGCATCACTCATGTTAATGGTATTTCAGTTGCTCTGTGCTTTCCTCCTTGTCTATATTCAGCATGTTCTTAGGATACAAAGCACTCCAAGGGCTAATTTTGTGGTGGAATGGTTGAAAAGAATGAACTAGAAGTAATTTTGCCCAGTAGCTGAGCCACTATGTAATAGGTTTGTTATGTTGGTGTTCAGACACCACCCTCTAGTACCTTCTTTCCAAATAAAATTAGTCAAAGGTATTTCCATTAGAGATAATGAGATTTTCTGCTATTTACTGCAGGGGAACCAGAGTTATTCTCACGCCAGTGTGTCTGAGCAATCTGCAGATTTTAACAGAGTACACATTTCTGTCTGGTCAGATATGGGGTTACAGATCAGGGTCACATTTTCTACTGCTAGGACAACAGAAATCTTTACTTTCACTTTGAATTTCAGTCAAAACAGCTTATTAAATACAGGACCATTTTCTGGGAGACTGGGAGATTTGCAGCCTCAGCTTTTAAGAACTGAGGTTGTTCAAGAGACTTCCAAAGTGAAACAGGACTAAAATTTGTACTGAAAGTTGAGTGAGTTTTAACAAGCTTTTTCTTTTTTTTTCTTTTTTTTTTTTTTTTTTTTTTTTCTTTTTTTTTTTTTAACCCCTCCACAAGATGTAGGGAGGCTGCAAGAAGGTTACTCTGTCCCAATCTGGCACCTGGCCTGCCTACCAAGGCCCCACATTCCTTGGCTCTCAAGGGAATGTGCACCCCTGGCTGTTCACATAACATTCCCCCTCGTGGGGCTGATATGTTTCCATGCATTTTATATTTCTATAAAATAGAAATATTATCATTCTTCTCCCTTTCAAGCTTTCTGGCCTGGATGGTCATAGACAGTGGTTAAGTGTCCACAGTCCTTCCCTATCCTGGTCACCACTCAGTCTTGCCAAGATTCTTTAATCTCCACATCTTGTCCTTTATGAAAACAAAAATTTCCTGGGTCAAGTACTTCTCAAAGACACCTGTCTGTGATGGCTTTGCCCACTCCAGTGTCCTCTGTGTGCTGCAGAAGTACCTGTAGCCATTTGTGGTAGTAGACAGAAAAATGTTTTAATGATAATTACTTCTTCAGTCTTCTGTGGGTTTGATTCCTAATACGTGGTAATTTTTACCCCTGGAGCTGCTGAGTGCTTTATATTTTGTATATGTAAGTGGTCTGTGTTTTCAACAGCACAGAGTTTTTGTAAATCATTCCAAAGCAGGTTGGGAATGATTTATAACCCAAATTAATGTTGGAATAAAAGACCACATACAGAAAAAAGCAAAGAACATCTAGTGCAAGAGCACTGCTTGAACTGTTTGTCTTCTAACATTACTTCTCTATAAATACAGAATGGGTTAGTCATAATAATGACTTTTTGCACAAGGAACTTGGTCTAGTAACTGTTGGCTCCAGATTACTGGAGTGAGGGCCTGTGTTCTTGCATTATACATTCGTAAGCTGAGAGCTCTTTCCAGTTTCCTTTCACTCCACCTTGCTGTTTCCTGATTTACAATGATCTTCAAAACATGCCCCAAACACAGATCCTTCTGGGCATTGTGGAAAGAACTGTACTGGGTGGGCTCTTATTACTGCTTTCTCTCCAATTAATGTAAACTCACAATGTGAGGAGATGATGGCTTTGGAGAGGGTTGAACAGAGAGTTCAGAGAAAGCAGACCTCAAAGACAGAGAGGTAAATGCTGGGAAAAGTACAAGCATAAGGTGAGATTAATATGACCTAGAGACAGAGAGAAGAGAGGAGGGCAGAGGAGGTAATTAAAAAAAAAAACCAACAAAACATAATTTTTATTTTTAAAGCAAAAGGTAAAGGAAGAAGGAAATGGAAGGATGCTGTCTCCAAGTGCAAGAGAGAATTGTTTTTCATGCCCCATTTGTGCAGTAGTCATTGCTTCATCTTTCCTTGTTTCCCAGAGATTGGCAGCACCTCCTACATTCCCCACCTATGGGTCCCCAGCCCTACATTTGTGGAGTGAAACTCCTTCCTTCAAAAGATTACCTTTGCACAGATGGGTTTTAGATCATTATCATTTATATTGCAAGCATACCTAAACCTCACATCCAGGCCTGCAATTGTACTGCCCTGCCTTGTGCCCAGCCTCATTAAGAGCAGCCTATGTCTAGATGAGTTTTCAAGCAAAATGAAGGAACCAGATGTGCCTGTGTGGAAAAAGGGGAGGGAAGTTAAGAGACAGAGAACTGAAAGGAGGTGCCCAGGTCTTGCATCAGGCTCATGGCTGTGCTGGGATTGAGCCCAGAGTTCCCAGAGTTCCTTGTCCAATGGCTTAGCCATCAAACCAGGCTGCCTCCTCCTAATGACTTTCTTGGTGACCTCTCTGGGCATATAGAAACATGAGGAAGAAAAGTAGGGAAATGCAGCAAGGAGATTATGCCTGGAAGGGTTTGTGTAAAGTAAATAAAAAAGGAATCCACTCCCATTGTTTCCTTTTTTAACCCTATTTGGTTCAGCTCTGTGTCTTTCCCTTTTCCTCTTGGTCTGTGAGACAATCTCTTTTGCTGCTACAGAGGTGCAGTTCCTGAAGGTATTGCATGATGCCTGTTAGAGAATGACTGCCATCATGTCCAAATTAATCAGAAAAAGAAGGAAAGATTACATGGGAACAGATTCTGCAAGAAGAAGAGCTCAGACTTCTGAAAGTATAGGAAATTGTTGATAGCTCCTGATTAAATTAAGGGCCATGATATGTAGCTTTTACTTGTAGTATGGTTTTCCTGATGGGCTTTGTATGAGGAAATGTGAATTGAGACCTCATTCTGCTATAGCAATGGAAAAGTTTCCTCTCAAGCATCTCAAGAGTTTATAGCTGGTGGCTAAGGCTTGGGTTGGAGGAGTTTGTGTTCAGTTCCCGGCTTTGCCATAAAGCATGCCATTCCTGGAGTCACCATCCCTGGAAGGGCTCAAGAAACACTTGGACATGGCACTCAGTACTGAGGTCTAGGGGACAACATAGTCAAAGTTTGGACTCGATGATCTCAGAGATCTTTTCCAGCCCAAATGATTCTGTGATTCTGTGCTGCATATTTTGGGGCTAAAGTGAAATAATATTAATTTTCAGGATGATACCAAGATTAATTTCACATGGGGATGATAGATGTGGAAGTGAATCATATAAAGATACACAGACAGGAGGAAAAGGTCCAGTTTAATAATTCTACAGCAGTGAAGCTCAAGGTGAGACGTGGAACTCAGTTACTTCCCCAGTTGTCCTGGTTCCAGCCAGGACAGGGTTCATTTTTTGCAGTAGCTGGGAGGGTCATGGCCAGGACCCAGAGGTTATTCTATACCCCCTCATGTCATTGCCAGAGGCAGGCAAAGGGACTGTGTCTTCCAGGAAGAAGAGGTTCCTTCCAGCTGAGAAAATTCACCCAGGGTTGTTTATTGTCGCAGCCTACAATGAGAATTTTTGCATATGACTCACTCTCTTCTGTACACTTTTGTCATTAATATTGTTGCTGTTATTGTTCATTTTCTTATCTCATTGCTGTTTCCAGTAAATTGCTCCTGTCTCAACCTGTGATGCCTTTTGTGCCTCCAGCAGGGGAGGGAGAGCAGCTTGTGGGTTTTTTAGTGGGAGTACTAAATTGCAAAGTACCATTCCTAAGCCATGACACCAGTGCACTAACCTGGCTGGAATTCAGTGGCCATTTTTTTTCTATGTTTCTGCATAGATCAGAGAGGAGGGGAAGTCCAAGCCCTTAACCTGTATCTCCAATTTGCTTCAGGAATATCAGTGCTACAGAAGTTTTCAGAAGCTATTTGATCCTGGAGTTTTTCAATCATCTTCTACTTATGCTGTATTTGTTTCATGTTTCAGCACAACTCAAGGTTTCCCCTTGATTATTTAATGTAATGAGACTAGACAAGTCAGGTAAAATAAACATGTGGAAAATACAAACTGCGTACATTAAGGTTCAAGACCATATGTCAGGAGAATAATGAAAGAAGGATCATTCATATCCTGGCATACAAACATACTTAACATAATCCTGCCCCATTGGATAAACCCACATTATACAGCTCCAGACAAATATAACTGTAAATCTTTTAGATCGAGCTTCTGTGCTTCTGATC
The DNA here is from genome assembly GCA_013400575.1 of Peucedramus taeniatus. Lineage (NCBI taxonomy): Eukaryota > Metazoa > Chordata > Aves > Passeriformes > Fringillidae > Peucedramus > Peucedramus taeniatus. Next base: position 31,590 of record WBNO01024097.1, read on the forward strand.
TGATGACCTGATCTATTCACAATCCCAACAATCTTCATAAAGGTAATCACGAGTTAACTATAAAATAATCATGGGTTAAAAGGTACATCTGAAAACAGTCAGAGCCCCTTCCTCCCTCAGGAAACCATTGCACCAGCACAGAGGATGGGCAGGGGCTGGGGAAAGGCAAGACTCATCCAACCACTACAGTAGGGTCCATCAGTAGAGGCATTCCTACAGAAATTTGACTGTCAGTAAAGGTATCCTGTCCAGCTTACCATGGGGAATGAGGGTCGAAATGCTGCTTTTCACTGAAGTTGATTCATTTGTAGTAGAGAAGTCAGCTTGATAGAAAAGCTGCTGTTCATATCGATCTGTAGGTAAACTGAGCCTTCTGTGGCTTGGCTTGTTCCTGCTTTCATTCCTCTCTAAGTGCAGTGTGGGAGGAACACAGTCTGGTGGTTAAAGCACAGGCAAGTGCTTCATTTATTTGTGAATAACAAAGGAATGAGTAGAATTGAACCAAGAAATATAACATGCAAGCCAATAATGCTGGCATGTTATTAAGCAAATGGGCACTCTTCACTGGAATGAAAACTAGCAGGCTCCTGAGTATCCAAAGTGTAACAGTAGGAGCAAGCCCATCATTCTGCATGTCAGTGCCTTTCAAACACCACTCACTGACTGTATTTATGTGTGATGATGTGAAAAGTGAAAACAGGATAAATACAACTACAGTATAGCCACAACTGAACTTGAATGAACTGCAGTCATACTGGGTAGGTAGCTGGACAACAACTGGAGACAAAACCACTTGAACCAATGATTACAGTTCCTATTGACTTTGGTGAAGATCTTAAAACAGAGGTTCTTGTAGTGATATTATTAGGTTTAAGTTAAGCTGTCTTAACTAACCTTAAGTATCTCATGGTCAGGCAGTCAGGTACCATATTTTCTTCTTGCTAAAATACTGATACTACAGTAAGGATTTCCTAGATTTTATGGTATTCCTTGACATTTCAAGGTCAGAATAGACAGGTGGTCAGATCATCATCTTATGATTAAAAATTGTGACCACCAGGAGTGTTTGAATTTGGTTTCAACTTTACCTTGGGCTAAACTGATTCTGTCTGTGAAAGGGTGTGTCTGTTGTTTGGGAGTGACTAAAAGTTTTCTAGTATCTTTTTTACTGAGCTGTGAGCCAGGAGGGAAGCACAGTGGCATACTGAGGGGAACAGCTGAATGAGAACGGGTCACTTAACAAAAAAACATAATGGGTTTGTGAGCAGAGAAGGGGCATAAGCACAGAAAGGACAGTGTCCATGTCTTGTTAGATGTGCAGGCTACAGTCCAGACACAGGAAGGTTGAAATCGTTCTAGACTGTGACCTCTATCACATGATGTGTTTCAATTTTCCCTCTTTCTTAGAACTGTTTGATACTTTGGTATACAAAGTGGCAAGAACCCAGGAATCTCATCTCCCTTGAGATCTGTAGACTACAGAGGGAAGGGGTATGCAAGGAAAATAAGTCCAACTGATACTCTGGGTTAATGGCCCCATTATGGTTGGTCTCTGGACTGGGGGTTATTGGTCACTGGGCTCTGAGCCAAACAATACACAGACTTCAGTTGTCACCCAGAGCTGGTTGGCAGGAGGTTACATCTGACTGAATTCAGAGGAGCAGTAATCATGCCCAGCCTGCCATATCCTCTGGCATGTGCAGGCCAGGGCAGGGCTCCCACCCCTGCCATTAATCTCGGAGTGATTCCTTAGACTCACTGCCAGCAGGGGTTTGATACGTGGGGCTTTGTTGCCGCCTCGCCTTTATTATGTCTTACTTCCAGGGATTTCAGCAGTGCCAAATCAGTTAAGGCCACTATGTACCAATTAGCTCTGTCTGCTCTGGGGTACATTTCATGAGCTTTCCTTTATGGAACAACTGTCATGCAAGACAGTCCCACCAACTAGACCATTTTCATTCAGGGCTGAAAAGAAAATCAAGTCATTTAACAGTGCTGGGAAACTGACAGATGCCATGAGTACTCTGCCCCAGTCTGTCAGCTCTTTGGCTGGTTTTTCTCTCATTTTCCTATGAGTGACACTTTCTCTACCTCCCTGTGGCATAATGTGCAGGGTTCAGTACATGATAGTCTCTCCTCACCTGGAAGGCTGATTTATTTCAGTGCCCTTCATAGCACCAGCACTCTACTCAGGCCTATGTCAATTTTTGCATATATTTGCATCACCCACAATGCCTAGAGATGGCAGTGTTCTCAATGACTTAAAAGTCTCTGTTTTTCTTGGCCTGTCCCTTATATGTTTTGGGTCAGTCTTGCTTCTTTTCATTTGGTTCCAGCCTGAAATTGGCCATGGTTATATGTCACAATATAGATGTTAAGCCAAAACATATAGAAAATATGAATTCTCTTCTTTGCCAGTATAAATCAGCCAAATGGACCATATGTTTTGCCAGACTCTATAGAAAGTGATAATGTGCTGGCACTGTTCCTTTGTCTTGTCCCTAAAACACCAGATCCATGAGAGGGCTTCCACACAGAAATACAAGAGCTGCCTGGAGAAAGATGTTGTGTAGAGTTTAACATGCTCCGACCCCTTAATCTGCCAGTTCTCTGCCTTCCCATTTTACTACTTCAATGACATGAGAGAATTTTTCAAAGAAAATAAAGCTACTAGAAGATAAATGTGAGTTACAGCCAGACCAGTTCAGGGCAGTTTTTTCAGCATTCTACCTCTTTTCTGGGAAGTTCTACATCTTGGGGATGAGAAGATGTGCTGAAATCCATCTTCATTTTTAACACCAGAGAAACCTTCTCTTCTTTCAACTGTAACTCATGGTTGCAGGAGCTCTGTGGTATAAGACCACATTGCAGTGTGAGAAGGATGGTCCAGAGGACAGGCAGCACTATAGGTGTCAGGACAGCTGAAATGCAGGCCCAGGTCCCCAGAGCTTGGTTAAGTCCCCTGCCCTCGCTGACCTACATCCCCCACAGTTTAGTGTATAAATGCCCATTGCCTGGTCTGCAGCCTTTGTCACAGGCTGACAGTACAACCTCAGACCTCTTTGCTCAATATTGCTTTCAGAACTGACTGCTTCTCTGAGGAGTCTCAATATCCAAGCAATCATCTGCAAACCCTTGAGGGGTCTAGGTTTTCAGGAGGAGGCCTTTAGCATTTACTGAAAGTTGGGGTGTGAATGGTGTCTTCTCTTGGGCATCTGCAAGTTTGAACATACAAACTCATAAGTCCATCTGGAAAATTTTCTTGTTTTTTCTGTGTATTAGCTCTACATCAGTAACATGCCACTACAGTGAGAATAAATCTGTTTGCATTCATGAAGCATTCAGATACTGAAAATAAAATGAGTTCTTCAGCTAAACAGGGAGAGTCTAGGAGGAGAGGGAGAGGAATGCACCATAAACTCGCAGGGTCTGAAAGAATCCACAATCTACTGCTTGGTCTGAGACTGTGTTGTTTGTTTTGGGTTTCCTTTTGGAAAATAATTTTAACATCTGCTTTTTTATAATATTTTGAGCTTGATTTTTTTTTTTTTAAAGTAAAATTCTTGTTTTCCATTCAGCCCCCTAAGTAAATGAAGCATTAACTTGTGACCCAGTAAATTGCTGGTTGGATCAAAGGCATTAATTGGTTTTGTGGTACAACCAACATATCTGTAGGTAACACTGAATGGGAAGATTGTATACACAGAAGTCTAGGAAAGCTACAATTGTGATCAGGAAATTAAGGGACTGGAACCCAGCAGTGGGTGAAAAGATAACCTAACACATGGTCATCTGGTGGAAGATTATCAATAGAAGGCAGTGATATCAAGAGCAGTGTAGCATTAGGCAGTTTCTGGCAGTGTTACTAAGACTTCTCATTCCAGAACAGAGAGCAAATAGTGTTTCAGAATGTTCTGTTGAGAATGGCTCCAACCTACTGACATTAGGTGTAAGTACTTTACTACCAAATAAATGTAGGCAAGTTTATGGAAATTTCAGTATAGAGCAGCAGCAAGTTGGGGCCATTATTGAGGCTGACTTTGATTAAAAGAGTAAAGTGTATTGTAAAACTTAGGGTAAGATGACAGTAATTGGAACTGTAAATGACAGAGAAGTAGAAGTTTGTATGGTGGGTGGTACAAAAGAATGATTATTGCTGAATAGGTATAATTTGCTGAAAGGAAGGAAAATTACTTTTAGAGTGAACATAATAAAGCCCTTTATGGCACTGCAGTGTATCAGGTTATACAAGAACACATTAGGTATGTTATAGTGGAGGAATAGTACAAAATGTAACAGTAGAATCATTTAAAAGCTGTCTGGAACAATTTTTAGCAAGAAAGAGTCTCACACAAGCTGGGGGTGCAATAGATATTGTCAGGTGTAGTTTGCTGTACTTTTGAGTCCTTTGATATATTTCCAGCTTCCAGTGTGCACAGAGGCACAAAAGTATGCTTTATCTAACTCTGCAGAGAAAATCTCATAGCATGGGTTAGAGCCTCCACCCATTAAACAACATTTATTGTTGCTGTGGCTGAGCAATGCAAAGCTGCAATAGCTTGAACGGGTAGCCTGACATCCCCTTTCCAAAGGAGGAATGTTGGAGCAGTGCAGAGTCTGTTTGCCAGACTGCCACTCCTTAATCCTGGAGCAGAAACCAGGCCAGGGAGAGGAGATGTGATCCGAAAGCCATAGCATGCTGCTAATTTCCTGCTATTGCAAACCCTGTGGGGAATCCCAAACCCAGCACAGGCTGGAGCAGTTTTGGATCGTGCTCCTGTTCTTCAGAGGTAGACTGCAGCAATATATACAACACTCGTTGCCAGCAAATCACTAAGCACTGCATCTGGATCTTTATTTCAGAAGCAGATTGAAATTACTTTAATTAAAAGCAGGGCTGACTTTGTGATGGAATAGCCCAGACCTGTGCATTGACAGCTATCAGTTGTTTTCATGCACTCATGCCAAAAGACTGTAGCATGCCAACTTTGGAAAAGAAGTGCTCTTCCCCACGAAATCAGCGCTGTTTGAAGATACAGTTCTGTAAAATCTGTATTGTGTTTTTCAGGTGGTACATTGCATTTTGAGACAAAATTTGTTCTCATTAACATGTTCAAGAGGTTTAACTAGTCATAGATGAAAAGTGGTATAAGAGAGCTTTACAGGGCTGTACGTAAGACTTCAAACACTGCCCATGAATTTAATTGAAGGAAATAAAAAGTTTATCTCCATATTTCTCAGGCAATAAGCCCACATGTAGATTTGAGTCCAGATAACTATGGCATAGGTGTGTCCTACACAGACTAGAGAATACCTCGAAAGATAATGAGCAGCTGACAATTTGCAGTATATCCATTAATGGCCCAGCAGGTCACATGCATTCTGGAGCTGATAAGTGATGTTCATCATCTAAAGATACAAAATACTATTGTATTCTGCTCTACAAAAACCACAAGCTGACATCTAGAATCTTGGGACATGAAACTGTTTCAGAAACACATGATCCATCCATGGTTCATTCCCTTTGACCGGTGGAGGGATGTGAAATGCTAAACTAAGCACTGTCTGCAGTATCTGATTGGAGATGATTAGAAAGACTATGAATTGTGAAATGCTAATCATGCTAAGAATTTGCTAGGCCTGCTTCTGTCCTGGAGACTGTGCCTTCTAAAATGGAACTGCTCCCTTGCGCGACTCAGTATGACCTGAGACCTTGCGGCAACAAGGGTTAATAAAAGAATGTACTGTGATAAAGAAAAAAATGTAAATTAACTTTCCACTACAGGAGGTCCACATAATGGAAAATTCACTGGGATGTACCTTCTAGAGAGTAAAAGCAGGAGTTTGCTCCAGGAATAATCACAGAGATTAAATGTTCCTGCTGGTTGGGAACATTGTCTCTTCTGTTTGTTTATTTATTTACTTTTCATTTTTTAATTACCCAAAGAGAACATAGGGTTTTTTTCCAGGCCAGGCCACTTGAAAAGGAACCATTTGGCTTGGGAATGCTCAGTTGAACATGTGTCTTTCTGAGCTTTCATGGATAATGTGAGAGCTGGTGGTACTGCCTGTGACATTGGTCATGTGGCCAATCCGGTCAGCTGGTAGCACTAGTGAGGAATTTCTGAGTTCTGGCATAAGGAAGGTAGGCTTACCTTGGAGATCTGGGGACAAGTGTGTGCAGGTCTGTATGTGTGAGTAGTTCTGGTTCTGTGTTCTGTGTTTAGCATCCAATGAAGTAGTTCACCAACCTCAACAGTTGCTACTAAATTAAGCAGAGATTCACATTCTAATTATTTTCTCTTAACTACCTCCAGGGGAGAATTCAATGTGCAGTCAATTTCTGTTGCCTTCACAGGCACCCAATTCTCCCAATCATTCTGATTTCCTGGCATAAAAAAGACCTGGGCAAACTGAAGATATACAGTAAAGGACTGCTGTGGTGGTCAGAGTGTGGCAACACGTGTCATACAAGGAGGGGTTGAGAGAGCTGGATTTAAACTGCCTTAAGAACATAAGGGTTATGAAGGAATTGCACTGCTTGCTGCCTTCCACTGTCTAATGTGAGTGGGTAGAGAAGATGAAGCCAGATCCATCTCAGAGATGCATGTGGACAGGAATGGGCAAAAGTTGCAACATGGGAAATCCTTATTAGCTCTCAGGAGAAATGTTATCACAGTGAAAGTGGCCAAACACTGGGACAGAGGTTCAAAAACTTCGTAACTAAATGTCATACCCTTGCAGAAATTCAACCTCAACTGGAAAAGGCCCTGTGCAGCCTGACTGCATTGTCCCTGCTTTGAGTGGAGGCTGAGACCAGATGACTTACAGAAGCCAACTTCAACATGCCTTGTGCCATGGTTCTGAAACTGCAGTGCCTGAAGTGCAGTAGCCTGTGTGTAATACCAGTTGGAGCCTTTAATATATTGAAGGCTCCCATAAAATGAAAGTGATATTCTCTTTGTCACATGGACTATGAGTTTTAGCACTGATTTTAAAATGCTGTAAGATCTTTGAGTGGAGTGGGGTGCTTTTATACTTGCTTTGGGCGTTCTGTAGAGCCAACCAGTGTGGCTCAAAACTCAGATCACAGCCCCAGGGTCTGCAGTGAGAATTGGAGGTCCTTTTTAAGAAGGGAGACCTTCAGATCTCTGCCTATGGCAGCAACTCCTGCCAACTGCTCCAGAAGCTGTCATGATTGACTAAAGAGAGTGTTATGCTTGGCACTAAGGGCATTGGGATTCTTATCAGGGGAGAAAATAGTTTTTCATATTTCATCTGAGTTTCAAATCTGTCCATGTGTCAGCATGTTTTATAACAATCTCAAAAGCACCACAAAGCTAAGGTAATTCTTGTATAAATGTTAGGACCTTTTGGGCTCTTTTATAAGCAAAGAATGGGTAGTGGAATAAAGCCAGTGGAGAAGAAAAACCTCTGCAAATACTGGCTTCCAGACTCAGACAGCTGTGTCCTCATTACTCTTAATGGCAAAGAGCTATGAATGTTGGGCAACATTCCCCCCTGAGTGTATACATAGCAAGCCATCTATTTATTTATTTCAGTGGTGGTGATCATTGGAAAATGCCTATAAGCCCTGCTCAAATAACTGGCTTTAACTCAGATTTGGCATTCACTGCTTTATAATGCTTGAACCACATTTTCTTGCAATGTTCCAAAAATTGCCGCCAGCCAACTGAGTTGCAAACTGTCCTGGATAAATGAAAACTGTGTGGATATGGGAGGTTTACTTTGTTCCAATTAGTGTGTGATGTAGATGTCTACTGGCAGTTTTCCTGCTCTCCTTACTCTCAGTTCATGGCTCCCTGGAAAAAGAAGTGTTTCATCTCAGAGGGCTTTTTCACTCTTTCTCTTTCTCTCTCTCCCTCTCTCTCTCAGAAACACCTTTCAGTTACCTGTAGGGCCTAAATTAAGACAGAAAATTTCTAGATTTGGAAAATTCTGATATAGCAAGATCTCAAAGTAGATGTGCTGAGCTTTTAGAGGCAGAAAGTTGTGTTTTGTTTAGCCCCAAGAACTGCCAGTTCTGAGCAGGACCATGACTATGTTCTAGATGGTTGAAAAACTCCCAAGCAGGACAAGATATGAGGCTGAAACTGCATCAAAGAATAAAAGCTAATAAAAGTTACCTAACATTTGCAGGAGTCCTGTCCCCCACCTGTCAATCAATAAATCAGTTGAGATAAGGGCAGATCTTCTTCCTCTGTATTGATCTTGGCATAAAACAGAAGTCTTGATCTGGATGGTCTTGACTGAATTTTCTCTCCATGAAATTGAAGATTCATTTCACTGAAAAACTGAGGAAAAAATCCTACCTTTCTGCTAATTGTTTCTGCTTCACTACAGGAACTTCCAGACACACATCCTGCAAGCCAGGCTCTTTTCCCTGGTTTAATGGCTATGTTAAGGGAGTAAGGTGCTAGCCTCTTGGAGAAAGTCAAAGTGCCCATTATGTGTGTGTTTGACTCACACGGTTTCAAGTGACATGAGGCAATGTACAGCCATGCCACCTCCAGCTGGTGCCTCCTTGCATGCTCAAGCCAAGCAGTTTTGAATCCAGTCCTTTACTGAATGAGATGCTGGTGATTATTGCTGAAGCTTTTGTGGGAGATCAGTTAGTGACAAATCCCATACAAGGGATCTCTATCATGATATCCTATGAGAGAGATCCCTTGTTGTCTTCATTGAAGATTTCAAGTTATCCTGTCAGAGTGACTACAGCATTCATACTGAATTTTCTCTATGGGTACATATTACTCACCTAGAATCTCACTTGTTTTTTCAGTTGTTTGCACACCACTCTTGATGTTGCATATCTGAAGTGGCTGCATTTTAGTGGAAGAAGCAGCCCTTCCAATAAAAGTTTCTGTTATAACTTGCAGGTGGATATTTGTATCCCTTTGTTTTCACTGTGGCTTTAATTTCTGGATCCATTTGGATCAATTTCTTCTGCCATATTAAAAGTCAGACTGTTCTCTTCTTTACTAGTTATTGTGGTTTATTCACAGTCCCAGACCTCTCTAGCCTGCCAAAACACTTGGAAAAGGAGCTCTTAATGACTCAGTTAAAATGTACGGTCAAGAAGTTCACTTATTAGAGGAAATGTAAACTGACCACCAATTGGCTAAACCAGCTGGCTGGACTATTTGTGCTTGAGATTTCTCAAAGCTCCCCAGGGAACAAAAGTGGGATAGCAGTTCTCTGCTTTTAGTTCTCTCATGTTCTGTACCCCAACAGAAAAGTCTTTGAAAAAATGTGTTGGAGGAGACGCCAATAGCATTTGACTGACATGTTTAAAAGCTTTATAAATAATGCTTTAAACACCTATGTTTTTGATATATTCTTTCTTCCAGGGTCTTTTTTAACTAACCAGTAGTAATGCAGAGAAAATATACAATTCAGCCATAGAAAACTCACTTCTTCACTATTAATAGTTCTACTCCTTTTCTGTAAAATTTTATAAGCCTTCGCTAGAGATTCTTGCATAAGACTATTTCAAATCATGCAGCAAACTGATGATTGTAAGGATCTTTTTTCTTATTTCTGAGCGTGCATCTCCTGGCTCTGACTGCACATTTTTTGTTTTCATTGCAATAGAAAGTGCTACTTAGATAACCTCCCAGCAGCTGGGAGTATTCTCAATAAAAGCTCACTGGCTCCTCTTACCACTCTACCAGCAGATCACAGTGTAGCATGTGGTCATACAAAATAGGCAATTTTGAGAAACCATAATAATAGTTCATTTATTTGGCTGAAAAATATATTTCCTGATGATGAAGATAAAACCATGTTGAGCAAAAACTTCTTTGTATCTCCTAATTCAGCAGGTTCAGTGTCATCAGTGTAATGGCAACCTGTCTAAGTCACTTTTGCAGGGTACTTGGGTCACTCTTGTTCTGCTATACTGCAGCTATTTGACATAGAATAAGTGCAGCAGGGAAGTAGGTGAGATTCCCAAATCATATGCACTGATCATGCATGTGCAGAACCTGCAGCAGGAAATCATGAATCAAGAGAATACAGTTATGTTCCAGCCCATGGAGTTTCCATCTTTAATCAAAGCTCTTGGTTGAAATTAGTAGCTTGTCTTATTTTTGATCCCAGAGTCAGCATACTGGCTGTGCATTTGTGCAAAAGCTCTCATGGGATACCAGGAATAGTCCACACAAGTGGCTGTGATCTTGTACCAACAGGGACCCCTGGGAATTGGTGGGAGTGAGGATGTGTGGTCATGCAGGTGATGCCAAGTGTGTGAACCACGCACAGATCTGTTCTGAGCAGAGAGGGGAGAGGCTGCTGGCCCTTTAGTCCCCTTGCTATGCATTTCTTTGCATGGCTGTCCTGTAAATCTCAGCCACAAAAGCAGGACTAGAACTGTGTTCATAGAGCAAAGTCCTTCACAGTTTAGCTGTTGTTTATCATCTTTGAGTAATGTGAAAAGTGCGCTCGCTAAGGAAAGGCTCAGATAGCTGGCAGGAGACCTAGAACCTGTGACACATGTTGAGCAATTTTCATACCAGGCAGAGGGAGCAGAATTACAGATTCATGCCTCACACTTATTTAGTATCCATTTCCAGACTGACCCTCTGTGTGAAAAAACTCACTTTAATCCTTGTTTATCATCAGCCAATAACCTAGTGCATATGGGATGCAGATAGAAAATTAATTCAGCAATCAATGGCCAGTCCTCAGACAGTGAAATATGTAATTAAACAGGTGTTTAGGGAGTTGATCTTGGATTGTGTCCAAGCTCAGCGGGGTCAGTTGTCCTTGGAAAAAACACTGACCCCACACAGCAGCAGTTTGAATTTGGCTTCAGTCTGCACTTTAGGAATGTGGCATTGTTATTTCTTCCCTTTTCTTATCAAATGTAATTATCTTGAGAAAAAAAGAAGTTTTGAGAAAACATGTGATTTCACTGAGTAAAAATCTACTACTGAGGAAATTATTTTTCAGTGTCCAAATAAGGAGTGGGGGAGAAGTTTGGGGAAAGTGCTCTGTTCCAAGTAATCTTGGACCTGATACCCATGTTACTGAGCTCGGATGTTTAGTCCTGGCCTGCAATTATGCCTATAAAAAACAGACATCCAATCTTTTTATTATTTTAAAATGGAGCCCTGAGGGTTATAAATGACTGAATGAGCTTTAGTGTTTGAACAGATAGAGATTCTGGAATGAGCTGTCAGCTTTGAGTCTCTCTTCCAGATCATTGCATCTTAAGAGCCGGGTTAGTTCCTGGGGTTGTGACAGTAAAACAGTAGGACTGAAAGACAGACAGAATAAAATAAAGACATAGGGCCCCAAAATTACCCACACCTCCTTGTAAAAGAGGGAAGAAGATTTTCCATGGTAAACGTTTTCCAGTCTGCAAGACCTGTGCTCTCACAACTGTCAAATTAATCTCCAGTATTACTGTGCTGAACCCCATGGTGCTAGTGGCTCTCAAATAATCATGATGGCAAAAACATTCCCACTTTTGTCAATGGCTGACCAAAAGAAGGAAACGCAGCCATAGCTACTACTGTGACCCACAGAAATTCGTAGCATGATTATCAGAATTCATTACTTAAGAAAGGAAGTCATGCATGCTAAATATGTTCCAAAGAGAACAAAATGTAACAGTCCATCTGTGAAGCAACACACATTGCCAAAAGCATATTGTCTTGGAAATCTGCTGTCCACGTTGGCTTCCCCCTTCATCACAGAGTCCAAGCAAAGTTTCACTTCTGATTGTCTTGGTCTCCAAGAGCATGGTTCTAGCTCAGAGATGATAAGCCCACATCATTCCATGACAGCTCTCTGCAAGTGCTGTTATTCCATTGTCAGCCAGCTGGGACAGGAGCTGCCATGGAGGAGTGGGATGGTCACGGTGCCCCGGGCACAGACCACGCCTGTGGAGGGATGAGCACAGTCACAGATCCCTCCTCTCCACACTGCTGGATGCACTAAGGACAATAGTCTCCCTTGTTCCTGTTGGGGCACGTGCAAATCATCTCCTTGGGATGGAACTCCCTTGGTGAACTTTCCACTCTGTGCATTTACTCTTTCATGTGATATTTAACCACATGCCCATAAGTACCAAGATTATTTTTTATCCTTTAAAAGTAGCTTTTTGTCAAGAAAATATTTTTCTACCTGAAGGGCTCTGAAAAGTCTCTAAACTGATGAGTTGATCTTAAGGACTTTGTTTCCTTCTGTATTCTTTAATGTATTTAGTCCTGTTTATGCACCATCCTCTTTTTTTTTCTGAGCAGAAGAAAGACAGTGTCTTTGCTTACAGTTTTTGAACCACACCTTCCAGAGGGCAGGTGCTCCCAAGTTCCTAAACACCTCTGCTCCTTTTCCTATTGTCTGCTGGCCTCTTCCCCTGGCTATCCATCTCATAAAGTTACTTAGATTGCTGAAAAATCTACTACTTCCTGCATGACCACATCCTCTAACCTGCAGTTTAGTCCTCTTGAGGCTCTTTGATTCAACAAATTGTCTGTGGTAATAACTTGTAGTCTTCCCCTTTTACTTGGTTCATATTTCATAAAGAAGCAATCACTCTGTGTGTACTGAAAGAAAGGTGGTTGGCATGCCCAACATATTTGCTGGTGACGTAACATCTTCTGCCACAAAAAATGTTATTAACATTTTCTATGTTTTCCACATATTTCTGAAGTTACTAAAAGCATTAGAGGTACAATTTCTCTCACTAAAAATCAGTTTTATTGATTAAAGTACAAATAAAAATTAAAAAATGCATGCACATACTTTAAAATATTTGCAATGGAAAAATAATTTGGAAGAACTTTTCAAATTCCTATCCCCATTTTCAGTACTTTTGCTGGCCCAGTTAGATTTCCTAATGGCCTAGGAAATGGAAAATGAGGTAAGGCAAACAGAAAATCTCAGGTATGATGGTTATGGATATAGATAAAAATAACTAAACATTGAAAGACGTTAAATTATTCAGTGAATACTTTAAGACACTGCTTTGACCACATAATCTGTATTTTTTATGACCCAGGACACAGAACCTTACCCATCAAATGGTGTTTTGAAGACACAGTTTTTTGCTACCGTTTGTTTGAAAGAATAAATACTGTTGAGGTATAAGACCCTAAAATACACTAACAACCTTTAATATCCTAGGTTTTTTCATATACAATTTCACAGCAATACTCACAGTCCTATCTGTAAGGGTGAGAAGAGGTGTGAAAGCCAGATAATTATTTCAATTTGCCACTGACTACATCAATAATTCTCTTTCTGCTTCAATAACTACTGGAAACTTTGAGGTTCCATGCACCATCTACCATGTGTTTTATTACATTTTTCAGATGCTTAATCAGAAGCACTAAAGCATGTGTCTTATTTTTATTTTCAATTTGTCTTCTAAACACTGAATTATATCTCATTATCTTTTGCTTTAGCTTTAGTGACCATCTCCAGATAAGAACACAGTTTCCATGAAGGTGTTTACAGATCACAGGCAAATACACCTTGAACCTTTTCTTAAATAGATTACTAAATGGAGCATTATCTTGCTCTAAGATAAATTTTTGTGGCTTTGGAATAACTCTTTGGAATCTCTTTGTATCTTTTTGCCATATAATTTTCTTAAGTGTTAACACCAGAAATGTATTTCAGTAATTATTGCACTAATGCAATGTACAGTGGTAAGAATAATTTCCTGTGTCTACTCAGCATTCTCATGGTAATGCTTGTCTTTTCAGCAACATGATGTCAGGAAAAGTTCATGTTCAAGTGATTATCTTTAACAACCCCAGAGGGTTTTTTTTGACCTACATTTTTTACTCTTGATATATGACCTTGCATTTGTATGTCTTGAAAAGCACTTTCAAATGTGCCCACCGTACCTCGCGAAATATTTTCATATAAGACTTCATTTCACATTTTAGTTCCTTACTGCACCAGCTTGTGATCCTCTGCATTTTATCACAAATGTGGAAAACAGTGGGCCAAAACCAGATCCTCAGAGTTCCACATTTATGATTCTCTCTTGAGATTCTTGTACTCCTAATCTTAGTCTCTTTGGTTTGAGAAGTACTGAATATATCTGATCTTAATTCACTCTAACTCTGAGTTAGAGTGTTGGTTTTCTTTTTATGCTTGTGACATGCTTATGCTTTTCTTTTTATGTGATTTCATGCAATATTATTAATACAAATAAAAGTGGTCTCAGTCCTGCATTCTTGGTGAACATGAGTCAGTACCATAAAAAGACCTCCTGATAAGAATTAGCCTCCCTGGTGAGATGAAGTGTTGTGCTGCAGTTTCACATCTAGGTTTCCTTTCTGTATTAATATGTTGACCCATTTTTTGTGTATGCATGGCTTTTAAATTATTTATTTTTCTTTAATTTATGAGCCGTGAATTAAAAATTTTATTCATTGTTCTATGATGTGGCTAAATTCTAAAGAATCCACTAATATCCACTAATATTAGCTTTTACAGATAATAAAACACGAAGCCAGTAATTTGCATGCTAAATACAATTAGTTCATGTGTTTATTTTGACATTGTAAATTATATCTATCCAGTCACCAGGCATCCTGCCATCCATTAAAAATACAATCTGTACCAATAAAAACAAAGCATCAGCACATCACATCCTACAAAAGGCAGGCAGCCAGCCAGAAATTAAAAAAAAACTTTCTCCACCCTTGCAATCCCCAAATGAAATCCCATTGCCCCAGCCACCTCACCTCTTGTCAAAATGTCAAGTAAAGACAACATCACACCCCAGAGCTGCTAAACCAAACCACCACAGCCATAATTTTTTAGGGCAAACACACTGTTCTAAGAGACAGGGATGTGGTTCATTTTGGGGCCCTGAGGCTCTTGCAGCACACGTTTCCTTACAAATGGATATGGAGATGCCATCTATCTATTCTCTCATTCTGTCAGTATCCCAGAGATCTTTAAATCTCATGGCTTGGAGCCATGATGCTCTGTTCACTGTAGGTGGTATTTCTCAGGAGGCAGAGAGCAGAGGTCTGGACGGGCCGTGTGGTTGCTCTCAGTATTCATCTGGGAAGTAACAAAATAAATCGTTCCCACTTCAAGTCAGATTTTAATTTGTCTGGAGTCCTGCCAGAACTTTTGCCTTTGGAATTAGCTGTGGGAGCAGTAATGTGAATGCAGCAACTGGAAAGATGGATAAGAGAAGTGAATACAACAACTGGAAGGATGGGTGAGAGAATAGAAATGACCACTAATTTAATAGCACACAGCAGGATACTCTGAAAACAACTGAAACAACTAGAACCAGCTTTGGCCAAGCATTCCTTGGCAAGAGAAGTTTTGAGCAGTGAGCCATCTATCCTGCCTTGGTTCTCTAGTGTGCTTACAAAGTGCTGAACAACTGCTCTCTCAAAGGAATCACCCAGAGTCACTAGGCATTGGGGAAAATCTGAATTTGTTCAAAATTATTATGTATGACAACTTTTAACATCCTCACATTTTTCGTATGTAATTTGACAGCAACACAGTCCTTTCTGTCAGGGTAAGAAGAGGTGTGAAAGCTAAGAGTGATAACTCTTTTAACTTGCCACAGACTACGTCAGTAATTCTTTTTCTGCTTCAGTAGCTACTGGAATCTTTGAGGTTCCATGCAACATTAGAGTAGAATAGTAACATTCTGAATACCATAGAATTTAGCTGAAAGAAACTTTAATGGTTCCAAGGTCCTTGGAAGGACCTTCTACTATGTCTAGTAGAACATAATACTTTCAGAATGATGGCTAATCTTTTATTTTAGATCTCACTAGCCAATGTAGAGTCTGCATAAAATTTCTGAAAAAGTCTTGAACATCTTGAAATGTTCATATAATAGGGGCAGGTTGTACATGAGAGACAACAAGACAGAAAGGTCTGTGACCTGCTCCTGTTTCTGTTTTGTTAAATGGTCACAGGCTTGTCCTTTAATTCCTTAATCTTGAATTTCCTCGTTAAAATCCAGGCGCATTGGTATTTATCACCAAGTGGGATATTGCAGGGTTTTGTAGTCCAGTTTGATTTGTATTAGGATTGGAAGGCATCAAATAAAAATAGACTCACTGTGAACAGGTTTTGTACATAAGTGGGCAAGCCCTGTCCTGAAGAGTTTTAGGTGCTAAACAGTGAGGAAGAGTGGGCTATGGCAGAGATAATGGATTTTTATGGATTTTGTAATCCCTGCTTTTCAAATAGGAACCAGGATGATGGAAGATGAAAAACAAGGAAGAGTTCCCAAAAGATAAATTCTCAGCCCATGAGCTACAGTGTGGTCAGTGTATCTGTGCTGGCTCCTTGTCTTGCACGGTAACCACCTGGTACTTTAGTCTGTCTTCACTGAGGGCAGCTCTAATTTGTATTTCCTTCCCAGTCCACCTCATGGCAATTCTTCTTTGTTGCCACATACTGAGTCATCTAGACAAAATCACACGAGGTATCCCTTAGCAGTAGCTATTATTAAAGACCAGACTTGTTGTTTGGATACAGGTAAGATTTTCTAGGGATCTTGGTGATGAAAGATACTAAAAGCAGGTTTGGCATAATTAAAACCATCCTTGGATTATCAGTGATGGGTGACAGCATCTGATGCTTTCATGGCACTGATGCTGAGATCATCAAATATCACAATTTGTTAACAGCTCACATGGAGGGCAGTGGGGTTTCTAGGGTTTCTTGCTAGGATGCTCCCCTTTAATAACTCTTCTGCTCTCCAGCTTTGGGGCTCAGGTGAAAACTCATTGCAGTATTTCTGTCCATGATGCAGGCTGTGACATAAGTTGTGCTGTATCAGACACGCTCTTCCAAACTTCAGTAAAATGCACCTCAGGGATTTCTTAGCCACATGTGCTATCCTTGCATTGAGTAGGCCTTACAATTTTTTATTCTCTGAATTTGTCTTATCTGCTTTGAACCTACAAAACTATTGAAAATCTATTACCATGTGCAATTAGCATCATAGTTTTGCTTGAGTATTGTGTATGACCCATCACAGAGGCAGAGGTAGTACAAATGGGCTTTGAAGTCCCAGAGCATGAAGACACCTAACATTTATGCTTGAATGGGACAGAAATAAGATGTGCAACCAGACACAGAAAGAAATTATTCACACCTTATTGACAGATTGTCACATTCCACTTGCAACCTCTTGCAATTTTCCATTCAAACAAAAATCCCTGGAAGTGTTTTGATATAACTTCTATATCTATCTATTATAGGCAATCTCTTGAAGTTCTATGCACAGTTTTCTCCCCAGTGGAAATAATCTGTGATTGTTTGGGTTTTTCTTTTGTTTTCCCTGCCAAATGTCTAGTTTTGACTTTACCAACCACATCTGCTCTTACTGTATGCTGCACTGTGCAAATGGCTGGGCAAGACACCCTGTGTCTCCCAGGTCTGATATCCTTCAAGAAGATACCTAATGTCTGGCCAATTGTTGCACCAATAGTTTTTTCAGTGCACAAATATCCACTCTCACTTAGTGAGCCCATATAAAGTGGATAATCCAGGGCAGACAGCCTGGGATTATACTACCTGTTTCAACTGTGAAGGCTTCTTGCCAAAAAATACTTTATTTGATTGTATTGGCTGTGCCAGTAAGAGTTTAATGGCACCTCATGGTAAGGGGCAATCTTAGAGGATGCCAGACATGGAATACAGGACTGGGTGTGTGCCCTCAGGCCCAATCAAAAAGATTTGTTGCTACCAGTAAAGCTGTTTACACCTGTTGGTTGCATAAAACCTCTTTAGTGAAGTCATTAAGGTACTGTTCAGTGCAAAATGTGAGGAGTCAAGGTGTTCTGCATAGACAACTTCAGGATCATCAGGTTTTCTGGCAGAAATTCCACAGGAGGCCTCCACTGTAAAAAATGTTGCATTCAAATGGAAATATGC
Organism: Peucedramus taeniatus; assembly: GCA_013400575.1. NCBI lineage: Eukaryota > Metazoa > Chordata > Aves > Passeriformes > Fringillidae > Peucedramus > Peucedramus taeniatus. Next base: position 49,503 of record WBNO01024097.1, read on the forward strand.
TTTTAAATACCACCACAAAAGGTGAAGACTGGGAGTGAGCAAACAAATCTGCTTGTTATAAAGCAAATGGAAGAGGATCAACGTCTTACTTCTCTGGAGTGGAGCTCAAGCAGCTGCTACAAGGATGACTTGGGAACAAAACCAATCCCCTAGCCACCTGTTGCTTTAAGTGGTTATTGTACCCCTGCAAGAAAAATGCCCCATAGAAGAGTGGAGGATCTGATGTCTTCAAACTATCTTACTACCATATGTGGCAAGACCATGACCCTCATTTTGTTTTCACTTTGCTTCACCTATTAATATTACTGGAAGCAAGGAACATGGAAAATGAAAATCTCCTTTTTAAGCTTAGTTCAGACTAGAAAAAGCAGAATTGGCCAGATCTCAAGGTACTACTCCTAAAACAATAAGCAAGCATGACAAATAGAAAGCTTTTTTCATTTAGAAAACATTAATGTCATTGTTATTAAATTTATGGTTAGATAAAATCTCTGTTCAGATACTACAATTATGTGTGATATGCTATGAAGGGAGGATCCAAAATTTTTAGCCCAATCACAGAAGCAATAGCTGAACTGAACAACGTATTTATGGACCTATATAGTCTAGACTTGTTATCTTACCCTTTTCCCACTTCCCCCACCATTTTGCCAGTCTTCATCTGGCCAATAAATACATGGGAACGGATTTCTGACAGAGTTAATTACCTCTAATTGTGCCCCTCTTGTTATCTTACCAGCTTTGACTCACCATAAATTGCTCCGGTACAGATGTTGGCAAGATAAGAACTCTAGACTCCCTCCATATGTATAATATGTATGTATTTATTTATATATCTGAACATGTTAGATATGCTGCTGTGGTAGACTGCATCAGTTATTTCATGACTGCTAGGATTGTAGAGCTGACTGGCTGTGCTTGCTGCCTTGGGGGCAGATACAGAGATGTAATTCCTGCCCTCTGCTGCAGCACAGGGCATTGGTGAGATACTTTCAGTCATGACCTAACAAAGTCTGGGTTAATAAGAATCAGGGGAGGATCAAGGGAGTAGCATTGCTAGGATGACATAGTGCTTCAGCAAAGGCCAATGCACAGTATGCTGGAATGAAAAATAGGTTAGATATCAATAAATAAAACATAGAAATTTGGGTTGGCAGGAAAAATGACATAATTTATCTTTTGGCATTTCCATTTCTGACATCTAGAGGCAAACCTGACGCCTGAAACATCAGGAAAGATATTGAGCAAGGCGTGATTCAAAATGAACTTCTGACTCTGAAAGGCATTTTTAATCAGTTAGGTTCCAGGGTCCTGGCTTATATAAATGTAAGAATGCTATTCACCTCCTTTGAAAAAAAAAAAAAAAAAAAGAAAAGAAGGGGGGGGGGGGGGGGGGGGGGTGTGGAAATTAAAAGAAAATAGTATTATTGTCAGGAAATTGATTCCAGGGAAGTATACATTTTTTGGTCAGGTAAAGATTGATTTTTGGTTGAACTTTCTGTCTGAAAAATTACAGTGAGATGGTCTACATTGGTGGGGATAGGAAGTTTTCTGGGGTTTTTTATGTCTCTGAGTTGTGCTTGTACATCTCTCAAATTCCCCTTCATCTCTCACTTTTCAGTGGGGTTGCACAACCCTTTCAGCAGCCTCTCCCTAGGACTGAACATTGCCCTATAGCATGGAAATCCCAGTTCAGTGACATAGCAAATGTGGAATTTACAAAAAGTTTGAGATAATGAGAGACTTTCCTTGAGGAGAAAAACTGAAACACTGGGTCACTTGCAAAACTGAGAGATCTGATGTGCATCCTCAGTTCTCACTGCCCTCAGACATTTATTATTGTGATTTTCCTTCAGGTTATGGTCATTCTCTCTACTCCTCTAAACTCTGATTCCTTGCACAGAGGCAGTGTACACACTGTACAATATGAAAAATCTTCTGTTGTTGCTATTTCTAACATTTTCCTTCTGTATTTCTGTGTTGCAGATGTGGATGAATGCGCTTCAGATTCTCACCAGTGTAACCCCACCCAGATCTGCATAAATACTGAAGGGGGCTATACCTGTTCATGTACTGAAGGCTACTGGCTGTTAGAAGGCCAGTGTTTAGGTAAAATCCTCAATTGATACAGTACCTGAGTATCTGTGTGTGTGTATCTGTGACTCCCTGAATTAATGTCACTAAGCACTTTTGCCAAGTACACGGTTAAACCTTCAGCTATGTGGAAACTGTCTTTTGTCTCTGTAAGTGCCAAGGAGGTGTTTGGCAGAGAGACTCCCTCACAGAAAAAATCTGTAGATGTAAATGCCATATGACTAGCATCATAATAGTGTAATAACTGGGCTTTTCATATTCTCAGTCTGAAGAATTCCCTTTCATGTAAGATCAATTGCAAGCATGTGTGCATAAAGATTTTTGCCCAAACAGACTTGTGCTGTCCTTACCGTGACAGTGTGGACCTGAAGGGATCCATATTTGATACCAAGAAATGGGATTGACAGAAAATCCTAAGTCAACCAATTCTTTTGTTTGGGGGTGAGAAAAAAATTGCCTCTGGACTGGGTGCCATTTCACAATCTTCCATGCAGTTTTATTTCAATTTTATTATTTTCCTTGCATCAATGTCCTGTTCATCCTTTCAGCTCACTCCTGTTGGAACAACATCGCTCAGCAAAAAGCACAGGAAAACAAACCTTCCCTCTCTCCTCTCCTCCAGCCCTTTCCCCTCACTTGACATGCTCATGGGATGATGATGTAGACATTAATTTTAGGTAGACAGGTAGGACCTAGGAATCAGCATACAACTTTTTTTTAAAGAAAGTTTGCCCATTATTAGTTTTTTCCCTGCAGTGCAGGCTGTTTGGTGCCAGCTCTGCAGAGCTGGACCATCTTGCCACACCTCCACTGGAAGGAGAATGGGCTTTCCCTGCCCATTTGTCCCTGGAGCATCTCCAGTTATTTTCCAGCTTTCTCCTCCCAAGTACCAATTCCATGAAGGACTCGTTCATGGCTGCTTTCCTAACTACTGCTGACAGCTGCTGTAATTCACCTGGCAGGCACCAGGCTGAGCCCTGTCCAACCTGGGCTCTGTGCAGCCATAGCCACTTCAGGGAGTCACTGTCTTGTAGTTCCCCTGGGATAAGAAGTCTCCAAGGCCCCTGCTCCTTAATCTACAATAAATCACCTTCTCTCTTGGGGAAAAAAAAAAGCTTGTGCTAGAGAATGTACAGCCATATGTGATAGGGTGGGGATGAGGGAGGGAGGGAGGGAAGGCAGATCCTGCTCTGCATCACCTGTTCTGTTACCCATTTACTTCTCCCAGTTACAGGCCAAATGAAAGGGTTGTGTGCAGCATTCAGGACTTGAACCTAGATCTAAAATTCTTTTCTGCTTGGTGGTTATAGCAGAGAATTGAAATGGCTGTATTGATGAATTGATTTGAGTACTTGCTTATGCTATGTAAAATAGGGAATAACATCCCAGTATTGCTCTATTTAAGTAATCATGGGGTGGATTATTGCAAGGCAATGTGAAAAAGGAAAAGCAAATTGTGTTTAGAATTGCTATATTTTCCCCTAAATTTCAAAGTCTCAGTTTTCAATACTTCATACTGGCTTTGGAGAAGTGATTTTTGCTGCCATAAAGCAGTAAAGGAAGATTTACTGTAATCAGAGGGCCAAGTTGAGGTTTAGATTTTTATAATGCACAGATTATTTTGGTGCACTGTTAGTAGTGCAGTGGAATTACCAATTACCAATTACTGTTAGTAAATCACCATTACAAAAAACTACACTTCTGTTGCAATTATCATCTAAAGTTTACACAGAGAAGTGTACAGTGCAGCAGTATCCACGTGACCCACACACAAGAAGCAGCCCTGTAGAAGTCCTTATCCTCAAAATGTAGCACTCTTGAGATAACAGTCCTGCAAAAGACAAAGCATGTACTTAATGTAATGCATCGAGTGAATGAGGTATTAATTTACTTAAAAGCTGTGTTATTTTTGCAGGATTTGGTGAAGCCTGCTGTACTCATCACCACTGACCTGGCCTTTAGATTATCTTGCTGACTGCATATAATATACTGCATTTTCTATTGCATAAATTTAGCTTCAAAGCTTTAACGCAGCCATTTTTAAAAATCTCCATAAATCAAAAGCCAGTTGATACCAAAGGAAATGTTTAGGCTTAGAAAGGACAGCTATTCCAAGGTGTTTCATTTTAGTTTTTAGTTCTGAGGCAAAAATCTTCTAGCACTTATCATCTTACATATCTTAGAGCATTTTCTTGTGCTTATAGCACTCAGTTGCATGCATTGCTAATGCTGCAATTCAGCCCAAACTGCTATTTTGGCATTAAATTAACTGTTTATACAGTCTGTAATTTGTCAGTTAAAAATTCATATAAAAAGAGAATGTGACTATTTGGGAAAAAATCTTACAAAAATATCCTCACTCAAAGAAGAAGCCTGTAGTAACAAACACTGCCATTCCAGTGAGCAGCTTTGGTATATGTGGAGGCAAAGAAGGTTTCTATTTTGATTCTGCCAAAGTTTCACTGCAATGTTGGCTGTGGTTGTGCTGGCAGTCCGTGCCAGCTGTCTGGTATCCTTTGAAAGAGCTGCTTAAAGGAACAAACTGGGCTGCCTGATTTAAACTGAAGGTTGCAGCAGTGCCAGTCAATTCATCAGGCCCACTGGTAGATGTCAGATGCGGATAAAACCACATGACCACATTCTACTGGGGAGAGGTATATTTCAACTCTAACTCCATGTCTGAATGCCTGCACGTTTGGCTGTTGCATCCATGACCAGTGTGCTGGGGTATTTGTGTTATCAGTACCGTTGGCTCAGTGTGCTTGCTGCTTTGTATCTCATGAGAAAATGCAGAGCACTCCACTTTCCATCCCTCCCACCCACAGACATAGACGAGTGTCGCTACGGCTACTGCCAGCAGCTGTGTGCCAACGTGCCCGGCTCCTACTCCTGCACCTGCAACCCCGGCTTCACCCTCAACGACGATGGGAGATCGTGCCAAGGTATGTCTGTGGTAAACCACGGCTGAAGGCTTTGCTCCCCCCTCAGCCACACCCTTAAATCTTGCTTGGTTTTTAGAACACAAGTAACCTTCCCAACATTGCTTTTGAAAACGTTCACAGGTTTGTCAGACAGATCTTTCTGTAGATTCAGTACCTCCAGGTACAACATGACTGGTGTATCAGGAGAAATATGCACAGAAGCCCAAACCTCAATTCACTCAATTCAGTGGAATTACCAAGTGTTCAGGCACTGAAATTATTATTAAAATCTGAGGTTGTGTGACCCAACTGAGACAGGAAACCTCTGTCACATCAGTAAATCAGAGTCTCCCAAGATCCAGACTGGAGTCCTAAGCATTAGACCACTTTTTGCTGTGATGTGCTACCTCAAAGTCAACACACCCTCTTCACAGTCTCCCTAGCAAAGCAGAGAGCATCCTCCCATGGGCTGCAGGAGAAGGTCTGTGCTCATGATGACCAGAAGTTGTTAATGTACTACAAGGAAAAAAATATTGCTTTTGTCTTAGTCCGAGGTTTCCACAAGTATCCCTCATCATTGCATTATCTTTCTCAGGAAAATCCAAATCCTGCTGCATTTTTTTCTCAGATCTGTTATGACAATATTAGTTCAATGGTTTTCAAATTGCAGGATAAGGACAGAAACATTTGTAATAAAAATTTTGTCCCCATCTTCCATGTCATTTTTTTAATTGAAGTAATTCCCAAAATGCTTCACTTCCACACTTCGTGTTTCCAACATGCTATTCCAAGGCATCAACCTGAATCCAAATAAACAACACTGACTTGGTTATATTTTTCAGAACAAATCGTTCTGACTGTACAGCTAATCTCTTTGAAATGGTCTGCAGAAAAAAAAATGAAAATAGAGTTTGGGGAGAAGTCACTGATGAATTTGGCATTGGTTTCCCATAGATGTGAATGAATGTACAAGTGAAAACCCTTGCACTCAGACCTGTGTCAACACCTATGGCTCTTTTCTCTGCCGCTGTGAACCTGGCTATGAACTGGAAGCTGATGGAGTTAACTGCAGTGGTAACTGTCTTCTTTACTGTTTTGGTTTCTTTGATTCTATTACGTTTACTTTTTCAAAGGTATTGTTTTTACATACTTTTTAAAAAGTTTTTTGCCTTAGTCCATGGTAGCATCAGGATAGCTGCAACTCGTGTGATCTTTCCAGCTAAAGCACACAGCAAATACCCAGGAAAGCTCTGTGGAGGAGGGCCACAAATGGTTGTAAAGAAATAAGCTAAATATTCAAAAGCTCCAAGGTAACAGCAAAACATAAGAAAGCACTTTGTAATGCTGAACAGGAAGCTTTAGTAGAGCAAGCAGAGATAGTCTGAGGACATTCTTCTATGATTAAAGAAATAGTTTATATAAAGCACTTTTCCAATTTGTCTATTGAATGCATGTATTTCCCTTGCTCTTAACGACTGCTCACTTCTGCCTGAAACTTTCCCCTGTTTCCCCTGTATGGCTCTGGTTTCACTTTAAAAACAATATATGATTTCTTAGTACAGTTATTGCTGACCTGTTCAGCACGCAGCAGAATAAATTGTGCTTATATCACTGTAATTTTTCCTCTCTGGTTTTTGTTTTTATTTTATTATTTTAATTGCAGGCAAAACTTATTTATTTGCTTATTGTACCATCAACCTGATAAAATTAGAAAATTCAGCCAGTATTTCTTGGAAGGAAAAATACACTGGAAAATGCTTGAGTTTTAATTTACAGTAAACAGATGTAATATGAAGTTTCCAAGAGAGAAGACACGTGAGATGCAGTGTACATGATTAGTGTTTCCCAAGATATTTTTCCTACAAATCTCCTCATTATAAGGGGAAGAACAAATATTAAATATCTAAAGGGTCTTAAGAATTAAACACCCAACTTAGTGTTCTGCATTCTGATGGATTTTCTTCTAAGTTGGACTCCTGAATGTTTTTTATGTGTTCACCTCCTGGGCTACCTGGGGGTCTGAACCAGATAAGTTCATTGCAATGCCAGTGGTGCTGCTTGAGCATCATCCATATCTGAGAGCTAAGCCAGGAAAAGGGTCTTTCCACCATCCAGATATAGAGCAGAAAATCTTTTCCTGACAATCTTGTGCATGAAATGTTTGACAAAGCAGGTCAAGTTTCTCTGGATGAGCTTCTTCCACTTCACAGCAATCACAAGACATCTGAGGCTCGCCTGGTTAGGAGAATGCTCATATGAGACACCCAGGATTCAGATTTACTTCAATGGGAGTAGGGTTAGTCCATGGCCTAGCAGCCAACTTACCTTGAAGTTGGGAGGCATTCTTGCCCCAATTCAAGGAGAGAGGCAGAGATTTCAACCTGGCTTTCCCAACATCATCATTAGTTTCTAATCACAGAGGTCTTCCAAGTGCATTAGATGTGCTCTGAAATGGCAACCACCCTGTTGTCTGCACACAGTCAGCCAGGAGAATGCCAGGAGTGTTTAGGAACGCTGTGGGCTCAACAGCAGGCATGTAGGACCCTCAGGGCTCTAAGTCCCTCAGCACCTGGAGGTCTGGCTAGGATGCCAGAGGGTGGCTGATATCTCGGCCACTTTATGGAGTCAGCCCTCAGTCCATGTAGTTCCAGGAAGGGTTTGTTTCAGTGAACTCACTGGGGAAACTCACACAGTAACAGGACTATGTAGGTGTAGAATTCCTTTCATCTCCCTTTTGAGAATCTGATTTCAGCCCTAAAGCCACTTGGATATGTTTGGACTTCAAATACTTTCCAATCCATCTGCACAAAACACCAGAAGTGGATAAATGGACTGAGCCCAATTTAGAATAAAGGGAAATTCAGTCTGAAGAGTAAAAGTGATTTGCCTGGGAGAGTCAACATGTCAGAGCTGGGAATAAGAACTTGGGAGTTCCTGGCTGGGGCTCTGGCCTTTGTTTCTTTCTTCCCCTGAATGGGGAAATAAGGAAATGATTAGTGGCAGCCTCCCTCAGCCTAGTGCCTCTGCATGTGTTTTCCCCTCAGTCAGCCATGCCTCCATGTGCAGCTCTGAAGTTTGTCTTTCTCACTTGAGCACAGCTCTGCAGAACACAATGACCAGACAATTCATGAGAGCAAGGGGGAAAGAGCAGTTTCTGCTTTCAGTCAGATATTTGACAGACTGCCTGGCTTCCCGGGTATCTGGGAGAGGGCTGGGCCTTCCAGTGTGTCTGACCCAGGCTGGGATGTGCTCTTGTTGTCTTGCTGGAATGACTTGGAAGTAACTGACTAGAGACTAAAAAACATGGAACAGGCAGGGCTGGCTGCAGGAGTTCTGCTGGAACCCATGTGGCCCTGGGAACATGAAGCTTGCTCTCCAAAAGAAGTAAAGAAAAAAAAAATAAAACTTCTGCCAAGTCTTTCCTTTAAAATTACAGTGGCAGCTTTGTTGTCAGAGTATCTCTATCTCTGACGTAAAACAGAAATGAAAACATGGCCAACTGGTGACAGGTATTAGAAAAGAAAAATAAATAATTAAAAGCCATGCATTGTGTTCAGCAGCAGCTTTGGTTTCCTTAGGAAAAAAGTGTTTAATGAAGAACTTGTTGTATAGCATTTTGACAGGTTGCTGCATAGCTCTAGGGAGCTGGAGAGTGGCAGCCTCCAGCTGAGGTAGTCTGGGTGGCCACCTGCCTGTAGGACTGCTCTTTGGACAGTAAAGCCAAAGGCACTAAACTTTGGTTTTTGTTTTACCACTGCAGACATGGATGAATGCAGCTTCTCAGAGTTCCTCTGCCAGCACGAATGTGTGAACGGGCCTGGTTCTTACTACTGCACCTGTCCTTCGGGCTATAACTTGCTTGACGACAGTAGAAGCTGCCAAGGTAACATTTCTGCACTGATTAAAACCCCTGGGGACCACAAAGTAGATCCTGTGTCTAGAAAAAGGTTTTCAAGAATTGAGATGCTTGGTCTTGGCATTGCACAGTGAAATACTTGTAGGGGCCAATTACGCAATTCTGGTAAGAGTCACATCAGGTGAATATTCCTGCTGAGGTGAATTGGTGTGTTGTTTTAAGACTTTATTGGCTAGGAAACAGCTACACAGGAAAGACCTCAAATGCTCTCCCCTCTGCTGTACATCTCTACTTTTCCCATTCTCTAAGGCTGGAGAGTTTGAGCAACCAATTCCTCTCTTCTTTTTTTTTTTTTTTTTTTTTTTTTAGCATTTATCATGTGGGAGCACTCTAATAAGCAGAAATGAATGGAGTAAAAACTGATCTTTAAAGAGGGTAATAAAAAACCCTTGATCTTTAAAGAGTTATAAAAAGGCCACCTCTCACAGTGAAAGAGTTTTATGAATTTTGGGGTAATTCTTTAGGATGGAAACCAGTTTGTAGGAGTGGTATCTTCTACATATTTCCCTGCTTTAGCCATTTTCTCATTCTTTGTGTTTTAGATATCAATGAATGTGAAATCAGAAACTTCACCTGCACATCACAGCAAACATGTTTCAATATCCCAGGAGAATATAAATGTTTAGACCCAGTACGATGCGAGGAGCCTTATCTCCAGATTAATGAGAAGTGAGTAACATACCCACAGCCACAAAAGCAAATTCTGTCTGTGAAAGCTGTATCTAAAGTAAACCAAAGAAGCTGCAATTTTACACTACAGCCATGAAGTCTGTCTAAACAGGTATACATACATGCTATTGCTAAATTTACTACTGGAAAGCTTTATAAAAATAATAAATTGCAATTCCTTACCAGGTCACCAGGTATGATATGATATGATAATCATACTCACATGTATGTGAAGTTAGACTGGAAAAACAGCTATCAGTTATTTGACAAAACAGCAAGGCTTGTGATGTAATAAGAGACATTTTCTTACATTACTAACTGACTTCATAGATGCTCAAATGCAGCCTATTTATTACTAGGAATATTTCCTGCAAATGGTACCTAGTTTATGCCTGGGAAGTACTTTGAAATATTAGATGATAGTTAGAGCAGAATACAAATATTTTCTTATTGCTTAAAAGTTAAAAGTTCTGAATAGTTCACAGACTGATCTACCCTGCCCAGAAATTGGGTATGTCTGGATGGGGCTGTTAGTACTGCCACTGTTTCAATGAGGGAATCATTTGAGCAAGCAAACAATAAAGCCTACATTTCTAAAAACAGCCTGTTTCTTTTACATTTGTATGTATTTGCTGGGGATCAAAATATTTCAGTTCCAGACAGATATAAATATACTGCAGTCCGCATTATTTCATCCACAATGTTTGCACTAAACCAAACAACCTGGAATTGCTTGGTAGCCTAATATATTTTATAGAAAGTCAAGAGATTAATAATTATCTTCTTTCCTTTAGAATTTATGAGTGTATTTACATTGTTTTCTGAACTAAGGCAGCTGAAGAGTAGACACATAGTGTCTGTCTAGTTCTGGGTTTTCCTACCTTGGTGATAGAGTCTTAAACTGGAATTGAAATAACTGAATCCTCTGTATCTAAATTCCCAGCTACAGAGTCCTTGCAGAGCAGCTTGCATCAGAACACGGTCTCTGAGCTTTGTGTTTGCTGCCTTTGGCTCATGTCTAGATGGGCCTGCACTTAATTTGTGACATATGTCTAGAAGTGGTCAGTATAAAAGCCAAGTGAATTCCTTGCATCTGTGTTTTCTGTGGAAGGAACTGGGTGTTCATAATGCCAGGAGCCTTCTAATGGGGGACATGCCAGATGCACTGTCTGAAATTGATGTCAGCAGTGGAAGTTATAGAAAAAATAGTCAAAAAGACCCTTGCCCAGTAAATTCCCCCAACATGGCTTTCATAAAGGGATATCCTGCTTTACAACTTCCTTAGAGTTCTCTGAAGAAATCAGCAGCGTGTGGGCTAGGGCACATGGACTGATGCAGTCTGTTTGCATTTCCAAAGGCTTCTGAAAAGACCCTCACATAGTTATTATGGAAATTAAGCAGTCATAAGTAACAGGGAAAAGTCCCTGGAACAGAAGAATAAGAAGCTGAAAGATAAAAATTAAACAGAGGATATAATAAATTTGATTAAATTGTCAACTTTCATGCTGAATTTCTGCAGAGGTCTGAGCTGGACCTACTTGGTCCATCATAAACAACCTGGGGAAAAGAATAAACCACAAGATGGGCAACATCTACAACAATATATGAAGACAGTAACTAAAAGAGTGGGTAGAAAAATATTACAGAATAAGCCTCAATGACTGTGCAATAAAAATGGCAAATGAAATCCAATGTAGATGAATTTAAAGTAAAAAGAAAATCCCAAATTCACAAATTAAATAAGGACAACTGATCTGATCATAATCCATGCAAACTGAGATTTGAGGGTTCTAGTTCCATGATCTGCAGTACTCACTAGAGGTCAGAAAAGCAATCTGAATTTCAAAAGTTAATAAGTAGAGAATATCCTTGGAGCACATGCTATTGTGTACCACATTTTTAAGACTGTGCAGTTCCTTCCCCTCCTGTCAAAAGAAATATAACTGGATAAAGGTTCATAAGAAGCAATGAGGATGCTCAAAAGTATGGAATAGCTTCCTTGTGAATAACAGCCCAATTAGAGCACTTCAGCCATTAACAGGGTCAAATATGAAGTCCTGAGATGGGTGAGAAGGATGAGCATGGATTGACTGGCTGCTCTCCTTTCAGTAGAACAGCTGGGAGCATCAGATAAAGTCAGAAAGGGGCCATGCAAAGAGAGATGAAGGGGGCTGTGGGGCTCCTGGCCACAGGGGGCTGTGGAGGCCAAACATTCATGTGGGAAGCTGGAAAAGCTGATGGATAAGAAATGCATTAATAGCTGACAAATAGAAAGAAGAAATTTTAGTTTCAAGGATTCCCTGAGTCACAAACAATTGGAGACTGGTGGAAGTGTCGAATGCTTGGCTTGCTGTCTTCTTCCTTAAGGCTCTGCATTTTTATGTTAGAGCTTCGGTTGGATCCTGGATGTCTACTGTATGTTTTTATGTAGAATACAAAAGATAGTGAAACAAAAATCACTACTGTTTATGTAGTACTATCAGTGAAATGATCTAATAATATTCTGGGGGCAGTTCAGTTTAAATTTCTATCAGAACAACCATGTACTCAGTATTCTACACCGGCAGGGCTGCTTAAAGAAAGTTCACATTTTTGAGTGATCTAAGGAGAATGCCAAGGTATTTTGGCCGACAAGACAAGAAAAAAGAGGCAGGATGTAGGCCAGAACAGCAACACAGAAAATGCTAAAAGTGAGAAAATGCATTACAAGTTTCATTGATTCTTTTAGCTGGTCAACAACATTATTTATTTATTTAATTATTTATGCACCTATATTAGCATATAAAATATCAAATATTACAGCGATTTGTAACCCCTGCTGACAATTCTCTCTCTGACAATCAGCCGCTGCATGTGTCCAGCTGAAAACCCTGGGTGCAGAGATCAGCCGTTCACCATCCTGTACAGAGTGATGGAAATGGTGTCTGGGAGGTCTGTGCCTTCGGATATTTTTCAGATGCAAGCAACAACTCGCTACCCTGGAGCCTATTACATCTTCCAAATCAAATCAGGGAATGAGGGCAGGGAATTCTACATGAGGGTAAGTCCAGTGCTCCCTTGGGGAAAACATGGAGTATCTCATTATCAGCTGAATGTCCTGATAGCACAACTGAGCTTTTTGTGACTATCACTTAAACCTTCAGTATGAGGCATTCTTTTTACACACAGATGTTCAGAGCAGTGTGCTGATCTGCAGGAACTGCTGGATCTCTCAGGAGAGTAACCTACCCAAAGCAAACACGCTTCTCCTATGAGACAGTAGGTTTAGGAAAGCCCAGAGCTGTACCCCAGTCTAAGAATAGCTCAGGTTTCCCAAGCTCAAGAGAAACTATTGTGCCAAACTGGTTTTTATTTGATCAACAACTGTCACCAAAAGACTCAATGTTTGTTGTCTGTTTTATTAAACCTTTTCACTGGAAATTGAAAAACGTAAAAACCAAAAAAGTAAGCAAAAAACCCCACCCCTTTATGCCAACAATTGACTTTCTGGGTTCTTTGCTTTCATTTGTTATGATTTTTTTCCACTGAGAACACACATTTTTTGTAGACACTGTTAGAAAAAATGTAATTACCTGAGGTTTTAAAATTTATTTTCCTCAGAAGATCTCTGTGTTCCCCAGTCATCTTTGCCACACCACCAACATGCAGAGATTACAGGGGTGTCTGCAGAGAATGGGCACATCCACAAGGAACAGTGACTCTCAGGAAGTTGATTTTCAGCCCCAGGCAAAACCTAGCTCTGACATTCACATTAAGTTCTGTTCTGCGGCTACTGAAGGTTCCCATCCCTCATGGACATGGGTAGTGGGATAGATTCCATATTTCTCACAAGAACCTCAGATTCCCACTGTAAAAAAAGGAAAATGTTTCAAAATCCTGAATTAACAAGCGGTCCCATTACAATCATTTACACCTCACATGAGCTTTTCTGCTGCAAAGTCATTACTGATCCCACTGACATTTCCCCTCATCTGGGCTGATCTAGCAGGTGCTGAGGCCCCAGCACCCACCCCCATTGCCCGAGCCTGCTGTTCCAGTGATTTCCCACGCAGCCATTCCTTGGGCAGTGGGAGGGCATGGCCAGCTGGGAGGGACACTGTGCCCTTGCTGAGGCACCAGGCCTGGCATGGACCAGGCAACATGCCTAGCACCTCCTCATGGCTGTGTCAGCCTTCTCTGATCAGAGGTAACAAACACCCAGTTTTGAGGTAGAACTGGACAGGTAAAACAGGACCCACCGTGTCTATGTAAGCTTACAACAGAAAACAAACTGCAGTTGGTTTCAACATCAGCAGCTCTGATTTTTAAATGCACGTAATCCACTGTTCTGGCCAGATATTGCAAAGGTCTGCTTCCATTTAACAAAGGACTGGTTTTCTGAAGTGCCATTGCATATTTAAAGCTCTCTTTGGAGCATAAGCTTTGTGCCATTAACAGACACAATGAAACCACAAACCCAGACCCCATTCCCATGGGTGCACCTGTTCTCCAGGTTCTTTAACAAAAGTCCTTCTGGGTGTCTGCTGCTTCACAGAAACTTTACATCAAACTAAAGAGTACCTCAAACAAACAAACAAACAAAAAGGTATCATTACTTGTTTATAACCTAAATCCATATTTTCACCTTTTTTCTTCTTATGGCAATATCAAATGTCTATGTTCAATAGCTATTTTAATGTGCAGGGCTCCCAAAGGCTTTACAAACTGTAGCAGGTGGTAGTTCACATTGAAAAGAAGTCAAATGCTGAAATTAAACTCTGTCCCATCAGTTGCAGTGGTTTCAAACAACGAAACAGAAAACACCTACTTTGGCTGCTTGAAGACTGTAGTGAGACAGTAGTTTTGAAGAACTAGTTTTGGCAATCTCACTTGCTTTCTCTTGTTTTCTGCACAGCAAACGGGACCAATCAGTGCTACTCTGGTGATGACCCGGCCCGTGAAGGGGCCCCGCACTATTGAGTTGGACTTGGAAATGATCACTGTTAACACCGTCATCAACTTCAGAGGAAGCTCTGTCATCCGGCTGAGGATATTTGTATCACAGTACTCCTTCTAAACCTCCAGTCTGTGCCCTGGAAACATTAAGCCAAAAGAGACAGTTCCTCCTCTGCAGAATTCTCTCCTCAAAAGCCAGTACCTATAGCAGCTCCAGACCAAATCACTATTTCCACAGACCCGGTGACCTATGGCTGTCTAGAGGCCTCTTCATGCACAGTCCCAACCAGGATGCAAATATCTGAAGACCCTATATGATTGTCTGTGTGGTCATGTATTTTAAGGACTCTTCTCACTGTAAACACTTTTAGGGCATGAGTCTATGTGAAAGACTGTGAACCTTTGTAGCGCCAAGGCAGCTTAGCAGAAAGCACCAAAAAAACTGAGGAAAAAGCTGGCTTTTGCAATCTTGCCTTTTTAATTTTTTTTTCATTATAAATTAAAAGCAGACAAACAAGCAGAAACAGAAAAAAAACACCACCTATTGAAACCTACTATTAAAGGGACCTCAGAAGTCCCAATTTGCATTCCCAATTATCTCTGGAATTATCAGTCAGGCACTTTTTTTTCAATTCACCCTGCATTTGTCTTAGTTTCATTCTGGTTTTTTTCATTCTATTTTATAGTTAAAATTCACTGTAAATTCATTCCAAAAAACGTGTTGTACTATGTAATCTTTTGCTTTCTGACAAAGTGTCACATGTTTGGGTTCCTTTCTGTATTAAATCTTTCTATATAACAGAGTTCAATAGAAATCTATCACTGGATGGTGTGTTTTACAACATTTAGGATTTTATGCTTATTTACAGTCAAGATCTTTGACACAGGCCTCCACTGCCAGAATAGTGTCCAGCATAAGTAGGGATTTTAGAGCAGATAAGAATCAAATTTTTATTTTTCCCCATTTTTCTGTGTGATAGTTGCAAACAGTTTGTAATGGCTATAAGGTAGTAATACTAACTCTGCAATTATGGCTGTAATTAATCTCCTGTTCAAAGACCACTCAGGTCAGACCTGTCCAAATTCCTCCAGAAAATATGAATTGGTTTTTTGTCACTTGCAATCTGTCTCCTACACTTCTAACATGGGAGGAAATAGCTGAAAAGGACTAGGAGCAGTCTTACTCATGCTTCTACCACAAAGCAGACCAGACTATACCAGTACCCCAGTCTCAAATAGTGGGATCCCACAGTTTTCATGGGCATTGTCTTCTCAGGTATAACTGCTGTAACCAAAAAAAAAGTTTCTTCTAAAGTCTAATCTAAATCTCCATTGTAATCTGCTGCTTTTTAGCCTACTTCCAGTAGAAATTGAGAACAGTTTATCTTCCCCTTTGCAGCAGTCTAACGTGTCTGAAGACTGTTGTCATGTCTCCCCTCAGACTGTTCTTCTCTAGTCTAAACAAACCCAATTCTTTTGGTCTTTCCTCATACATCACATTTTCTGGACCTTTGATCATTCTTGTTGCTCTCATCTGGATTCTCTCCAGTTGGTTCACAGCTTTTTTGAAGCACAGTGCCCCAAACTGTGAAAAGTATTCCAGCTGAGGCCTCTCAGTGCTAAGCTAAATCTATACATATGTTTAATAGTTTGAAAAAAAATTTAAAATTGTATAGTTGGAAGGTATAATGCGTGTTGAAGCCACTGGCACTTTGGTCTTTTATTTTAATAGGAATGAGGGTTTATATGCATTGTTCTTAAATCCATCTGAAAAAAGCTCTTTTATTTTGTTTTTTCCTTACTGGCTTTTTGGCTCTCTAGTGTTGCTAGGACAGGAATGATAACCTTTGCTTGTCTTTTGAGAACTGGAAGTGCTCAGTGCTACTTGGAAGAGTTTACAAAGATTATAATGTGTGCAACCAGGAGCAGAGTAGCAATGTGAGGTCTTCATTAAAGTGGAGTATTAAATGGGAGAATACAGACTTGGAAATTTATTACAACATAGACTGCATGATACAACCAGAAAACTGCCTCTTGTTCCTAGTAAGATTTGTGAATTAGCAGAAACTCTGCTCTTTTTCCTTGTACTCAGCTTGAAGGAAGCCCTGATTCTCTCAGCAATGAAACACTGAGTTTAGCAGCTTCCGTTTCTTAATGGTTTAAAGGTTTTCTCTCTGCTGCTACAACATCCAGGATGCTGTGGCTCAGAGCTCTGTCCTTTATTGTAAAAACAAAAAGGCTGGAGACTGACTCCAGGGTTTAGTGAGCCAAGCTGAAGGCAGAAAGCCAATGAGTTTTATGAGCAGCCGACTTGGAGGAGATAAATGCAGAGGAAATGGGCAGAGAAATATCAGAAACAAGAATTTATTTCCTGAGTGTATCATGGCTCATCAAGTACCACAGTCTTGGAGGGAAAAATAGAGATGATCAGGAAGGAAGAATGATAATTTATAACCATGGGACTAAAAGTGCTTCTGTTCCAGACGATGGAAATAAAACATGGGAAACATGCAGGCTCTGGTGGACCAGAGAGCAGCCGAGGGGCAGGCAGGGTCTTGCACTGAAAATGTCCAACTCTTAAAATGCTGACAGCTTTCCCAGTGCTTAAAATCCCCTCTTCCCCCCTTTTTGTGCCCTTGTGTTATGGCTTCTTCATGCCCAGTTGAGGAGTCCTCTCTCTTCCTGCCACCACATCACGTCCCGGAGTGGAAGCACAGGAGTGCTTCAGACAGTTTGTCACTTCTGGCCTGTTCTCCCATGGCCCCCACATACCAACCTGATTTAACCCTAACTTAGAAACATCAAAACCCAGAGGAATTCCATAACAAAACACTTTGTTAAAAGAGTAAAGCCTGAGTGCTTGGTTTTAGCAGGGTCCAGCAAATACTCATAAAACAATATTACACTTTCTATATAAACATTCTGCGCCTTAAAAAAAAGTGAAAAGTCTGGAAACAAAGGAATTCAGCCACTTCTCAACCGCCATAACATCTTTCATCACTCACTATCACTCCAGCCAACTTAAACTTTGCCAAAATATATGCCAATCTCAAAAGAATAAATTACTAGCAGTTTAAAACATCTAAACTCTCTATTTCCTAGTCAGTGGTCTGTTTTCAATAGACCATTGCAGACTCAAATATTACAGTAATTCTCACCAAATAAAAAAAGCAGACTACGCATGTCAGGCTTTTACAGCATGAAAGTTAAAAATGTAAACATGCAACTGCTGCATGTATTCATGTTCCTCTGAGGCCAGGACTCCTCAAAAGCAGACAGAATTCCAGGTCTGCTCAGGAAATGATTCTTTATTCTAACCCACTGCCGACGATTTTCTAACATGAAGAGTTTTGCCATATGGTTAATGGCCAGTGTTGTGACCAGCACCAACAGAGAGCACAGACCCTGCTCTGGGGGTGTGGGGCTTCCCTCTGGCTCTACTTGCTCAGAGCTGTTCCTTTGACAAGCAGGGAAGGGACAGCTCTTTGCCTCTCCTGCCCGTCATTGTCATGTCTGTTTGAACATAGATTCTCAGCAGAAAAACTGCCCTCCCCTGTGTGTTTGTACAGCACCTATTGCCAATGCAATTACTGGAATAAAGGTTAACAAAAAGCAGATATGGCAGTAATCTTTGATACAGATCACATTAATTGGGAAGGAGAAGCTATTCTGATAAATGAAAAAACTGGCTCATGCTAGTTGGGTTAGGGATCAGAGGGAGTAGAATGAATCCTATCATCTGGCTTATTTGACTTTGAGATATTTTTAGGAAATTGACTTTTTTTGACACAGACAACAAAATGTTATTTCACCCAAGAGCTTCCTGGATCCCACAGAACTGCTTTTCAACTGGTGATTTTCACTGACTACCATAACTTTGTTAAAAAACCCAACTTCTTTTGAGAACCTGGTCACCCACCATCACTGAGTGTAGTGTCCAGGGCCATTCATATGAGCTCTCTCCTCTTCAGTTGGGGTCCTCTATTCATATTTACCCTTTTTTGACTTAGCCTTCAGAAGAGCCAACTTTTATTGTCTCATAAACATGGTATCAGCATCAGCAGAACTTGTATAATAATTTTTCTCTGTCTAGAGCTGGCAGAACAATACAATCAGTACAATTTGTGGTCATGCAAGTTCTCCAGTCTGGCTTATTCACAGAATATGCTACTGAATATCTTCCACAGCATTTAGCTGTATTAGAGCACAAGGAAAATATCATAACATAAAGATGTTAAAAAAAAAAAAAAGAGGAATAAAAGTATGCCCTAATGTTATTCAATCCTGACAGGCATTATTGTCAAAATAAATCTCTATCCTGGATGGACAAACCTCTCAGCTGGTGTTAATCTGCACAACTGGTGCTTTTGAATGAAAAGATAACAAGCATCCTTAGATGCTTGCTTTACAAACATCCCTGTGTTTGTGTAAAGCATTGCACACATACCTGTATACAAGAGAATTGACAGCAGCTACAGAAGTGGTGGTGTGGCTCTGCATTTGGAAGTCAAAGAGCTGTAAGGCAACATGGCACAAGCAAATTCTGTTTCCTCATCTGACACAAGTCCAGACAAGTGATTTACACCTGTTACATTTTGTTGTTTTAAGTCTTTGAACGAATTTTGAATAGCTCAACCCCAAAGCAGGTACCATGCATGAAGACTGAGGATGATGGCCACAACTAGACTTTTGGAGACTCTGCAGAAAGCCTGCCTCAGAAAGGTGACATGTGCTGAAGGATCAGTGCCACAGGAGATGTAATGGTCCAGAGGTATTTGTGTGGGGATGTCAGTGATAGCTGACTGCCATCTGCACCTGCCCCTCTCCTCACCTGGGTCAGTGCACAGTGTAACAAGTTTTCAACTGTGCACATCAGCTGTGGAAATCTCACCTATTCCCATTCTTAGCTCAAACTTCTGAGATCCCTCTAGTGGTTTGCAAACTGATCCCCCTGGGTAACTCAACAAATACTGGTGAAGCCACACAAGGAAGAGTTTGGGTACAGCTTTTACACCAGGAAGTAAAAAACAATGCAGAAACCTCATTGTAAGAATTGAGGAATGCATCTGAGTAGTGAAGGGTTCTATAGGAAACTGCAGCAATTAATAACTCCTGAAATATTCAGCCTCTTTCAATTCCCTTTCCCATATCCCTGAGGTCACTCATTTTCCCTTTGTGGTTTGTCCTGGACAAATGATCTCACTATGCTCATGCACTGCTAGCACATGCTGAGTGAACTCCTCTTCTTCTCTGGCACTACTTAACACTTGCTTTTTAGAGATCAGTTGTAGGCTATTTGTCTTTTCTAGGGCCTGACTGACCTCAATTGCTTTTCTCATATCCAGGGCAGATCCATTATTTTCCCATCATGTTCTTCTGCAGCCACCACCTGTTCAAGCTTTTCATGTTTCACTGGAGATGCAGGCACTGCCATGTTCTAAGCACTCTTACAGCAAAATATTAGCTGGGAATGGCTGAAGGGATTGCCCAGCCTGCTGGTAGAGCCTGGCTTTATGAATAGGATTTTAAAAACCCCACAACTCCTCAGTTTTGAAGGTGAAAGATGCTCTTCTAAGTACAGATTTTCCCTGGAAATAGCATCTGTTATTGTGTTGGCTTGATAGTCTCAAGGCTTTTTAAGAAGTCTGATAAGGACATGCTTATGCAATACACCCTTAGGCTTTACAAACCTTGGATGAGGTTTTTCCAATTTGCAAACAGAGTATGTGGCCCAAGTCAGAGAGAGAGTTCAATGTGATCATCACAATGCTGAAGTCAGTGATCACTAAACACCTCACCTCAGGTCTGGATTAAGCCCAGTTTTATTTTAAGTCTCAAATCTCAGTGTCAGTGGTATAAAATGTAAGCAGATGTGTATTATTTTTAGAGTAGAGCTGAAAGCTTCTTTCCTGTGAATAAATAATAGTATGATTGCATACTATTATTATTGTATCTCTTTCTTTGTGAGCACTATCTTTGGGTTCTTTGAGATTTGCTGAGATAACCTTTAACATTTCAGGATTTTGGTATTTTGAGACATTCATCGATGCATTTCCATGAATGATTCCTCACTCCTGCTCTTCAAAGGCCAGCCCAGGCACTAGATTCTGTTTTGTTAAAACATGAAGCTACACCCAAGCCTCTGCATAGTCACATCATTCATAGGAATTGTTCCTCTCTGTAACCTATGAGGGATTATGCTGACTTCTTTGAGATTCTGCAGTGTTGTGTGCATGTGTTTGTCCAGACTGGGACCTGAGACTGGAAATTGCTCAGCAGCAGCTTTCTGCACATGTTCTGCAACCAACATGTTAAACCATAGCTACAAAGGTTAGTTTTCAACAAAAATCTTCAAAGCATGGTGTTTCTTGGCTGCCCACACATAATGCAAACACAATTCAACAATCCAGGACCAGAGTTCCCCAGTTTTCATGAGAAATTCCTGTTTTTCAGAAACATTTTGGTCAGTAAACTTGCTTTGTAGATTATGTGAAATGCAAACAAAAAGGAAGAAGGCCTGCCAAGATTACACAGATTTGTTATTAAAATCAGTATCCCCAAGAATACTGGAATATAATTCATCATTTAAAGATATTCCTTTGGACCCTGACATCTGATGCCATTCAAGTAGAGCAGGGGGACAGAAAAACTGACTGCTTCCAAAACAACAGCAGCTGCTCAACAGAGATCCCTGGGTCCCTACAGTCACCAGAAACACCTGCTAGCCCAAGTCTACACACCAGGTCAGTGAGGAACAAACAAAGCTCACAGAGACATAGAGCTGAAGGAGAGGTAATTTCACTGACTTCTGAATGATATCAAGTGCAGATTACATCATAATGTCTATAAACTTTCTCACTGCATTTATACATTTGTATAAATGCAAAATTTAAAATTACCAAAATTAAAAGGACCAAGCTATTACCTACCACACACATAATACATGCAGGAAGCTTTAGTGTATCCCTCTGCCCTTCCTCAGGGTTGTGCTCACTTGGAATTACCCTGATTTGGTGCAAGTTAACAGTGGTGTGAGTGACAGCATTTGGTTCACAGCACTGTAGTCATATCCATGGATGCAAGAGAATTACAGAGGGATACAATTACAATTGAACCAGAAAGTTAATAAAAAAGAGCTTGCTGATTAGTTAACCTTCAGTGCTTTGGTTATGATGTCATTGACATGGACAAAAATATTCAACGAGAAACACAAAATATTAAAAAGGAGATTATCTCCTTAGAAACATAAGTACCCATGTAGCCTATAAATAGCTCTGAAATTAAGAATCACAGACAACATCTGTAAAAGGAAGAATTCACTCTTGACCTCTAGCATCCTTGTCTCCCACAGCAGGATTAAGCATAGTTGATCCATATCAGGATACAGACACAATGGCTGTTTGATGTTGAGCCAAGAAAGAGGCAGGCATGGCCAGAGGCAAGGGGGAGACACACTAAGATAATGTAAAAGTCCCAAAGAATGCTCTCGGTGTGCAGGATCTTGGGGACAGATCTCTCTTGCTGTATGAAGCATTTTAGCTCTGCTTGGGAAATACAAACAATCACTTCAATAAAAAGGGGTGGCAGGACGTGGGGGAGGACAGCAGCATTTATGAGTTTGAATGCAGAATAAGTTGACAAATAAAAGGATGCCCTGGCCAGTCTGTAACCTAATGAGATGCACTGGATACCAGACACCTCTAAGTACAATTTTAGGTATAGCACATTTACCAAGAGTTTATCCTGCAGCCAGTAGAGATGGAAGGAGGAGGACCCACTGCCCAGCTCAAAGGATGCTCCTTAGTGCTGCTGCAGAAACAGCCATTTCCTTCACTCTTACTTGCAGCCTGTCTGAATTAATAAACATGTTATATTTTGATGTCTTTTTTTTTTAAAAGAATAATTTTGTAGTGTAATTTTAAAAGGATACTTTCAATGTCCCTCATCCTGTCCCTTTAGCCTATAACCATTACTTCATTTCTAGCAGAAAATGAGCTTTTAAGTCTTGCATTGTTCTACAGCTCATGAACAATTCACATTGAATACACCAATAGGGACTATTTTAAAGTTTTTTTAAATAATAAATATGTTGTTAACAAAAATTATAATTGAATTCTGGTTTATTTTGATCATTAACTGGTTTAGTGGTATTCACACAAGATCACTGCAAGTATGCATGACAGAATTATGTAACCTGTTTAGAAAGCAAGAGGAATGAGGATCAGTGATACTGGTACACCTACTGGTCATAAACACTAGTAACATACAGGCAACAGTACAGAAAACTACAAAGCAAGATACAATTAATTTTCCAGAGGCTAATTTTCTTTCACAGTTTTTATGTTGTACAGTTGCCCATACTTGGAGGTACCTGTGTGTATTTTACCTTCATTTCCTGGTGGGTTTATGTGTGATAAGGCTCAAATTAACATTTTGTGTAATACTACTTTATCTCTACTAGGAGCTTGACATATCTGAGGCATTTCTTTCTCCTGCAATTTCACTGAAGGATGGAGAAGGTCACTGCTTCTGAGGGTGGGGATGGCTCCCTTGCCCAGTTCCCCCTCGAGCACCAGCCATGCTTTATCCAGCACATTTGGAGGGTGCACAGGAGGGTGTACAGGCTGCATGCCTTGGAAGTACTCCCAGAGAATCCCAGGAGATGAGCTCTCCTCCCAGGCTGACGTGGTGCCATACCCCTCTCCCAGTTGTCCTGGGTCTTTGGAGCCAGTGAAGGCAGAGGATTGTACAGTGACCGTGAAGCTATGGCCAGAATTTGGCTTCCAACTGGCAGAATAAACTTGTCTCCGTAACAAGTAGCGTTAATACAAGATAATTCAGACTGAACTGGTTTCCTCATATATGAATCATTAACCAGTGGCTAGCTCTCACTCCCGCCTGCACTACGCTTCTTATGACTTCAGTACAACAAAGGCCTTTCCACCCACATGATACCCAATGACCCATGCCTAATGAGGCTTGAGTTTGTTGGTTGTATTTGTGTTTTGCAGGTGGAATGTTCTTATTTCAGCAATTTGCAAGGACAGCCAAAACTGGCTCTGGTTTGCTTTGTGGAAAGTGAAGGAACTTATGTCACACAGTCGCTCTCTCACATTCTTATCACTCAAATAACTCGCTGCAAAGTGAGGTGGGTAATACGCCATTCCCTGGGCTTGTGATGGTTTAAGGGCACTCTGAAAGCTGATATGTGCTCAAAGGCAGCGCCGCCGCTCATTTCCAGTGTCACGAGGACGCGTCATTTCCCTTCACTACACTGCAAACACATCAATTCTGAATCACATGCTCAAGAGAAATTACACTGAAATGAGCACACATGCAAACTGAAAGAGGAGAGGCCAAGTGCAGGAATGCTGAACTACAAAATTGCTCTTCAAGAGAAGAAGAGAATTCTGTAGAACTACTCAAAGAAAATGAGAAAGTAGGTGTGACCCTTGATCAAAGACTTATGGTTCTGCAGTCCACTCTGGGGTGCCCTGGTTGAAGTGGCCTGATGAGTGAAGGTAACAAGGGGCTGGTTTTCCACTGAATGTGGTAGAGAATGGACACTTCATAAAACACAGCTGCTCTGACTTTGCTGTTGATATACAGCTGAAGTAGCCAAATACAGGTTTTCCACAGCTGAGTCACTTTATCCTTCTTTCTCTAGTTGTTTAGAAATTGCTTTTTAGGTTGTTATTACACATGCTATGTGTCTGTCTGACAAAAGGTTGCACAGGGGACTGAATAGTGTGATCCCCTCCCCTTTGCTGCTCTTTTCACTGTGCAAGACCAATCTGTTCTGACAGTGTCCTCCCAGCTAAGGGAGTAGAGCTCTTTGGATAAGGAAAATGTCTCTCCAAAGCTGACTCATGAATGTGGACAAACCTGAAATATGTTGTACTTCATCTTCTGTCAGTGCAATTCAGCCAGCTGGTAAAGGACACTGCAATGCTGGAGAGATGGGGTTTTGCTGGGCTATAAAACTGACACCCTGCAGGGATTTAACCTCCTGCTGCACTTCCTTAAGGGTAAGCTCTGAATTGTATTTCCTTGAGAAGTCCCATGGGCCGTATTCTGTGTACCAGAACTCCTGCTTTCTCCTCCCTGTCTGTTTTTGGTGGCACCAGTTCCTCCTCAGGCCTGCAAGTGCTGCTGAATGTTGTTAAACTGTCCTCGGTGTCAGCCTGCACATAACCAAACCAGTGATGGAAAAAATGAGCCTTTGTGTTTTTTTCCAGGAAGTCAGACAGCAGCTCCCTGTCTCATACAGGTGAACACTTTCTCACGCCAGTAACTCATTAGGACACCAAGTGTGATCTCAGCTCTTTCACAATGATGTTTATAGTCTGTGCCACTGCTTGTAAGGACTGTTCTGAATGGTTGCTGATCTTTAACAGCACTTCTGCACTCTCATTTTTACTCTTTCTAGCCAGTTTTATTCCTCCTTTCTTGGGCTCTGGCACAGTTCAGTCACCATACCATTCCAAAATCATCATCAAGGCCTCCTAAAATCCAGTACTGAAACACATCCTCCCTCTGCCTGCTAATGAAAATCCTTGTTACTCATGGGATCACCTTGTCAGTTTAAGCAAAGGAACAGCCACAGCTTTGGCTGAGAAGTGTTTGGTCAGCTTTTCTAAGATCTTGAAGAACTAATTTAACAAATCCTTGCTTACTTATATGACTGCACCTTCCATCTTCTACCACACTTTTCATTATGTCACTTGGATACAAATGCACATGGTTTTAATGTGAAGTTAAATCCTTGAGCTGCAGTGAAATATTTAGCCCTTCACCCTTGAATTCCTTGCTACCATACAATCTAGTTTTTATAGAGCTAAGAGTTAAAGCAATAGTGACAACTGAAAATACTTGAGGCAAGTGGGTATTTGGTCACCATGGAAAGCCTGCCTTAGTCATACATATATAAACTTTTGGGCTTGGGGAGTACAAGTAAATAGCATATCAAAGATACTGTGTCCCACAAACAAATATTTGTACCTACAGTTATTGGTGCTGACTCAGGATTCTTGAAAATAATCTCTGAAGAAAATACTGCCAAGAACAAATAACCTGCAGTTTTCAGCTGTTAAACTTCCTGGTAAAACACTGGTTTGTGACACTTGCACCCATCCACTCAGATGTATCATTGAATTGTACCAAGATGTAACCCATTTCAGCCTGTTTGGCAGAGCAGTCTCTCTGTATGTTATCTCAGGGCTGTATGTTCTCTCCTCTCTGAATATTTTTGTATGTAACCAAACAGAGGTTAAACATGCAAACCCTCACCTTTGCAGAGAGAGTTCATCCTTACTCGTGCCCTACAGTCCCTAGTGATATCAGCAAGGGCTGTGGCACATTTACCTCCCAGTGATTCTGGGTGCAAGGCTGAGGAGCAGGCAGTGCTGCAGCACAGGAAAGGCTGGGAACGTGGGCAGCAGGTTGGTTTTCCCTTATTTCCTGTACCTTAAGAGTGCTGTATTCTGGTGTGCTTGCCTGGGAACAGAGCAAAACCTGCAGCTGGGTTGAAGTGTTAAAATTAGGGTAGAGTAGGCTGGTAACTTCTGTTTCTAGTTAGGTCATTTCTTGAATGGCTTTAAGTACCATGCCTTTCCCAGGGCTCCAAAGCTCCAGTTTGGAGGTCAGTGTGTGCTCTCCTTTTGAAGCAAGCAATTTTTGATGGAAGAATAGCATTCCAGCTTCTGTGAGCAACCAGTCACTGGCCTCCAGGGATCTTCTTCCCAGCTCCCTCACTTCAATGGGGCCAAGAGGCTTTAAACTGCAGTGATTTCTGTAATGGCTTTTTGTCATCACCCCTCTCAGCAAGGTAAATGAGGTTTGCTTTCATTTGAAAATAGGAGACAAAAAAAAAGTTTTTTACAACAGGAAACAGTAAATTATTTTTGTGCTTTTGAGCCTTTTTCTTGACTCGGTCCCTTTCAGAAAGGATCTTTTGTGTGCTGCCCTCGCTCTGTGCGCGGGTGACACCTGGCTGGCCTCTCCTTCCTGGGGATAGGAACATCTGTGTCTGCTTTTGGGAGACAGGCCAACCCTGAGGCTCTGAGCAGGCTCTAGAGAGATGATGGTGTGAAAATGCAGGGCAGGGCAGCAGCACCTGGCCCCGAGGTCCCAAAAAGAGAGAGGGGAAGAAAGGGCCCAGGCAGGTGCTTGCCCTCTGCTTGGACAGGCCCTGAGCAGGCTGGGAGGACAGGGCGAGCGGCCTCCTATTCCCTCTTCCAGCTGAAAGAGGCACTTCTGGGCAGTATCACAAGCAAGTGGGACTGGAACAGTGTTTGAGAAGACAGCCCAGAAGTACCCCAGGAGGTGGCATGATCCCAGCCTAGTGGGAGAGCAAATTCTTGGGATTCACAAACAGCCCAGGGAGCACTCCCCAGGCAGGGAGTGCTGTGCCCATGAGATTTCACTGGCATGGGTAAGAGAGGGGAGAGAGGATAAAGTGAGGAGTGACAGTCTCCAGCTCCCCACAGCCCTGATGTTCCCCCCAGCCCCAGGAAGGTGTCTGATGCCTTGGGCTGGGGATGCTGCCCAGCTCACTGCCTGGGGGTGCACAGGGCTGGCCTGGCTTCCCACTCAGCCCTCGGCTTCCCCAGCTACTGAGGCTCCCTGCCAATTCCTCCTCACTCCCTTCACAGAGCAGGGGTGTAGGAAAACACAAGCAAACGTTGAAGCCATTGCCTGCATTTGGACTTCTCCCTTCTGTCCATTTCTAACTGCAGCATTCAAGCCCCACAGATTTTCACTGCTAACTGGTCACAGCTAGCATTCCTTGATGTGCTTTTACATCAAATGAACTGAAATAGTTCTGTAAGGTCTCTTATGTCTCTGGCTTGTAAAATACAATAATTTCTTACTAGGTTACACTAATATTTTGTAATTCATTCTTATTATTATTCTTCAATAAAGCTCTGCGCAAACAATCTATCCCACAGGAGGAACTTCTGCCAGATCCCAGATGTCAAACACATTTTCTTCAAATACAGGAGTTCGTGACCTTTTATGTTTGTTAATGTGACGCCATGGAAATTATTTATAATAAATAAGCATGTTTCAGAGTCAGGTGTTCCATGGGCCCTTTTCAGTGATACAACAGCCTTCCCTGAAACAGGTCTTTCCTGTTTTGTTGTACGGTTTTTTCCCCTAACAATAAAGGTTTGGGAACAGTTTGAAACCCTGTTATTGAACCAAGTCCAACTACTGCACTGAAAGGTAGACAGGAACTTTTAAGATAATTCATCTTTCATATCTTTCCTGAAATCAGCGACAGATAAGGTTCTAACTTTCTCTTTTATCCTGAACCCTGAAAAATGTAATTTTTAAACTGCAGACTGTATAAATATATTGTCTTACAGCATCAAATCAAAGAGGAAACTACTGGAATTGTTTGGGTCTAAATGATACATTTGATATCTGATTTTTGATGTAGAAACCTCAATTTAAAGCTGGGCTAGAGCCACCAATCCACAATCTTACAGGTTTCAAGGTTCCAAGACCTATAGAAAATATCTGAAGGTGTCAATATGTTGATCACATTTAGTCTTGTCTTTTTTCAGTAATGTGGCAATGTCCTCCCAAACCTGTGCCAGAGTAAAATCATCTGGCTCTTAATGAAGTCAGGCAAGAAAAAGATAAGATTAGAAAACACTGCAAGGAGCATGCCTTGGCTCTGTTGCATCCTTTTCTCAACTACGCATATAACAGGAGGTTTATAACACCTCCTGAGTTTATTGGATTCATCATCTTGGATCCCTGGACAATAGCAGCAGCAACCAATGTCTCCTGAGGAGGAGACAGAACCATTTGCTCCTGCACCACAGTTACCCTGTTCATCACACTGGGCTGAAGCTGGTGGCCTATCCAGAGCAGCACCCTTGTGCCTCAGTGATTACCCACCCTGGAACCTTTCCTTGCCTTTGGACAGTTTGGGGCTGGCAGCCACTGACAATGTCAAAGGCCACTGTGGAGCACAGCAGGAACTGCTGCAGCTCACACAGATGTGGGACTGGCTGTGGAGAGACAGGACCAAAGTGTTCTGGTGCATAAAGGATGAGCCCTCCCTGGATTTATACATTTATCAGAATGTATTAATGATGTGTGGGTGCAAAGAAAATCTGCCTTACAGCATAAGGCAAAACATAACAAGCCAGAAAATCTGTTTTCAAATTCACAGCACATCAAATCTGAATGAGATAAAGAGAGTGTCTAATTTGAACAGCAGAGTATCTCCATGTAATTGCTTGTCTAGGCATTGTAGCAACATTTTCAAATGGACATTGTGCAATAAAGCTGTCCTTCTGCAGTTCTGTGGGAGAAGGGAACTGGCTGCAGTCTCAGATGCTGGACAGAGTTACAACAGGTAATGTCAAGAAAGTGTGATGTTAAACATGCATTTGATAAAAGGGGAAAATAAAAGATAACAGTCATGGACTGAATTATAGCAGCTTTCTATAATGAAGTGTGTGGACCCCACCCAGCATCTGTGGCAGAGGAGGGAAGGTGTCAGCTAAACCCAAAGGTTATGATGGGAATGGAAAAAAACCAGGCTCCAGCTGAGAGCAGGACAAGGAGGATGAGGAAACAGTTTCATGTTTCTCCCAAAAAACCCTCGGGGGACAAAGATTACTGCTGCAAAAACTTTAATGGTAGTAAAATCCTCTGGCTGCAGAAGTTGTTTGTAACAAAGGTGTATTAACTTCTTAGAGACTTTAGCTGAAAACTACTCTGCTATTTCACTGAAATCTAAGTTGCGAAATCCTTTTTTTTTCTCTCAAAAAGTCTCTGCCTCAGAAAACCCAATTTAGTGGTTACACAGGGAGTTTGGCTATGAGATGCTGTAGGCTGTGTGCTGGATTTGTCCTGATAACGCCCTGCTTTTAGGTCCTGAGCTGAGCTCATCACTTGGCTATTGCAATGTACACTGGAATTTAACTCTGATCACAAGTACATCACTTGACGTTAGTTTCTGAAACTAAAATATTTCATTAGTAGCAGTGTTAAATGCTTGCTTGCTCTGAAGGATTCTCAGCTGGGAGAGAGCTGAGAAAGCTATTTGGAATCATCAGCTGCTTAATTTCATGTAATTCTTCATAAACTAGGCAAGAACTTTCTCAGCAATTATGTTTTCCACTTTTGTGCTTAAAAGATTTCAGTGTGCTTTGTGCAAACATTGATTCAACCTCTGAACTTCTTGATTTTTAACATGGAAATTGGCATGTCAGTAAGTGTGCACAGGTGGTGGGATCAGGTTTCTGATGCAAAGGATCACGAGGGAGAATTCAGTCCGGATTAATACAAAGCTGCAGCCTCCATCAGCATTCCTGCTGAAAACTTTGTTCACTGGAGCATTTGCAGAGCGTGAAGAAAAAGGGTCTTAATCTATTTGAAAGTGTTTGCAGATGTAAATAATTAGATCAAGATCAAGATTTGTGTCAGTATTTATACATGGGGTTTTTATTATTTCAGGTCCAGTTCCTAAAGGTTTGAGGCCCAGAGACGATAATATAGACTCCTGCTTGTAGCAGGAGCTTGTAGCTACTTTCTATATTCTTCTGGCCACTTCTCTTTCAACAAGAAAAACACTGGGAAGTTGTAATCCAATAGCATAAACAGGCTCAGCAGCAAGTGAAAAAGTCTGCGGTGCAGAGGTTCAAAACAGATGAGACAGGCCTCACTAGGGAATATGAGAGGTGAAGCATAGCCCAGACTAATAAATTCTCTTCTATTGGCCCTGCATGGGTCAGCTCAAGTATTTCAGCCCTGCATTTCTGGAGCTGAGAGTGCTGTGGTTTGGCAGAGCCAGCCAAAAGCAGCCCAGTTTATGAGCTTGGTCTTAGTACAGGGGTGCCTGGAATGGAGGCAGCATAAGGAGCAAAAGCAGCTGCAGAGAACCAGGAATGAGTGAGGATGAGTGGCTGCAATGACAGCCTGGAATGGTCACCAGAGGAGAGGGGAGCCAACAGCAGGAGTCAGTGAGGCAGGGGAACATCACCAGCTTTCTGAAGCGAGGTTTAGCTACAGAAAGATAAAGCAGAGCATGGAGCACTCTGGGTGCTGCCAGGAGGCTGGCTGGGAAGGAAGATCATATTTGCAGCTGACAAGAACAGAGGTAAATTGGTTTCACTGCTGATCTTCAGACTAGATTTGTTTGGAACAAAAATCTTTTAAGGAAGAGGAGAGGTTTGTCTCCCATCCCAGCTAAAAACATCACAGGACAGTAATGCTCTCCCTGTCCACACAAGATCGGGCTGTCCACATCCCTTACCATCCATACACAGCTGAATTTTGTGCTTATTGAAACGAACTTCCCAATTTTCAAGCAGCTGAAAAGACTGAAAGGTGTCCCAAACCATCAAAAAGAGCCACAGAGATGTGTTAATAGGCCCTCTCCAATAACAGGGCACAGTCTTGCTTGGATGAAGAAGGAAGGTCATATTGCAAACTGGGTTTTCTTCTTTTAACTGCCTTGTCAAAAATACTGGTTTTAATGTCTTTTCCTTCATCAGAGAGGCAACCTGCAGTCCCAATGGATGGCTGCTACTGCACTGCAACTCCAGCAGCTGGAGAGCCGTTCAGGCAGGGCTGGAAGTCGATGAGAGCTTGAAAAACCCTCGAGCATGACAATGCCGAGGTAACTTGATAGCAACAAGCTGCATACAGGGGCCTTATCAGTAGTTAAACAACACACTTCTGTGAACAGTGAAAAGAAAGCTGTTTGCTCGTGTAAATTAATCCAGTGAGATGCCTTGAAATGTGTGATTAATGTGCACCTCGGGAGGACTCAGATAATTCTGGAAGCATACCAGGTTACTGGTATTCCTTTAAAACAGTGACCGTGCATAATCTCATGAGTTCCATTAACAGGAAGCAGAGCCCCTCTGCTATGTGATACCAGTGCTTGCAACTGGCTCTGTGCAGAGATGAACACAGATGCTTTGTCAGCTCAAAATTTATAAGCCTGTGCTTTTGGCAGAGGGTCTCTCTCCCCTTATGGTGGCTCTGGAGCTTGAAGTAGCTGTGTTGCACTGCATGATGACAGGCATGAAATTCTTAGTTAGCAGCAGATCTGTGGTGTTATTAAATTTTAAATGAAAAATATTTTAACAGAAAAAATAGTCTCAGTGAATGGAGAATCCACTAAAGACTGCAAATCAAGACCTATTAGAACAAACTAATAAAACTTCAATGACTGGAAATGTTAATACTCCCAGAGTGTAAACAGCATCTATTTGAGGAAATACACACTTTTCCCTATTAATCCAGCCCCACCTTTTCCTCATATTTGCTTCTTGGAGTATTGTAGCACTTCCAGTTACCAAAACTAGAATCAAGGAGAAACCACCTTGAGACTTACAGAACTTTTTCTTCCTGCAAAGAAATTTCCAAACCAGAACTTCCTGCCGAAAATTCTAAACCAATCAACTCCAAGTGATCCCTAAATTACCCTAAAACTATGCACTCTAGTGGCAGGGGCTTTCTCACGTGTTCATGTGAAGCCTAACAATCCATATTCCAACTGGACATGCCGTTCTCTAAGAACATTGTAAAACATGAAAAAATCGCTTTTCCCCTCTAAAACAAAAGCCTGGTTGTGCTTCTAGCAAAGCGAGGGGCAGCTCTGGAGCGATTTCGCAGGTGTCACGGTCCAGCAAGAGCCGAAGAAGAGTGACTGGCAGCCATTTGGGGGTAAGTTCGCCCCAGCGAGTAGCTCAGGTGAGGCGGGAGAGTCCCGAGCCGCCGGGGAAACTCCCCCTCCGCGATAGCGATCGGTGAGTCAGCGCCGCGGAGCGCACCTGGCGGGCGGCACTGCCCGCTGCGGAGGGCGGCGGGGGCCGGGCGGGGAACAGCGGCGAGAGCGGCCCCGGCTTCGGCTTCGGCTTCGGCTTCGGCTTCGGCTTCGGCTTCGGCTCCGGCTCCGGCTTCAGCTTCGGCCCCGGCTTCGGCCCCGTCCTGCGTTAGCTCCGGCGGGCAGAGGGGCCGGCAGCGCCGTCCCAGCAGGTACCGGGCAGGGCAGCGGGGAGCAGGAGCTGCTCCGGCGGAGGCGGCCGGGTCTCTGTGATTCCTATCGACTTTGGGAGATGTAGGCAGGTAGGAAAGTAGTAACTGTTTTGGAGTAGTGGGGAATTGAATCTTCATACAAATTGAATCTTCATTCATTGAAGATTGAATTGAATTGAATTGAATCTTCATATAAATTAGGTCCAAGGTTCAATTGTACTTAGAACAGTTTCGAGGTGGTATTGCTGTATGAAAATGGCCTTCTAAAATTCAAATGTTCTGTATGAATTAGCAGCTAAGTGTTGTCACAGGCCAGCAATAGCTAATTACATCTACACTTCAAGTAATTAGAGATGTGGTTTAGCCAAAACTCCAAAGGAAGTTGTGAATATAGCTAGGCAGTTTCCCTATGTGTGGGATGAAATTAGGGTCAGAAGACACATATTTACTGAAGTTATGTCCTGCTGTATCCAAGAGCAGTGCCAAAGCAGCAGGTATAATTGAAAGCTGTTTCAAGCTGTCCTGTTCACAGTTGTTGAATCCATACCATGAAGCTGGATTCCTGGGTGTTTTGGATCACTCTGGTTGTTAAACAGCAATCTAAGATAAATACTCTCTTTAATTAAGCTAGTCTTGTAACTCTCCTTTGATGTAGATTTGATTTCTCTAGATAAGAACAAAAAGGTCGATATTGTGACTGTTCCTACAGTGCACACTTCCAGTCAGTCTGCTGTAATTGTGCAGGAGAATAACAAGATCTTGAGATGTCACGGGGCCACAGCTGCCCAGTGCCTTCCCATCTAAAAGATCCTGTGAGCACCCGCACCTTGGAGCTGGACCCTTGCAGTCCTAACCCTCAGTCTCTGATCCGTGCAGGCTCAGGTTTTTCCCAGTGATACTTGCTGAATGCATTGAGGTTTGCTGCTTTATGTGCCTTTAGTTTTTACAGTGGTGATTAGTTGGGTGTCCAAGCTGTCCAGGCATTCAGAAGCGAGGTGTACCTTGATAAGTTCTTATTGGAGAGTCCAAGTGTCTTTAGATTACATATCAGGGGATCAAGGCTACTTAAAAACCATGCAAGGGAATACATTGCCATGCCTTTTTTTCCCCCCTTCCTGTTCTTTCTAGGTTGTTTCTATAGCTGTTAGACACATGTGAAGAATCAAGTTCTGATTTTGCATCTTTCATTTCTCAAGAGAGTGCTAGACCCATAAACCTTTGTGCTGTTCTGGGCTGGTGGTCTCTGGCTTCTTATGAATGAAAGTGTTTCACCTTGCTTTCAATACACAGATATTCATTAGGTGAGCTGTGATCTTACAACTCGGTGGCTAGGGAATGAATCCAGGAGTGGGAAAGTTTAATTTTTGGTCCTTTTTCCAACTGTATGCTAAATATTAAAATATGTATTTGCAGAATACATGTGGTTAAGCAATACTTAATTTCAAGAGAATACATTTATTACTAAAGTGTCCCTTGATTCTTGCCAATACTAATAAAAATGACACCTACTAAAAACGTTGCACCCAGAGGGTGTGTTGGACTTCACAGATGTCACATGAATTCCACTGCCCTCCCCTGCACTTAATTTAGATGATGGATCCCCAGGTGATTAATTCCTCTTTTTTCTTATGCTGTGGAAAGAATGAATGTGGGTGGGATTGTTCAGTCAGTCATGTGTGTGTAGGCTATTAATTTAAAACGTTGGCAAAAAAAGTTTAGGCACTGGTCTCTTTTTCTTTGTCCTAAACCTCAGTTTAGTTGTTTTCCTTGTTTGTTCTGTCATTTGTTTAGTATTAGCTGGTTTGCTTTTCACTCAGCCTGGGTTCATCCTACTGGTGGGTGGTTTAGTTTCAGTTGTAAGTTACTCTAAATGCACTCCCCAGGGCTGTGGCTTGGCTGTGAAAAGGGCAGTTCTGCTCTGGCCCCCCGTTTTCCCCACTGCATTCTGACCCCACCTTGTGCAGTCAACCACAGGGAGAGCTGAAAAACCACTTATTTTTTAAAAGGAAAAAAAAAAAAAAGGTTGTTTATTTTGGTCATTTAATTTTGTATCTAATCAGTGAGCTGGGCCAGCTCACTGTGCAGCTGCATGTTTACTGGGTCCTGCAGGAATGGCTGTTGGCAAGGCAGAGCTGAACAGCCCCCCCAGTAGCAGCCAGCCCTTTCAGCAAGCTTGGGACAGGCAGATGTGGTGGGCAGAGCCAGAGGACCAGCCTTACCAGGACAGCCTCAACCAGGATGCCAGACTTTGGCTACCTCAGGCCTCCTGTCTTCATGTCTCTCCTATCTGCTGTGGCTTATACCAGGAGTACACTTTTACTTTGGTGAAACATTTATTGAACTTTTTTGCTTGATTAAGGTGCTGTTTACTTCATTTAGTGAATTTTATGTGATGCATATCCTGACCTGTTTCTCCTCTCTTTGGACTCTTGTTCAATTTTATAGGAGAATGGCTTTGATAACTCTGAATTATTATCTCCCCAGATACCTTAAATCTGGTAAATATTCTAAGTAGGACAACACCCAGTCTCTGTCAGCAGAGAACTTAAGATCTCATCTCTAAAGTGAAAGGCCGAGCAAGTTCTGACTTGAAGTAGAACAGTCTCTGAGTTAAGCCATGTTGTTGTTCTAGTTAGCAATGCTGCTCAGGCTCCATCAGAAGAAGGATTGCTTGTGCAGAGAGAAGTCAGGCTGATAGCCTTTTGCAGCCAGGATGGATCTTCACATCTAAACTGAGAAGCCTTATGTGGGAAGAGGTTCAGAACCTGGGTTTGCTTGAGCTTCTTTATGTTCCATTATATTTTTTAATGATTTTGATACATCAAAACATGCAGAATTTTGTGACAAGTGAGGATACTTGTCTTAAGCTTAGTATGAGTATTTGTTTGCCTGTCATTGCCGCTGAAGTTTGCACTAATTCAGTGCCAAAAAGAAATTATGTCGTCAATCTGGTGCTTATCTTTCCTGTAAATTGTACCCTGGTGATTTTGTTTTGTATCTTTGTTTTTCAGTGATCTAATAGCCAGACTTAAACTGGAGAGAACAGATAATTAGGTCCCAAATGAAGGGTGTTGATGTTTGGGGGGTCCTTGTGGTCACTGCAATGGCCTGAAGAGCGAGTTCTGGAGATAGTCCTTTGGCAATTAAACCAGCTTTGAAAAAAAGCAGTCTAGAAGGGCTGTGTCCCAATGACTTTGAAGCCTCCATGGCACTCCATTAATTTAGCACCTATTCTTTGGAGCCTGGATTTTAGCTGGTGCAGGGGTGCCTGGTTCTGAGCTCTGGGCCCCAGAGCCCCTTTTTGGAGAGCTGCTGGGGCTGCAGGAATGCGCTCGTGTAGAGCCTCAGCTCTGGCTGAAGCACAGAGAGCCCAAGGCTGCCTGGCTTTGGTGGGACAGCCTCATCATCAGAGCTGAGGGGGGGCATCTCCCTGAAAGAATGCAACCCCTCTCTCCCAAAGTTCTCATGCCTCTGGGCAGAGAGGCTGGATGTGGCTTTGCCCACCCTGCTTGGGGTGGGGTCAGGTGCTTCATGTGGCCAGAGATGGCCCAGCCCTTGACCAGGACTTGACAGGGGCTGGAGAGGACAGAAATGAGAGGCTGTGGCAGAATTCTCTTTATAAAAAGTTCAGGCCTGCAGTCAGTCCACTGTGTTTGTACATCTTCCAATAAGGAAAGCCTGCCTGCCATGCAGAGAGGAGGGTTAGGATAAGGTTTAAAAGTCACTTGAGCAGTACCTTTGTGGTTAGTGGTGAACTGATACAAAAGCAAGTTGTATCCTGTTTCTCAAAGAAATTCTGTTGTTTAGCACTCCTAAGTGACTACAAAACATTCTCAAGACCAGTTTAATTTTGCAATGGGGGAAATTCTAAAACTTTTAATTCTGTGTTGGTTTTGTTGGGTTTTCTTTCTCCATGATTTACTTTTGCAAAAGGGAGTTGTTGGCCTCTAGATTGGGAACTTTCTCTGACTTTCCCATTCAGGTTCTCCGTCTTCTCAGCAGTGACCAGAGTTGCAAAAAAACTTCTTCCATGAAGCCTTAATAGAATACAGAACATCTGCCTAAATTACTCTGGCTTTCATTCCGTTCAGTGGTATACATACTTCCAGATCTAGTTTTTCACCAGTGTGTGAAATCATGGGTCCAAAATCTCTTAGGAAGAGTGTTGATTTAAACTCAATAGGATTTTTTTAAAAACCCATACATTTATGGTGTAGCTGTTGTTCCCTGTGTTGTTAAATAAGGCTGTCCTAAGGGAAAACAGGGAATGGTAGCTTCATGCTGCCAACTTCTGCTCTCTGTCTCCTCAGAAGGGACCAGAGCCCCACCACCATGTCCCAGAGTTGTAGCAGCATTTGGCCAATAATGATTGGGATCTTAGGTACTGCCATTAAATTGAGACAGTTTTGATTTCTGCTGTTTCTCCCCATGTCTGTGCAAAGTCCTTGAAAAATGCCTCTGTTACACAATGCCTGGTTACCACTCATCTGCCTGGGCAGCTGCCAACAGCTCCAGCCAGTGGAGTTCTCTGAGAGGCACTGCTGGGGCTGTTATAGTGGCTTTGGGTTCCTGGTCTGGGTGGATTTAATGCAAAAAGTAATAAATAGTTGTATTTTATAAGGACAGTATCCTTCTGGACTTTTATTTCAGTGTGTGTTTAGGCAGCTTCCTGAGCTCAGTACACATGCCCTGCAGAACCATACTCCCAATCTGGTTTGGATTTGAATTCTTTAAGATCAGTTCACATTTCCTGTTCTTGATTCATTCACTTAACCTGTTTTCATATATGAAATGTACTTGAGTCACCTTTCCTTAATCTCAGACATAGTCTGAGATTTTATAGCTTTCACCTATAAAACCTACATGTTTGCTTCTTCTCACCCTTGTCTAACTTGTTCTACAGTGACAGGATGGAGCAGAACTGGGAACCTTCACCTATTGGAAACTCCATAATTGACAGGCTTTTTTGTTTTCATTATGAAACAGGGTAACAGTTATGTGTAAAATAACTGTTAAAACACTGCTTCACCTAAAACAAAGCACTGTGTGCCCAAGTATATGTAAAGAAATTGTCCATCTTCATTCTTGTTCTAATGGTAATGAAACTATTTTTCCATGCAAAACTGCTTGGGTTACCTTCTTTCTTTTATTTTCTCCTTTCTTTTCTTCCCCAAATATACAGAAGAGCTGTTTTATTAGCTGTCTGGATAGTATATGTGTATCCATGTGTTTTCTGTATGGCTCTGTGGTCATGGCAGCAACTGAGGAATCCTGAATGCCATTTAGTGTTCTTTTTCAGTGTTGCATTGAGTTGGTTTCCAAGGGCCATCTTCTCAAAACTAGACACATTTTGCCATGTTAGGGAACTCCACAGGCAGATGCTCTTGCCTAAAATACCATCTTCTTGGCTCTCCTGTTCAAAAATGAATCCAGATGTTTCCAGTTTTGTTTGGTATCAGAGCTATAGAAGGACTGCTGACAGTTCTATTTTCATGGCTTCTTGGCATTAACAGCAGAAAGAGAAAAAATTGGATTAAAACCTGACACAGAATACATAAAGAAAGTATTAATTTTAAGTTAGATTATAAAGTAACAATTGGTGATTGTTGTGATTTGTTCCTAATCTGCTTAGAGCAAAGGACTTATCTTATATTGAATTTTTTCCATGTTCTCATCAAAAGCCAAGTTCTTTTTTACAGATATTTTAGTCTCTTCAGCTTTCTTTTCTGGTGTCCTGACTTCAACTCTTGCTTTGCCGTTTTCCATCTGAATCCAGAAAGGTCTGCAGTCCAACATAATGGATTTATTCTTTTGTTTACTGCCCCAATGCATACAATATTGTACATTCTTGTCCAAGTCAGTGAATTTATCTTCAGTTCACAGGAACAGTGTTGTCAGATAAGTAATTGGATGAATTGGTTACTTGCCTAATGCAACATTAGGAAGAAACATTATATCAACTTTTACAGCCCAGAGCATAGGGGATTCAGCATATTAAAATACCAAGTTTTAAGCTTTATCATGGGATAGATTTATAATGTTTCCTTCTTAATTCAAATATAAATCTCACACAAGAAAAACTGGTTCAGATCTATGGAATTTTTTTCTTTTGGCACTTGTAAATTAATGTTTTGCATACTGGGGTAGGATTGGATTAGGTCTACATTTAAGGGCTGCAGGTGCAAGGCTGTAGTGCTAAACCAGAGGCAGGGTGTCCCTGGGGCCCCTGTCAGAAGGACAGCTTTGGATCCTGTACTCGTGCCAGGGTTTGTTCCCCTTCTCCAAGGGGTGCCTGAAAAGCAGAAGCAGTTGTTCCTGTAGCACAATAGCTCAAGTACACACACCTGCTCAGCTTTATTTTTCTTCGGGGTAGTAGGCAGGAGCAATTAGCTCTTCTTTGTGATGTACTCCGGTGCTCTGCGCCTGGGCTGCGTGTGCAGATGTGCTGAAAGCCATTTGGCCTCCTCCAGGCTGGAGCCCTGGGAAGAAGCAGCTGCTGAGCTGAATGAGACCACAGCTAGATTGCACAAGTGATCTTTAGGGTTCAGCTCAGGGCCTGCACGAAGAGAGACATACATTAGATCATCTTTGTCTGGGCAGAGAAGCTGGAAAGAGAAGGCAAAGCTGGAGTGGGACACGGTATGTTCTCTCAGAAGAGCATATGGGAAGATGTGGCTGCTCCAGGAGAAGTTTCTGCCCTGGCACAATTAGAGCTAGACCTCACTGGCAGGAGAAGATGCAAAGCAGTTCTTGGGCTCACACTGAGTTCTGATTTTATTGCTAAGACAACACCTAAGCTAAGAACTGATACCAGAGGTGTTTTTCTTTCCCTCAAAAGAAGCTTGCCAGAGTTAAATAATATTTTTGTACAGTTGTCTCATCCTGACTGATAGCAGTAACATATTAAGCCCTCCTGCTGATTACAAGAGTTTTAAACTTTACTTGCAGCTGTTACCTGTAGGAAAGCCCAGCAAACAGTATCTTACCTGAATGCAATGGCAGTCACCAAAGGGAGTGTGGAGATGCTGTCTGAGGGCTCCCACCTTCCTCATCTTCTTCATTTGTTCAAAATGCAGTCAGAAGGATGCAGAGCCAGTAGTGACAGTTTGGAATGTCATTACAGTGCTGTGAGAGCTTGTCTTTACAGGCGTTATTAAATGAAGTATTTTCTCAACTTAGATTGTCTTGTCATATTGAGTCTGAGGTGGATAGTTCCTGGAGATAGAGTTAAAATATTAGTGAAGGAAATTAGTTTTTGTAATATTTTCTGAAATAAAAACATGTCTTTCTGCTAAAGTTGCTTAGTGTAGTGCAGGTGTAACTTGTTAAAATCCACGGGAGTCAGAAGTGGAGGGGAGTGGGACATGGGCTCATAATGGGCCTTCTGGTCTTGAAAAGAAAAATTCTGCTTTAGCAAACTGAGTGAATGAGAGGAGGTTGCAGTACAGGACTGTGACAGTTCAGACCCATGATCTGTTCCATTCCATTTCCTGTTTTTTTGATCAGTGAGAGGAACACATAAAACTTCCCTGATGTGCTGCTCTGTCATCATTTACCAGTGTGGGAAGATGCTTCCTGAGCCCAGGCAGTTGGTGGTTTGTTTGCATCATGGAGTGTGACTTTACCATCTATTTCTGTTACCTGATTCAACTGCATAACTGCTTAAACAGCACTGGGAGCCTCTTTGCCCAAGGCAGGTCTGTCATAAAATCTCCATCAGCTAAACTAGGTTAATGAGGCATGGTCTTCTCTTCAGTTTTAAATATGTAATTGCACTCTTTTTTTTTCATTTGCTGGACTGGGAGAGTTTTGCATCTCTTCATTATGTTTCTGTGGAACTGTTTATAAGATGTCTCTCACAAGAATGTCTTTCTGGTTGTGTCCTTCAAAAGCCTCATAACTTCTTTTTTTCTGTTGTGTTATTTCAGCATCTTCTTTGTGATCTGCTGCTTTCAGGGTGAAATCCCTTTTTTTTCAGTCACAAAAAAAGAGAAAGCCTCCCATTATCCTAATTTCCTAGGAAGGCAGAAGAAACTGAATAATCTCTGCATGCAAATTTCCAGAGTTTTTGTGCTCTTCCAAGAGTTGTGGCTACAAGCAGAGAAGGAGGGTGTATGTGGGCACACACCCACCCACTAGTTACTGCATATATCACTGTTGTGGGCTTCTTCCAGAAATAGGTATAGAAAGGAGCTTCTTATCATGCACCTGGTAGGTGTGTGTTGGCATGACAGTTTTGTTTCCTGTTTTTTAATTCCTGCAGACATCCTGCTACTGCTGAAGTTTACAACAAATAGGAATGAAAGCTGTGTCCTCTCTTTTCACATGCTCAGACCCACTTGCAGTACCTGTCTCTCCTGTGTGGGCAGTACAAGTCAGACCTGCCTACAGTCCCCAGAAAAACAGGTGGTTTTTTTTTTTTAAACTGTGGGCTTTATATTTTTGGTACGTGCAGGTGGGTACATGTGCTGTCCTTGCTGATGTAGTAGTAAAGTACCTGGAGGCA
Source organism: Peucedramus taeniatus (assembly GCA_013400575.1). NCBI lineage: Eukaryota > Metazoa > Chordata > Aves > Passeriformes > Fringillidae > Peucedramus > Peucedramus taeniatus. The sequence goes on from WBNO01024097.1 coordinate 90,556, forward strand.
AATGTCTCAAAACCATTTAGGCTGTTTTACTAGTGTTGGCCAGTTTTGAGACGTGGTGGCCATCAGCCACCCCTCTTCAGCTGAAAGGGGTGCACAGCTCCCAGACACTCTCCCCCAGAAGCAAAACCACAAAACAGCTGGCTGTGGAAGTTAAGCCTTGAGCAGCATCTGCACCATCTAAAAGATAATCCATCTGACCTGCATCAGAAGCAGCTTTTGCTGTGCTGTGCTTCTGTAAAACATCTGGAGACCTGAGCTGGTGCAGTTATGCACTCTGAAGGATTTATATGACTGGGTCTGACTGCATCTTCTGGATCCAAAAGGCAGGAAGTCATAAGGCAGCATAAACAGGTAGCATAAGAGGAATCATAAACGAGGTGTTTGGCTGAGGTGTGAACTAGCTTGAGCTCACATTCTCCAGAGGGCAGATCCCCATATGTTGCAGTGTCCTGGCTCCTCTGGGGCCCCTGGAGCTGTAGATGTTTTACATCATTCGAAGATCTGTCCCGAATGCTTTATAACAACTGAAAATCCCTATTTCTGGGCATTTTGTTTTACACATCCTGCTCTGTGAGAACTTACTGCTACTAGAATTTTGCTGTGGTATGTTTCTAAAATGCAGATCTGAGAATGCATTGTATACATTTATGACTGGCAATAAATCTCAAAATGTTTGAAACCACTGGCTTAGCCAGCTTTCCCTGTTTGAGAACAGCTATTTCACCTTTGTTTCTATTGTGTTGTTATAAATGTGTTACCTGTTCAACTCCTATGGAGCAGAGCTGTGACTAAATGCAGTAAAATTCATTGGCAACCTGCAGTCTTGTTGCAAAACACCCTTTCCTCATAAGGCAGTAAAGACCTGACATTTCTTTTCAGACTGCTTTCAGCTTTTAATATTTAATATTGCGATCATCCGTTTTCTATCATGTTCTTTTTATTTAATGAGTTGTTGAAAATATTTACTTTCTTCTCCAAACATCTCTGTCTTGTAATTGTTCTGGAGGCATTTGGAACTAAAGTCTTTGATACTCTGTTTATCTGATTTTAGCTCAGTCAAAATTTCTATCAGAGGAATCTGGAAATCATTAAGATAATTTATGTTTTCCATCTAAACCCATTAAAATAATAGTTATTATAATTCTCTAGGCTCAGTGTATGTGTGTGGTTAGGTTTTAAACTGCCCTTTCAGGGATGTTCTAAGAAGGTTTGGCTCTCTTTTTGCCTTAGCATGGAAGTATTTTTGCTGAGTTACATTTGCTTATCTTACTTTGGCTTGATACTGGGAAGAAAGAAATGAAATGGCTTATTGAATTTGGTGAAAAACACCAAGAAAGAGAGAATTTGACACACAACTGACAAGATCTGGGTTCAGTTTCCTCTTCTGCAAACTGATTTCTCCCTGTTTATTTGTCAGAAAATGAGGGCAAATTCTCTTTTTCCCCATCCTTTTGTCAGTCTAGAATTTCAAAAATTGAGGATGTCCTTGTTATGTGCATATTGCCTAACAAAAACTGACCCTAAAAATTAGAAATAGTGTCAAGGAGTCTTATCTTCTTGTAAAAATGGGTAACATTGCTGGGAAGTCAGTACTTCTTTGGGATTTGGTGGTGCACCTAATGAATGTCTCTGCAGTTCTGGTTTATTTCATAAATATATTCCCAGATAAGTTCATGTTAGTACAACCTTTTAACAACTGTTAAATTATATACTGAGGATTATTGGGTAGCCAACACCAGGAAAAGGATCTGGCATGTGGGATAAGTTAACCTTTGATAGAAATGTCAACTTCTGTCAAGATCATGAAATACTTGCTTAGTCTTCTATGATGTTTTTGTTTATTTTCAGTTAATAAAATATACAACAGAACTTGCTACATTTCTTTCTCTCCCACATGGTTAAGAGAAAACTTTTGCATGCAGTGAAAGTTGTATAAATAACTGCAGGCAGCTTGGAAAATACAGATACAAGAAAATATATTAACTGTGAGCCAAGCCATCTAATTTACTGCCAGGATTTCTCAAAAAAAAAAAAAATTAAAAAAAAAAAACCAACAACAACAATATATCATGGTAGTTTAATTAAGTGAATTAAAACTTTTAAAAGTAATTGAGACCATCCCTGTTATTGATTCTGTGAATGAAGAATGAATCAAAGTGCTCTAAGCAGAATGAGGGAGCACTGTGTCTAAATGGCCTGTCCCTCAGCAAATGCAGTCATTTTTTTGTAATATGGCTGTGGTGTAAGTCTAGGGACCCAAGTGCAAGGTTTGTCACTGAAAACATTACATTTGTAAGCTTAAAGTGTAAACAGTGTTCTAGTCTCTTAGTCATGGAACTTTCTTCTCAAACTGCAATAGTTACGCTAAAACTGAAATGGAGGCTCTAAGATGTGTGTCTATATACTTTGGCATTCAATCTTGAAATTGCCTTACCTATTGCTAAAGAGCAATCTGTAATCCTAACTCTTCTTTACAGTAGGCAGTAATGAGTTGCTTTATATTTGTCTTTAGATAGAAGAAAAATGTATGGACATTTGCATATTGATAAATGGGGGAAATTATAATGGTTAAAAGACTAGCACAGCTGACTTGGCATTACTGTGAAAAACATGGTGTTTTTTAATGATAGAAGAACAGGAGGTGTAAAACTGTATTATGACTGTTAAATCCTCAATACTCACAGGAAGCCCTTTCTTTCTAGGTAAGGCACTCACCCCTGTGAAGGAAAGGCAGCTGCTTGTGACAGATGATTTCCATTTGTTTATTTGCTCACATTAATTGTTCCAGCTAAACAATTCCCAACCATGAACTGAATCTTCTCTGATGCAGAAAAATGAATTTTTCTACTTTATGTAGCTAGAAAGTAGGGCAGTACTAACATTTTGGTTTCTTCACCAGCAGTAGCAAATAAATTCTATCTGGACATTTTGAGATAAAAGTCTGTTTTGCCTGTGCAAACTGCCACTGAGGCTTAGATACCATTGTTACAAAGCTTAGAGCAAGCAGAGCAGCTGTTTCAGCCCAGTTTAAACATGGTGAACAAGAGTGAAGCATATTAACTCCAGCTGTGTACTGATAACAGCTGGGAAGGAAAATCACTGCAAGGGAACCCAAAGTAAATTAGCAGTCTTAGCTATCATGAGTATGCCTTCAAGGGAGGAGCAGCAGTGAAAATCTAATCATTAGAACCATGGAGAATTTAATGAGAAATTTTCATGCCTCCTTTTGTGCTTCTGTAAAGATGCAGAGTAGGTTCTGGAGCTGGTGGCATTGCCTCTGAAGATTTTTTATGCAGATGTCATGCTGTACTCACACTCATGGGTAATTTGAAGATGAAGGCAAGTACTGAGAGAGGGATTCTGTGCAAAGTAATGGTGTTTGAGTTAGAGGAAATGTCCATAGCCTACTATCTTCACTTGACATCTACAGAATTTGAGGGCCTTTTAATGCAAGAAAAATGTAGGAGATATTACAGTTATTTCCATAGACTTTGTGAGATTCTCTAGCTGTCCTTGACTATACAAAGAAAATTATGGCACTGTTCAAGCTGCAGTGGGAATGAATGGTTTCTGTGTTGGAGCACAGATGCTTTCAGAAATTTCTTGCAATTGAGATAACTAAGCAAGCATGTCAATTTTTCATTTTTTGGTAAAACTGCATATTTTCTCTTTTTAGAAAGAAAGAGGGTGCTTTCCCCCTTTTTCTTACTTGTCTTCCCTATCCCTTCAACCTATATTCATGTTCTGTTTGGTGTCTTTTAATCTTCACTGAGTTAGAATTGTGTCTTGGGTATGTTCTCCTAAGAACCTTGTGTACTTTAGGTGGATGTAAAAGGACTAGACTTAGCTAAAGTTTTGGACAGGAGGCAGTGCAGCTGTCTGTGTCTCTCTAAAAAGAGAACATAAGGATATGAATAAAGACATTTAAATAAGAGGCCAGTTAGCATTGTCATAAAGTTCTTATAATGTTAACCAGCTGTTAGAGACTTGTTCTCATTCTTTTGTAGATTACATGCCTCTTATTTTGCTGAAAGTCAGCGTGCTTTATTTCTGTGAGCACAGCAAACAATTATATAATAAACCAGGTCTTCAGTTTCATGTGTATACAATTACGAGGAAGCAGTAGCTTCTCAAAGAAGGCAGTTTTGGCATCATTCATAAAGCCTGTTTTCAAGTTAAAAGTATGGAGTATGTTGAGTGAAAAATGTAAACATGTATAGATGTATGTGAAAATAGTAGGGAAGTGAAAGAGGATAGGAGAAACATGAACAAGGGAAACAGAATTAAAAACACATCTTGTAAATGGCTTGACAATACCATGTCAAAACAGCTGTAGAGCTGAGTAAACTCCAAAGCCCAGTGGCACCCACAAATATGAGGAGAATTTTAGTGTTCCCAAAAGACAGGGACCTGTCTCAGTGGATCACTGAAATTATTTGAATGTCATAAGTTAAAATTATCTCTTTCCTTGTGCTTTCATATAAAAGTGATTTTTTTTTCAGTGAGAGAAATCTGATGGCTCCAATCCTTTTATGACTGAATTAACTTTCTGATTGATCCTGGGACTGTGTACAAAAAACAACTGCATATTAAATAGCTGATGATACTGCATTCTGATTTTACTTACTCCCATCTACTATGGTTTGTTTTATTGTGTTTTTCAGGTCTGATAGCTGCACTGGATCACTGATTGAGGTTCCCTCTAAATTATAACACTGAAAACAATGGCAACAGAGTGTATAAAAACCTGCTGTAAATTGTGTTTCTGCGTGGACAAAGAAAAAAATGATTGTGAGTTCTGACATAATGAGGGTTTAATAAAAGTTTTGCTGCATTAGTGATGAGATTCCCCATTAATAGAATGACTGTGTTACCCCTGATAAACTTGATTTTTTTTACAACATCCAAACTTCTTTCCATACCTCTACTTGGAGACTGAACACATGCTTGTTAGTATTATAAATTGGAACTGAGAAATAACCGTTGTCTGAAGTCTGCTCTTTGCAGTCTAGAATACTGTCCAAAAAAGCCAGCTTTTTTGCCCAAAGTTGTGTAAAGGTCTTATATCTTTCAAACTCTCAGAATTTTAATGTTTGGGGTTTTTTGTTTTGTTTTGTTTTTTAACTCTGGATATTTTTAACTCTGTTAGGATTTTCTTTGGTGTCTTATTTGTTTGAAGAACTCGTCTATGATACAAGCATAGCTCTTGTGAAAATTCACTTAAGAGGAAGGTAGCTATAAATATAGAAGCTTGGGCAACAAAGAGTTTGGATTAGTACAGGTGTCAGGAGGATGAATATCTTTTCCTGGTGCTAGTTCTGAATGCTGTAAAACTGAATACTAGCAGCTGTTAAGTAATGTATCAAGCAGAGATACTATTAAATAAAAGAGATCTGTTCATAGCATTGTTCAAAAATTAATGCACATGTGTACTGTCTGTCTTGCTCTTTATTTTTAGCAGTTTCCATGGTGCAGGAATCTGAAGCAGTAGCTGCAAGCAAGCCAACTATTGTAGAGCAGCCTCCATTGTCTTCTGTGTCAGTGAAGCGTCAAGTCGGTTGTTCCGAGGATTATTTGCTTTCCAAACTGCCCCTGGATGGTCAGGAGGTACCATTTGTGGTCCCTCCATTCAAACTGGCCTATGTACAGCCAAAGAACCTTCCCAGCATCTCACATGCTGGAGGGATTAAAGGTAAAATACAGACAGTATTGCTGAAATTGTTGTTTAGCTTCTGCTGCACCTTGAACATTGTCAGGTATTCCTACTGAAAATATGTTTGCAGAGCTTTGCTAGAAGCCTGGTCTTGTTTCAAAGAATCATAGATTATGCTGAATTGGAAGGGACACACAAGGAACATCAAGTCCAACTCCTGGCCCTGCACAGGACACCCCATGAGTCACACCATGTGCTTGAGAGCATTGTCCAAACACTTGACCTCTGTCAGGCTGCTGCTGTGACCACATCCCTGGGGAGCCTGTTTCTTTTCTCTATGGACACCCAAAGAGGTTTTGGGAAATATGTCATCCAACTGTGAATCTCTGTGACATTGTATGAATAAAATTAAATGGGATGATTGCACACCAGTGCTCATACTCAAAAGTAATGGAAGATGCTTAAAGGAAATAGAATCTTTAGAAAGAATTTTTTGAATTTATTGGAGACAAAGAAAGACCTAACATATCCCCGGTATCCATAGCTCTCAAGTAAAAGGAGGAGGGTGTTCTGGCATTCATGGTTAATATTCTGGTATGTTTTAACATACTAATACATCTTCCTTTTCAAATTTTGCCAAAAGATGGCATGTGCTACTATCTGGCAGAATTTTTTGTCCCTACTATTTCCTGCTCTTTTTGCTGTTTTTTGGGAGGCCAGGGGGCACAGATCCCCTGTTACAAGGTTTAATATGATACTATTTCTTTTCTGCTTCACAACAGTCTTGTAATTCATCCTCTGTTAATCCCATACTCAAGCTGCCAAAAAGAGGTACTTGCAATTTAGACACAGTGGCATTTTAAAAGAATAGGATCCTCTCCCACTAACACGAGTTACAGAGCATATTTGCTGTTAGGCTTTTGGTCCTGCCAGGAGATGCATAGAATTAGGTAAGGGAAAATTCTGGCACAGAGGCATACCTGAACAATTGTTATCTCTAGAAATGCTTTTCCTCAAGGACATGATAAGCTGGTAGTATGTTCTTAGTCCCATGTGACTTTATTTCCTTTCTGAAGGTGAAAAGTCTAATCATTGAAAGAAGTCAATCATATGTTGTATAACAGCTAATGCAGTACTCCCTACTTACTGGGTCTAGGTTTAGGCTCTGCCTTGCTTAGTCTTATCCTCAAGATACAGTACAGAGAAGTTCAAGGACTCTGAGGCATGGATGTTCTCCAGAGAGAAGGAAGATGTGTCTGACAGCCTTCAGATGAATGTTTTCCTTGTTCATGCTGTTCTTACACAATCTTAACAGTCAGTGACTTGTCTACATTGAGAATTCTGCTTCCTGATAACTTCTGAGGGACCTGATGTGGTCCTTTAGGCTACAAGCTGTTACATCTTCTGGCAGGATGACCTTACTCTTATAATTGAGTTTCTTGAGCAAATATTTTAAATTTTTGAACAAATATTTGAAAAGTGTCAAAGTCAGATATTTGAAAAGTGACTCTTATATCAAGTAGGCAACTTTAATTTCTCTTTCCAAATATAAATACTAACTTTTTTAAGTACAGCTTTAAGCTGCATGAAGTTGTGCTTAAAAATGCAGTGTTTACTTTTTAGGGAGATTTACTAAATAGAGTGAAGTGTGCTGTCATTCTTTTTTCACATTAGCCAAAGCACCAGCATACTCAAAAAATGTATTCAGAGTACCTTTTTCTTAGGCCATTGTTAAATATCAGTAGAAGTCCAAGTCCTGCTCTCAATTCCTCACCATTTTCTGTGCATGTCTGGCCATTTTCCTTTAGTGAAACAGAACATGCTCAGTGTTAGCTCTTGGCAACCCTTCTGAAAGCAATTACATTCTGGCAGCCTTTCTCTTCAGTGCTCACTGCTGTGTCTCATGCTCTCACAGAAGTAAGCTAGCAGGAAGAAGTGCTCCTGGTCTGGAACACTGAATTTTCCATCATCTGCTGTGTAGCAATTCTTTGTGGCCTCACTTTCAGTGTTCATCTTGATTTACGTCATGCTCAAGCCTATTTTGCTTGAGTTCTTGCTTTACCACTGCCCATGTTCCATCTCAGTGTTTCAGTTTTTTACTTTACTAACACATGCAGGAGAGAACTCTTGAGCAGTGATAGTTTGCCTCTTATGGTGCAAGACACTTGCAGAACTGAAGGCAGTTTATTGTGGGGTAAAGAGCTTTTGAAGAGATAGGTTGAAGTCCAGGGAGGTGAAGTGAAGGAAGCAAATATCAGAGTTTGGCAGAATCCAGGTCACTGCATTCTCTAATGTGCTGTTACATATGGCCTCTTTTCAGTCCAGACAGTGAAGAACACTGCAGCAGTGTTCTTCACTGTTTTGCTGACCGAGGCATACATGTTTTTTCTGAAATTATTATGAGCTGAGTAAAGGGCTGGGATTCAAGCAGTCTCAGATATGTCTGCTTATGCCTCAGCCCACAGTACAAGTAATTTTGGACCTGTGATTTTGCCATGGAAAATAGATAGGAGACTGCAGTCACAAGCTGCATTATCTTTCTATACAAGATCTTCCTGAAGGTCTGGGGGTCCATTAGTTCAGTAGGAATATGCTGGGGGTAGGTAACTAAATAATTTGGAGATTTTCTGTACACAGAGTGCTACTTTTCCTGTTAACTTCTGTCTTGCTGTCTTTGGAGCCTTCTGTATTTAACCACTTAGGCATTTACTGCAAAACCCCAAGAGAGGGTATGCATGGTTTTTTATGGCCAATTTAATTCCAGAGTTTGCTCACACACTGTGGAAACCTGACATAATGTGAATGTGTGTTTTCTTTTTCTTTTTTTTTTTTTTCCCTTTACCCAAAGTAGATAATACTGAAATATTTTGTCCTTTGCCCTGAAGGCACTCTGCCTGCCTTATGAGGCCAGGCAGCATGTGTTATGTCTGGAACTCTTGCATTTGATGTTTTCTTGTGCTCCACAGAGTCAGCCAGAGCCTCGTTTGGTGAGCGGAAGGCAGAGCTGCACGGCGCGTGCCAGTGGCCCGGCTGTGACGTGTACAACCCCTTCTATCTGGAGCACCGGGTTTCACCAGATCTCATCAGGCGCTTCCAAGCAAAATCAGATAGCAGGAAATTGTATGGATCAGGTGAGAAGGACCCCACCCTTGCTTCTCTGTCTTCCTCCCCTTTTAAGGGTTTATAGGTAAGAGGAATAAAAGCCATTAGTCTACAGAAGACTTCTTTGGTTATCACAGTTCTCAAGATGGTCGGTGTGCTACAGACACTCCTTGGTTGGTGAATCAATCTGCAGAGCCAGCTCTGCTTAATTTTCAGCTGCACTGTTACTTTTTTTCTTTTAGGGGCTTATCAAGGCTTGCATGCATCACACAAAGGTAGAGAAATTGCAAAGCGAGATACCGTAGCTGCCTCTGATCCAGACCAGGATGCACTACTGGGGATTTCAGCTACCAGTAAGAGGAGTGAGGGAGATGGAAAAAGGAAGCCAGGCAGTATGTTGAGTAGGAGGAATACTTGAGGAGTACATACATGGGGAGAGGAGCAAGCACCAAAAAACATTCAGGAGCAGATGATAAGAACAGGTGCAAAAGGGGCATGATGCTACATGCTGACTTTTGTAGTTTGCTTTTGAAGCTACAGCGGTGTGTAAGAATGAGGGAGGGCTATGAGACAGTAAAAGTTTAAATAGAAAGTGTTTGGCTACCTAGGTAAAAATTGTCTTCTGTGCTGTTTGTTGGTGTATGTATCCTACAGTGAATGCTGTTCAGACTGAAGCAAATAATTAGTAGTTGCTTGTGATTGCTAAGGCAAATGCATTCAGAGAACTCAAACACTCCAGGAAAGGTACACGCTCTCCATGAAATTGGAAGCTGGCAACAGCTCGCATTTTTAAAGATGTTTTATTTAGAATGGTATAGCACTCTTATTTTCAGCTGGGGGAAAATGTCTCAGTCTGTGTTCTGTTTTAAAAGAATTCTGGATCACGACAGAGACTACATAAAAAGACTATTCCATATATTTTTTTAAGAGAACAAAACACACTTAGAATTTTAGCAACCTTTAACACATATGGTTTTACCAGGCTATGTAAGCACCTGTGGTAGGAGCCAAATGAGTTTTATTAAACTGTCTTGAACATCTTGAGTTCATCATCTCTTTTTCCATTTTTCCTCAAGCAAAGTGAACACTTTTGTAGTTTTGTCTTAGTAAGTTTAAACACAAGAAAGGTTGTTCTAATTTGTCTAGAGTACAGTTCTAAAATTTTTCCTCCAGAGTTTTTTGACAGCTGTTTCAGAACTTAGAACTTCATGCATCTATAAACTATCAAAACAAAACTCTAAACCTAGTTTGTCACAGTGAGTGCTGTGATATTTTTCATGGTTGTGGGTTTAGAACTACAGAATGTGTTTATTTGGAAGGTACAAAATTAAATTCTTGAATTTTAATGTGAAGCCCCTTCTCTTTATCTTAAAAAAAAAAACTCCACACAAACAAACTGAAAAATAAATTCATTACTGTTTTTCTGAAATTCTACTCATTATTGGTAAACAACATATTTTTATTATTAAAATCTTTCTGCTTTTTTATATTTTACAGACAGCTTTCTGTATAAAGATTGACTTTTTTCCATTAAAAATTTAATTTTTTGAAAAAGACACCATTTTTTCACCCCTGTCTCATCCCCATGTTCCTGGAAAACATTACTAGATAACAGCTGATCATACTGTCTTTAAACTATTTTGGTCATTTGTAGTCTATAGGATTGAGCAGATAATTTCCAGTAGCGTGTGAAAGTTATTCTTAGTTAGATTTTTTTTTCCCTAGCAATGGTGCTAATGTGCTTTTTATTGTTCTCTTTGTCTTACTAGTTAGTGATTTAAGAGCCAGTGCTTTGCCTGGGTCCCTTGATGTAAGTCGTTCGATGTTTGATCTCAGGAGCCCTCCCCACCGATTCATGAAGGTGAGTTCCCCTTGTGGCCAAGGTTACACTGAAAACTCAGCTTACTCGGTGGATCTGTTCCCACTGCATTGTTTCCAGAGTAAACACCGGAGGGCATTGCACTGCACACTGGGAACTGGGACTGGAGGGAAAATTTCAACATCTTGACCAACTTCAAGGGGCTTTTCTCCTGGTGTCTCCTCTGACATTTGCTGTTAGGCAGGACAGGACAGACAGCATGTCATGGTTCATCATCTTGTGGTTTCTCTCATCAGTTGAGCAGTGGAACACAGGAAGTTTCCATTGACACAAAACACTGTGTCTATATATTTATTCTATAATAATCATGTCTTACATAGCAATGAAGTCAAGTATATATTCATGAGCAAAAAAAAAAATGTCTGCTGGTCAAATGGGTCCTCAATTAGGTCGTTGCATCCAAATACTAATTGCATGCTGCTGGATCAAGAAACTAGTAAGGAATGAGGCAATTTTTTGAAATGGAATATTCAGTTTTCATCATATCTTGTCTGATGGTATAGCCTCTGGGTTTTGCATCTGTTGCTCTGAATTAAGTGATTCCTTTTTTCCTGTCCCCAGAGATATGATTCAGTCTCCAGTGTACCTAGCAGTACCTCTTCCAGGAAGGATTCTCAAGGCAGTAACAGGAGTCTGGGTAATGTTGTATTTGTTTACCTTGTAATTAAATATTTCCCTTTGTACATGAAACATTAAACTGTTTCTACTCTGCTGATGATGTTTTTGTTTGGTTTGGGGTTTTTTTTTGAGATGAATCTGACTAGCAGATCAGCTGGAGATGATTTGGCAATTTGAAATTAAGAGTTTTCAACTTGCACTGTCCTGTTGTTTGGAGACTGAGCAAATGAGACTGCATGCTTTTCACATGCTTTTGAGAAATTCATACTTGGATTTACTGCCCAAGTGAACTAAGAAATAACAGACACCTTGTTAGGATAGAATGCAGCACTAGGTCCCACATCAAGTCCCTTTTCATGTATCAGTATTTTTCTGTGTGGGGTGCCTGAAATCCAATACCCATATTACACTGGTAATTAGACAAGAATATTGCATGGAAACCCAGTATCCTTATTTATGAAAGAATGCTGAGGAAGTGGAGAGAGGGCAAAATAAACCCTCAAAAATTAATCAAGTCCGCACAAAAGCCACCCTGCTATAAGTCAAAGTTTGACCCAATCTCCTTCTAAAAGAAGACTGAGGCAATGACCTGGTTCCAGTCATGACAGAGAAATGATGGATATTAAATGTTCTTCTGACTTGGAGACAGCATAATAGTAAAATGTTTACTAGACTGGAATTGAAATTTGAGAAAGAAGAGACCAATTTATAAACTTAAAACTGAAAGAGATTAAGGGGAGTGATAGGATATGAATGTGTTCTGGGTGTTTCAGGAAAATGTTTTTTTTTCTTTCTAAAAGTTGTTTGAGTATAACACAAGATATTAAATTTAGTAGAGATAACCCAGGCACATGGTATGATTCTTGGTGTGGTCTACTGTGCAGGGCCAGAAGTTGGACTTCTGTGATCCTTAAAGGTCCCTTCCAACTCAGGATATTCTGTGATTACATTATTCTATTCCATGAAATGTGAACCTTTTAGCTATGCAGAAGGTCAGGTTATTGGACTTGGTGGATATTTGTCCTTGAAATGTAGGTGTTAAAATATTTCAAACTTATTTTGAGAGAAGTTTGCAAAGATAAGCAGTCCACCTACTAATGAGTTTCCTTATTTCTGGAGTGAACTTTTAAGATACTGCATTACTTCTAAAAGTATTAATTGGCTTTCTTCTATAGATACTATTACATTATCAGGTGATGAACGAGACTTTGGAAGACTGAATGTGAAGTTGTGTTATGTTTCTTCTGTAGAACAGATTTGGATCACAGTTTTACATGTAAGCAAATATAAATAAGTTATTTATTCAAATAATGACTATTCAATAATCAATGACTATTCTACTATACTTAGTGGTAATTGTCATAAAATTTGTCTCTGTGTTACTTCAATGAATACTTTTAGGGAAAATAAATTATTTGTAAGTGTTAATATAAACAAAGTTCAGTCAAATGTAATACTAGGCTTCAAAGCATTTTCCTCTCCTTTAATTTTTTTTCTGTTGCAATCTCTGTTCTGCTGCAGTCAATAAGAAGAAATAGTATATATCTCCTTATGTTACTACACATATGTTAACATATGTTCAAGTTGTGAAGTGAGGAACTATTCAGCACAGATTAGAAAGCCAAGCTGGTCATAGGCTGGTGCTGCTATGGACATTTTCCTGGGAAAATTTGAAGGCAGTAAATGGGAGCAGCTGTGGAGGTACCATTTAAGTGACTTCCGTGATTCTATGATTTTAAATCTCAGCTGTGGAGGCACCATTTAAGTGACTTCTGTGATTCTATGATTTTAAATCTAACAGTCCCTTCAGGGCAGAACCCTAATAGAACTTTGAGGACACTTAGCTTCTTGAGGCTTTTTTGTCAGTAAATGTGATACTGTTATGGTGGTTGTATATACTTCCAGAACTGTAAATAATTTTCAGGCAAGGGAACTTTGAGTATACAGAAACCTTGTGATTACATCAAATGGTCAGTCTTGCATTGTCTAAACTGACTTTTTTCAATGTTGCAGTGCAAAGACCTGAACTGGCCTTCTAGCTGTGGGGAAAATCCTCATATCTGTGTCAAGGGAATTCTCACACTTCCCAAGCCAGTGCATTTCAAATCTTCTGCCAAGGAGGGCTGCAATGTAAGTAGAGGCATGCAAAATACTGAGAAATATTTTTCCCCACAAAAGATAAATGTGACACATAAATGGACCAAACATCCACTCCTGTGCCATATTTGCTATGGTAACTGCCCAAGTGTGTTTTACTTCTCCCAACTTCTCAAAATCCTATTAAAAGCCTTATTCCACTTCCTCCCCCTATATCCTGCCTTGCATTGTACTCTTGCTGTCCTCCTCTCACAAGCTGGCAGGACAGATATGCTCAAAGGGGACTGGACCATGAGCTGCTGGCCCTGGCACCTCTGTGGTGGGGGACCAGAGGAAGACTGGGCATACCTGTAGGTGCACACTCATCCCAGGGAAGGTAGCTGAGGTACTGCCTCTCATTTGACTGGAGACAATTTTCATACTCTGTCTCTACAGAAAATAGTAAAAATTGGTCACATGGGACAAGATTCCTGATAGTGGCAGTAAAGGAATATTAAAGGGGTGAAAGTAAAGCAACATAAATCTCCCATAATGTGAGCCAAAGGTGAAAGAAAATAAAATTAGCTGGAAAGACTGTAGCTAAAGGTTAGAGAATTTATTATGACAATGTGTGTGTGCTGTTGTAAAGCTCCAGAAGAGATGGCCACAACTTGTTATGGTAGTGAAAAATAATCCAGAACTTCAGCCCTGCCAGGGTGTGACAACACAGGGGTGAGTGTATGTGGACTTTGGGCTCTAAAAGCACATTTTCCATGGCAACCTAAAGTGGTAGTCAGGAGCAGCGGCTATAGAGCCAGGATGCCTTGGTTTCTAGGTTTTGGGCTTAGTAGGATTTTCTTAAAATGATAATGTTACTCATCTGTTTTTCTTTCTAGGACATTGAATTTATGGAAACTTTTGTTTTTGCTATTAAACTGCAAAGCCTGCAGGCTGTCAGATTGGTATTTAAAATCCAGACGCAGACTCCCAGGAAAAAAAACTATTGGAGAATGTTCCTTGGCACTGCGGGAGCTGAGCTCACAGGAGTCGAATCATTGGCTGGATATATCTCCTCCTTCCAAAGCACCTGTAAGTGCCAATACTGTGAAAGTATATTCTTATCTCACCTAGAAGAGGTTGTTGGAAATGAAAGCAAAATAATTTAGTAGTAAAAACTAGAGGGGTTATTTTTGGTTTTTTGTTTTTTTTTCCTTTACCCTACATCCTTGGAGAAAGGCATTTTGATGGGGAAAAAATGCAGACTTTTGAACTCTGCACATAGCTGTTCTGGTCATAAACTGCAGATGTTTCTAGGAAAAGAGCTAGAGCAAGCTCTTCCACACTATGGCTCACAGCTTGAGGGAGGGACATTCTGGGGAAATGTTCAGCAAAGAACACCGGGTAATTGTCTTTTCTGACCAAAAAATCATTAGAAGATCCTTAGGACTCACAGCAAGAGCTCAGACCAAATGGAATCTGCTTTTGTTATGGAAGAAAAGTGCTAAGATCTTCAGTGGCCTGAAACTGCAGAGACAGCCATATATTCAATGTTCAGATTGCATGCTGTGAAGTAATAATTCAGACAGTTCATTTCCATTAGTGTAATAAGAAGCAGGTGGTTTTCACAGTGGGATTTCCTTTCCCCCTACCCTCACTTTGTTTGTTTCTTTTATAGATTGTGTCTAGACATTTGTATTTTCAACAAATTAAACTTGAATTAGCAGTTCAAAAGCAAATTTTATTTAAGTGTGTCTGAGTAATATGAATGATACTCTTGATTTCTAACATAAGTTACACTTGACATTTTTAAGTTCTAATGTGAATAACCATATTGCTTCAAAAGCAGTAAGATAAAGTGACAGAGGAAGCTGGTATCAAAGAGCCCTCCAGACACTCTGGGATTCATCCCTGCAGTACCCTGTGAGGCAGCAAATCCTTCCCTCTCTGCCAATAGAAAGCCAAAGCTCAGATTCAACAAAGTGGCTTCCTCAGAGGGTTACACAGAAATTTTGTGGCTGAGCTACAAAGAGAATTTGGTTCTCTTTGATGAACTGGGGCCTGACTTTTCTTTCTCTAACCTGTTGCTCTCTTGCTTTTGGTGCATTTTGGTTCATTGAAGTGCATTAAAACTTGAAGGCAACAAAGACTAGCAGAGTCCATTTAAATGAAGGCTGCCAGGAAAGGTGGGCCTCCACTGGCCTTTTCCTGCTGCTCTTCCAGTGTTCTGAGGACATGAGAGTGTGGCAGGAGAGCAAAGAGGATGACTCAGTGCAACTTTGTGCCACTGGCACAAATTCTAAAAACCCCCTCAGGAATCTGACTGGAGATCTTGATACATACACTGTGTGTGTGGCAGTGGTGTATGTGTGTAGGCATGTAAAACACGAGTACTTTCACAACACAGGAATCTACACAGTATGCAGCCACCCTAAGCACTCATGACATTAAGTGACGGCCTTGCATCTGTGGAAAATATTGCTTATTGCAATACATATATATAAACATCTATATTGCAAAATTCAAAAGTGTAGGAGGGGAACTCTGAAGGTTTTTGTGTCAGTGGAACTTACATGCTCTCTCACTTTCACACCCAGATTTAGTAAAGTTGCAATGGCACATCTGGTTTCCCCTGTATGTGTCTGCTCTTACCACTGCAGGATCTGTACCAGGTGAAAACTGAGGACTAGGTGATTTGGCCAGTATCCCTGGCTGCAGTCCATGAGGCCATATGTGCACCACACATAAGCAACTCATCAGTGAAGCACATGTACTACAGCTATGACAAGTGCAAGATGCACTTACTGTGCATCTGCAGGTTCTGTATACAACACATGCTTATATTTCTGTCCAGGAAATCCCAGATAGAAATGTGGGAGCCCAACATATGACAAAATTCCTGTGTTTCCTGAGTTTATAAGCAACTTAATCCAGATGTTATGGCAACATTCTTCTGCTTGTAGGTGTGCCGTGCAGAACTTCAAATAGGAACTTGTTTTCAAGCAATAAACAGGAGGATACAGTTACAGATCCTTGAAGCACAAAACCTTCCTGTTTCATCAACGCCACTGTCTTCAAGTAAGTTACATCAGCTGTTTCATGCCTCCTCTCTGAAAGCGTTTGTAGCAGGTAAATTGCTGCTCTAATGGGCTGGCAATTCATAACATTCTTTACAAGCCTCAGACTAACACATTGTGTGGTAGATTTCCATTGCCAAGGCTTGTTTCCCCAGATGTCTTACTTGATTACATTCTGTTTGGTTTGAAGATGTGTGTTTATGTATTTTGGAAGATTTTTATCCCAGTATTAATCCTGACATACAAGAGCATTAGTTTGCACTTGCTGTTTGGATACTGTGTTAATCAGTCCAATATTACTGAACATATTCTGTTTATGTGACTGGTCGGGAAAGCTATTGTAGCGTTTTTTTGGCCAGACTTGTGAGAAATTGATGCAATTTGAAGCATACATATGGATCTTGTTGGTTCCTTTTTGGGTGTGTTGTGAGTAACCCTTTGTGTGCTATGTCTTTTTTCTTCCCTTTTGTGGTAGATTTCTTTGTGAAAGTTGGAATGTTTAGTACAGAAGGGATCATCTACAAAAAGAAGACTCGCCTTCTGAAGTCCACTAATGGCCAAGTGAAGTGGGGAGAAATGATGGTTTTTCCAGTTAGCCAAGCAGAACAAGGAATTAGCTTTCTCATCAAGCTCTACAGCAGAAGTTCAGTGAGAAGAAAACACTTCTTAGGACAGGTTGGTTTCTGCTAAACAGCTTGATACGCTTTCCTTAAAATCCAGTTCCACAGGTTTCTTGGAATGAATTTTAAAGTACTTTAAATGAAGTGACATATAACAAATTAGTAAATTCTACTAAACTCTTCTGTATGTAATCCAAGCAAAAATGGTACTGGGCTCTTAAACATTCACTAGCATGAGAATGGGAGTTGATTTTCTTTCAAAAAGAAATCCTAAAGTCAGTTTTGTGTGGAGTATTACTATGTGACAGATTCCTTCTGAGAGATATAGGATCTCCTGGTTGCCTTTAGCTTTCTAAAGGAAAACATAGCACCCACAGGAGCTCCATAACCTACAAGGTCCTGTGCAGCAAGGGGGTGTGTTGGCTAACTGTACCAATACTCTCACAACAGGGGTGTGTAAAAGGAACTATCAACAGCTACAATGAGACTCCTTTCCTGGGTAAAACAATGCTGAAATCAGTACAATAGTCTATGTATGATCAAGTAATACTATAAGTGTCCATACACAAAATATTCTTAGCTTGTTTTTTAGTTAACAGACACTATTTCAGTAGTATCTCTTTGAAAGCATTGGTGTGGTCATATTTATCTAACCACCATAAAACTTAGTAGTCTGGTCTCATTATTCTCTCCATCCTCTTCCCCTGCTTGTTCTAATTTACCATAATCCTGTCCTTTCTGTCTCTCTTCTTCTTGATATAGTGAGCCATAGCTGTTCTTAATGCTCTGTGCTTTTCCTGATCCAGTTAGATGCAGTAACAGAATGTTAATAAATGCATACATTAATAATGTAGACTAGATTTTGAGACCCCAACTGTAATGTCCCATGTCAGATGGAGGACTCTAAGGTGCAGTCCTTAGGTACAAAAAAATGAGTGTCCTATTCTGGTGATGGTTTTTGTGCCTGCTGAAGACATGCAGCTACAGGAGATGCTCATGTGCTACAAGATATAGAAATTATGTCCAGCAAGAGTTATGTGAAGTTCCTCCATTTATTGTAGCCTCATGTTGTACATGTCCCATCTTCCTGTTGATGGAATTAGATTTGAAATAGGAAAAGAAAAAAAATTGTTCTTCTTAGCTGTACTACCTTGGGTGGGAAATACTGAGTATGATTTTGCAGTCATCTAGCAATATGTGAGGTAATCTCAATCTGATGAGTTACACTTAATTGTGGATCTTATTTTTAGGGGGAGGAAAACTTGTGCTCCTCAGAGGTTATTTGGAAAAGGTTGTTTCAGCTCACGAAGGCAGACATTGCCACATAACACATGAAGACATAAAATATGGCTCAGGGAAAAATGTACTTTGAGCAATTGGCTGGGTAGCTGGAAAAAAATGAATATAGCTGGATCTCTTAACTTTGTTCTTCAGAGAATGGTGTTTAATTGGATGCTGTTCTAAGCAGACAATACTTAGATTAGGCTGCTTTTACAGGCATGTCTTTAATCATGAGCAAGATGTACATTGAATCTCTGTGGATGAAACATCAGCTGTCTATGGTATTCTGGAAGACATTATTCTCACTTCTTGAGGACTCATGCCCCAGCAATATAGGCTAAATGTACTTCATGGTCAAGGTTTCTGAGAAGTCTTAAAAGGACTCATTCTTGGAAGACTTGAGGAAATAGAGTCCTGTAAATAATGCTACCTACTTACATAAGCAGAATTCTTTTGGCAATGGAGGCTGGTGATAATGTTAAGGGGAAAAATTTCCTACTTGTACTTCATTTCCTCATTTAATGGCCACTATCCACTAACTGAGTACTGAGAAGAAACGGACTCTTCCTACGTGACTATGTGTGGTATGGGCCTGTTAGTAACCTCTGTGGAATGCAGGTTTGGCCCTGGCTGTGGGAGTGTGCAATTTTAAGTGCTCATGAAAGTGCTGGACAGCTCGTGCCGGATGCTGCATGGCTGGGAGCCAGCTGCATCTGAACACACAGAGCCGCCACCGGCCTGGGGAGCCCCTGACCCCAGCATGTGCATTTGAATACAGCAAGGAATGCTTCACTTAAAAGATCTTATTAAGTACAGAAACATTATTATGTAGTGGGTTCTCTAAACTATTTTAGAGGCTAAATTTAAACACAGACTCCCTGTGTTCCCAGCTGAAAGCCAAAATGTTAGGACTAGCAGAACTGTATTTGTTGCTGTTATGCTTTGCTTACAGTCTTTACACTGTATCTTGTTCAACACTTCCATGGTATTTATTTGGAACTAGTAAATGCTAGGTTTTGTTATAGCAGGTAAACTCAATTTTTTTTTTCTTTTTTTTTCCTTAATGCAGATCTGGTTAAGTTCTGACAGTAGCAACAGTGACGCAGTAGAGCAGTGGGAAGATACTATTGCAAACCCTGAAAAAGTTGTTGTTAAATGGTACAGCATTGGCCCATCTTGAAGACTGAAGATGAAATTCAAAACTGATTTTTCTACAGAAATTCATATGCTGTCTAAAATAGTATAAATTAAAAATAAAGATATTGTCTATGCAAGTTCTTCAGAAGTTCTCCCCTGCATCATGCCTCCATGGAAATGGAAATTTCTGTTTCACCAAGAGAACTACTGGCTAAATACTACTAAAAAGAAGACTTAGGAACTGGAAAAAGTGCTCATTTGATTTCAAAAAAACCATCTTGGAAAAAAAGATATTTTCCCCTTTTGGATTTCATAAAAGCACAGAAATTCGATTTTGGAGAGAAGCAGCTTGAATCAACTCCGTTTCACTAGCCACTGACATCATGCTCATCTGCATTATTGTCTTTGCCAGACTCCAAAGTACAGGGTATGGGTCGTGCCAGTGGCATTTCTGGGTACCTGTGAGCATCTGGGGTTGTTGACACCATTTGATCAGAATAACATGTGCCTGAGCAAGTGGGGAAGCTGTGGCAGCAGGAGAAGGCATAAAGGGAAGTACACAATAAGGCAGTACCCATAGGCTTTCCTGATCTCCATTTTGGATGAAGGGTTCTTCAGAAGGCTGTAGCTTGAGCTTGCCCCCATCCTTTTCTCAAAACAGAGGGATGGAAAGATAAAAGTTCCTGTGACTTGGTGATCTTTACAAGAGGGGCCCTCCAGACTTGCTGTGTTTGGGTAAATTCTGGCTGGAATCAATGGAATAGTACAAAGAGGCAATGACCCTGCCTAGGATCAGAGCCAGTATTTGTAGATTGCTTTCTTATATAGAATACTTATATGTAAACCACTTCTTATCTAGTCAACATGCTCTAGCATTTGCTTACATTGCCAAAACACAGGCTAACATGTACAAAGGAGTAAGCAAAGATTTACTGACTCACGTGCTTTTTGATATTAATTAAAATGCAGCACTGTAAGGGATTCAGACTTTTTTTAAATGATGGGCTGCTACAGTAAAAGTATTTGTTACATGTCTAGGATGCTAAAAAATTATGTGTGGGAGTATATTTTTAGTACTTGTTTCTAGTAAGAGGAAATTAACTTTTTTTTTTGCAAATTGTATTTTTCCAACAAAATCCTAAGATTATATTTTCTATTAGTTCCCATATTTTCAGGTGTTTATTCACAGTTATTTTGGGGGGGGGGGAATACTAAATATATAATTGATTATGTATAAATCTAAAAGCACAGACCTCTTAGCACTACTTCAACTAACTGATTAAAAAATACATAGATATTTCATTAACTCCACTGCTTACATATGTACTGTTGGCTGTCTGGACTGTACAGATATGTATGTTGGTATAGATGGTGAATAAATCTACCTTTCTTCATAACTTGGATCTGATTCCACTATCTGACAGGAACTAGAGTGGCAGTGAGAGCACTCACTGCTGGAAGGCAAAGGAACATGGGCAGCAGAGAAAATGCTGTAAGAGGAAAGCACATCTTCTTCACACAAAGAGCTCAGAGCATCTTCAAATTTTTTGTCTTTGAGTGTCAGGAAAAAATGGAATCACTTAGAATTATTTTTTTTCATCAGTTGATAATTGAAATGTTCGAAATTTCAACCATCCAGGTTGTTGTTGTTGAAATTTAATATTTTGAAAAGAGAAGGATTTTTACAGACTCATACATATTCTGCTTTTCAACCAGTCGTTATAAAAGAACCGAAAAAAGGTTTTGCCTGTCACTTGGAGAACAGACGTTGGTTCTAGCTCTTACTCTTTGCAAAGCTCCCAGTAGGCCCAGAGGATTTTGACTGACACTGATAATTTTCAGCCAGTTAAAACAGTCGGGAGGAGCCTGGCCTCTGGAAAAAATGAAAAAAGGAAGTGGGCTGAACTGATATTTTTGGAGTATCTTTATTTGAATACATGGATCTTTTTTATTCATAGTGGCTGAACATTTTATTCATTGTGGCAGTAAACAAAAGTGCAAACTAACTGTTTCCTGATGCAGAATGTTGTTCTGTTTAAAAGAGAGGACAGAGAATATCCCAGTGTTTTGTAGACTTCAATTACCACAGCAGTGGTTCTACAGGGTTTGCCAACTCAGTGGATGCTGTATAAAATGCATTTCTGGGACTGTTTTAGGTCACTTACCCTTCTAAAGGCCTAACTGTCTCTTTTTTTCTGCTATGTTAATATTAAATCTATATGTTTATAATAAAATCTATGAACAGCAAATATTCTTTTTTCCCCAATTGTTTGTACTAATGTTTAGCAGCCTCTCAAAGTGGAGTTCAATTCCTGCTTTTTCTCTGAGAAAATGCCAGATAACAAACACTGTTCCATGTAGTGCTGTCTGTAGGGGAGTTAACTGCTGGCACATGGAGGAGATCCATAAGGCTTCCCTGTGCAAGATGTACACAGGTACTGCAGCACTCTGCAGAACTGCTCTGAGGCACTGCCTTGTCACTGTAGGACACAGAATAAATGATGTGGTAGTAGTTTTTTTTAAGGTAAAAAGAAATTGTTTATTAAAATCTGACTCTAATTTTATATTTTTCTGAAATGCCAGTGTCATTGGAGGGTGATAGTGCCACCTCCTCAATGCCACTGGGCAACTTAACAGTTTATTAAATTATTTGTCTTCTATAAAAAAATGAAAACAATAAGTTATTTATATAAAATATGTGAGAAAAATTCTATACAAAAATAAAAAAAATCAGAAGGCTTAAAAAAACCTGAAAAAATCAAAACAACACTGCTTAATCCTGTGCTCATTCCCAGGCTTTGGCATTTGTGTGCGTTCATCTAGGAATTCAATGAGTTAACAGTTGACATGCAAGAAGGAGGAAAAAAGAGGTGTCCTGGGACACTCTTCTGTTGGTTACAGCAGTATGTTGTCCTTCTAAAGCATCCTCAGCCACTATTTTGATTGTTACATGCAAGTTTACTGTCACTGAAAATACTGTTAAAGCTATTTTGTCATTTCACTTTATTTGTAGATAAAAGGTGCACGTGGTTTATAGTTGGATTTGCTCTTGTTTCTAGTCAGTGACTCACCCAGTTTCCTAACCTAAAACAATTCTTATTAAAGCAGCAGAGGTTCAGAGATGCAACAGTTTTATTTTGGTGAGCTCCCAAATGGATGTGGATAAACTGGAAGAACAATTATGATCTTATATTAAATATTACTCATACAGAAATCTGTGCCTGCATAGTCAGAAACCAACCATAGACTAGACGATCCAATTTTCCAAAATGTGTGTATAATTTCTCTGGTTAATCAAACAATCCAGGTTTTTTATTTATAACTAATAGCATTCTGTATGTAAACAAGATTAACAAATTTATTTTTCAAGTTTTTATGTCTCAGCGACACACCATGGCATTCTTTTTAAGGAAAAAAATGTGAAATTCTGCCACAGAAGATGAGTGGGTGTAACAGTTTGTAAACCACATTATCATACAACATTGCTTGAAAAATAATTGTATTTGAGCATCTAATCTTATGTGATCATAACATAAATAGAGCCATGTTGTTAAATCCATTAGGCATCTCTGTTTTTTTCTTTTGTTGGCAGAACATCTGTATAAAACAAAAGGTGATTTTGTAAGCATTCAATTAAGTACATATGCTGTTTGACTCAATTGTTTGCCTGATGAAAGGTCCCTTTAGAGTCATGAGTTGATTTTGCAGCCAAAACATAAGCTTGTCTAGAAGTCTGGGGCAGGGTTGTCCCACATCTTATTTTCATCTTGCCAACATATATATGACACAGCTGCATAGTTGTGGAATATACCCTCCTTGTTTTTTCCAGCTTCTGCTGCAAAATTACATCACCATGTAAATACAGCCCTGTACATGATCTCATGCTTGGTGCATGGAAAAAGCCATCACTAAAATCAGCACCATGTTTCACAAACACTGCTCCAGCACATGTACATTCTTTTCTCCAGCTTGTGCTGAGGAACAGGCTGTTGTCTCTCAGTCCATGGCAGAATTCCCACTGTGTTCAACAGAAGCAACCAGTCTTCAAAGCTGGTTTAGTGATGGTATGATTTATCTAACAGAAGGTTACCCACAGCTATTTTTTTTAATCGGTTTTTAAAATAGATGAAAATCTCTTCACAATGATGTTTCTGTA
The DNA here is from genome assembly GCA_013400575.1 of Peucedramus taeniatus. Taxonomy (NCBI): domain Eukaryota; kingdom Metazoa; phylum Chordata; class Aves; order Passeriformes; family Fringillidae; genus Peucedramus; species Peucedramus taeniatus. The sequence goes on from WBNO01024097.1 coordinate 114,152, forward strand.
GAAATGGAATTTCATGAAAGTGGATCTGCATATCCTAATGTAATACAATTCTTCCCATAGATTTCAGAGTCTTTAAAATAAATACTCTTTGCTTATTCTTCCCCCATATTTGAGTGTGCACTTTTTTACTTCCTTTGATTTGACTGCAGGCTGCTCTTCTCCCTCAGTGTAAACAAGTCTGTAAACAAGTCTGCTTTTCGCAATTAACTCTTCTGCATTTCTAGTAATGTTTCCCCCTTCTTTATCTAGTATTGGGACCAGCACTACACGTGTAATTTGCTGTTTAAAGAACTAGCTATAGGCAGAAGGCTTTCATCCTAGGGCTTGGCTTCTGTCTGATGCTCTACATGTCTGAGCTACTTTTGGTGCTCCCCAAATTTCTGTGTTGTCTACCTCCATTAAATACAACAACAGGACAAATTAGTTGTATTTTTTCATGTGTACCTGGGTATCTTCATTTGCCTTTTTCCTCCTCCAAAAATTACCTTAGGAAAAAATTTTGTGTGCTGAGAGGGAGCAAGCTGTTTGTGCTTCTGACCTGTGAGGACAGTAGTGTTGTTTGACTGCCACTGCAGTGCTTTGAGACAGAGGAAGGCTCAAGGAAAAGTCATAAAAAGCTGCACCTCCAGGTGGAGGGAGGCCTGTACCCCCTTCATGCATGATCTGGGAAACCCTCATTAGCCTGGGGACTGGAATCCCTTGTCAGATGCATATTGTATTTTTTTATCCTTGTCGTGCCAAACTTTCTGGAGCTATGGAGTGGCTAAATAGACATTTTCCATAGGAGGAATGATATGGTTCACATATTTCTGTGAAGCAGAGAACTTACTAAAAGACCTTGGAGGTCTTGGAAAAAAACAGTCATAGGAATGTGCTTCTTAGTTTTAATATAGCCAAGCTTTGTCACTTGTCGTAGGAGAGGAGTGGATTCTTGATTTGTGAAATTCTTTGATTTCTGCTGTGGCAGAAGAAAAGGGCACGCACACCCCAACACAGAGCTGGCTTTCCTCTGCATTGGTATGATTAGTCCTTTCAACACAGAGGTGAAACTATATATGCTTAGCTGTCTCTTTTCCTGCAGTAAGGACAAGCTGGGTTGGGAACTGTTGAAAGGGAGGTAAAATAAAAGCAGTGCTTTTGTTTTGAAAAACATTACTTTTCAAAGCAATGTAACATGCCTGTAACTATTGACAAAGCTTTTATTTGACATAGCTAAAGATAGATGCTTACGCATTTAGGTATTTGCTTAGGTTCTACCAATACTTCCTGGCATGAGACTGGATTCATCCTCTCTATTTATACAACGCTTCATTCTGCTGTATTCACTGACCTTTGAGCTCTAGAACTAATTATGCCTGATTTCCTATGAAGCTGTCCCTCGTGGCTGATGAGCCATGCCAACTGCATCAACACTTCAGCAGGAATTTTGGCAGTACAAGCCATGAATCCAGTATTCAGGTGTAAATCCACAGGTGGTGCAATGTAAACTGGACTGTGCATTGGTAGATCCAAGCCGGCTCATCTTATCTGGGGATCTGGACATGCAAGCCACAGAAACTACAATCTTCCACTGAAAAAGTAAGAAGATTGTAACTGTTGTTGTTCACCTCTTGGAAAGCTTCAGTAGGGTGTATCAAGGTCTCAGAAGTAAGTGTTCAGGGTTCAAAATACATTTTCAGCAGCTCACATGAAAATGGGAAAAATGAACCCTTACCTATAGTCTGGACTGATGCAGAGTTACTCTAGAAAGCCATGATTTATGTTCTCAGTTTTAGAGCTTCCTGATTGAAATACAGCTTCATGATCAACAAGCCTTGTCCGTTTGTATCCGTCTTACTAAAGAGAATTTCTTGATACAGCAGGGAAGAAGAAGGTGGAGAACTTCTATAAGCTGCTTGAATATTTCTCTGCACTAGTATTCTGAGCTGCAAGTGGGAAGCCACTTTAACAGAAAAATTGAGCTACTGAACAACCCCCCCTCCCCCCAAAAAACAACAAACTAATTGTTTGACACTGGCACCAAATCTGTTTCTTCATGTGATGCAATAAAGACAATTCTTTCTTGCCTTACAGAAGAGACCTAAATCAATAATTACATAAAATGCAGTGCTTATTAATTAGACTATAGTAACATCAAATATTTTGCTTATTCATTAAAATATAGTATTATATAGTCATATCTATGTTACTAAATAACTCAGAGAGTTAAATCAGCAATGATTTTTTCAGACACTTTCTCTTCATTTGAACTCCTGCATTTCTGACTTTCAGCAATGCAAATAAATTGGCCATATTACCTCTGAGACTGAACTTCTCTCATGCAGTATTCATTAAATAACTGCCAATCAAATAACTTCTTTTAATGAATTGGATCTAAAATCTGAATTTTGGTTTAATTTTTACATTGCATTACCTGTTTATCAGTATGCAGTATGTGAAATAAAAATTACATAGGTTGTTGGAAGTAAGGATGGCAAAGCATCTACAGGAAGGGTAGGTCATGAGGGATGCAGAGCTGACTAACTTGTAATTCCAACAAGTGCAAATAAGACTCTAGCTGATTATCCCTGGAAGTAGTGTTTGAGGCTGTTCAACAGTCTGCAAAATAATGCAATGCTTTCACTCCAAGGATATCTCCTCTCAGAAGACGTCTGCAGCTGTTACAAAACAACAGGAAAGATCAGAGATGTTCCAGTGAAGTGCTTGTGCACAGATTTCTCATTTCTGTGACTCAGTCTTTTACAGGGGAGCCAACACACATACTTGAGAATGCATCTGCTGAACCATTAGCCCAGCAATCCTCACCCTAGGGTCTGAGTTCCACAGTGCTCAGTCTTACAGGTAACTAATGTCTTACTGCCCATAGCCAAGTAGAACTAGGCAGCAAATCTTAGTTCTAAGATAAAATTAGAGAATTGGGGACATTAAAAAATATTTCACTAACAAGAATCTGAAATGTTCTGAATCTGCAACACATAAAGATCTCAGTAATTTCAAAGCATGCCTAGAGAAATAGGAAAGGGGGGAGCTTGGCATTTGAGTCTGGTCTCCTGAGAGCACACCTGACAATGTGGTGGTGAGGCTTTTATCACTTCTTAACAGAGATCTATTTTCTAATTAGTGAGATTGACTTAGACCATGCATAAAACTGTCTTACAGAAATACATGGACTGCATTACATGAAAACAGGAAAATTACCAAATTCACATTTTCAGAAAGACAGAGTGAAATATGTTATAATCTTTGAATTTGGAGAAGTTCATTGAGGCCCCAAGAGGAGACCAGAACACACCTGGAAACTGAGATAAGAGACTGTGATACTGCAATAAAATAAATTTGTGATAATACCACTGGACTATGCAAAGCAGTGGCATCCAGCTCACAGAAGCTCCTATAGGTTTACTACGGCTATGATTACATAGGTGAACCAAAATACTAGAAGAAGGTTAAAGAACAAAGGCAGAACAAAGGCAGGTTACACTAATTAAGAGGTTATAGGAGAAAAAGCCACACTGCTTCTCCATGCTGCAGCAAATGGCACAACCTAAGACAATGTTCAGCATTTTGATAAAGATGCAAAACCTGCAGTAGACTAGACAGTCACTCAGGAGATTGCTCATGCCAGTAACCTGGCAGAGATGAAGCAGTGACACTGCTACACCAAAGGAATTCTTCATGGTGGAAGGATCAGGGGACCATGTTGTGACAGGTAAAGCACACAGTTCTCATGAAAGCACACAAGCTACTGACTGCTATTAGACAGGGTCACAGAGTGAAAGCTAAGAAACTAATGGGACTGTGTTAATGTTGGAAACTGGCATCCAACTGCCTTGGTGTCAGAGCCAGAGATGGCAAAGAAAAAAATCCTGATATTCTGGAGTTCTGGGACCTGTCATTTACTTGGCATCACACACAAGCACACACACACAAACATACACACACACATACAAACACACATACACACACACACACACACACATACACACACAAACACATACACACACACAAACACACAGACACACACACATACACACACACACATACACAAAAACATACACACACACATACAAACACACACACACAGACACACATATACACATACACACACACACACACAAACA
>WBNO01024097.1:130007-208502 GCA_013400575.1 Peucedramus taeniatus
TTGCCCATTGAAGCCAATGGCAGATTTTCCCTTGACTGACCCGGTGGTCACAGGTGAGGGCCAGGCAGGGAGCAGGCCTCTGTTCTGCCAATTTCAGCTAAAGACGCACAATAAAGAGGCAATACCTGTCCCAGAGAACTTAGAATCTAACATAAGAGGTAACAGTAATCTGCCATTTGCTAATGTTCCCAACAAATAGTTTGAGGGTTTATAAATTTCAAAGACTTCACTGTAAAAAAAATTACTTCCATTTTAACATAGAATTATAGAATGGTTGGAACATTACTGGGCTGATGTAGTTCACCGAGGACATTCTCTCCCCCATTTAGTGATGATTCCAGCCTTAGCTGAGAATCACTTATTAGCACAAGAATGGACTTTAAAAATATTCCTTTTTAAATGGATGCACTAACCCAAGCACTTCTGTGTTGCCTTTGCTAATTCTGGAGCTAAGTGTATTTGAAGAGAAATCTGTCTCCTTAACCTTTGTTTTCTAATTTGTCTGAGCCTACAGTGATCCTGTGTTCCATGTTTGCAAAATGAGCTTTGCTGCTTGAGTTCTACTGCAGGGTCAAGTATGATGCAAAAGTATGTAGAGGGAAAGCCAAATCCTTCTTAAGAAGGATTCAAACACAGATGTCTTAAATTTTCCAGATGTCATCCATGTTTAGTGAATGGTGGGGGGGCTGGATGCTGATGGATTGACCATTAGTGATCAACCTTTCACTGTTAGACCACTGGTCATAAAGAAGCACAGAACAGTGATAATTACCAGTTATAGGTTTGTATTTGATTCTATGAAATATGCTTGCTGTCCATGACTCATTTCACCGTGAACAAATCTGCACTTCTTAAAAACCTGCAGTAATAGAAGAGGTCATTATCACAAATATCAACCTATATAAACTCTTTTTTCTTTCAGCATCAGATCCTTTAGATTTGGTTTGGGAGAGAATATATTGTTCTGAAGCTGCACTTCTGCTGCTGCTAAGCAGTTCAGGCCTCAGGAATGCAAAGAGAGCACCCAGTAATGGCAAGAAGTTTAGAAAATAAGAAGTCAGCCAGAACTATTTTATGGAAACTTATGGAGATTAGACCTTGGGATGCCACTGACCTTTATATTTCTGTGATGGAAGAAGTATGCCATTTACAGTAAGTATTTGGAAAGCTCTCTCAGCTTCCTTGAGACTGAGAAATTGATTTGTCAATATGGACTGAGCTATGACCTTCTTTATACTTCCCAGTGACTGCTGGGATTTTTTTATCATTAACTTTCTGGTGAGCACTAAACTTAGAAGATTACTCTTATAATAACTAGTGGCTTCTTTCATTTGAATTAGAATTCTCTTTAATATAAAAGTTTCCTTTATTTCTTTTTTTTCTCTTCAAATATTCTTTTCTGCTGTTTTAAGTGGCAATTTTCCTTACTAAGTACAACTTTTCACTACTTATTTTAATTGTCATGTTTTATTGGCTTATAATTGCTTTTGCAACACTATGTTTGGCAAGCATTGTTCTCCTACATTCATAATATACCGGTATCATAATGACAACATGATCTTATTTTTGAGAGAGTGAGCCAACAGGCTCTGTAATACATAAAAACCTTTTTGCAGACTACCATTGTGCTTTGCATCAGTGTTTGATATCAGAAATTGAAATTCTGAGATCAAAAGTATTTTCCTGGCTATGTCAGAGACATTTTTGGTGAATTAGGGACAATAGTTTTCACCACATTATCTCATTTTCACCATTATACTGAGCCTGTCTGGTTCTCAGGCACATTGGAACTCGGGTTACTGACATTTTTAAAATACTTTAACATATTTGCAAGTGTTACTTGCAATTACTATTAACTCTATGAGCTGAGCATTGTAATATAGAGATGTTAAGGTGTTCTAATGTGTATGTTGTGAGAACTGTAGAAGACTTACTGCTGTTGTGACTTTTGCAGTTCTGTTGACTTAAGGGACTGTTCTGATGTTTCATAAATACCTATTTTTGTATGTATGTATATGTATACATTAATGTGTACAGGGCATATATTGGCTATGCAGGGCATTGGTGTCACTACTGCTTTTATTCCTTCAGTTGCTACTTCCACCTGTTGAACTTCCTCATTTTGCACTTTCTTCCAGGATATTTGCCACAGATGACCAATTATTTCCTGGTTTTATTACCCTGTATTTGAAGCTCTTTCCTTTGCAACTTGGGAGGGCATCACCTGTGAATAAGGCTTTCCTGTGGGTTTGTGTTTGGCCAGCTGGCAGAACTGCAGTCATGTCAGCAGGGTATTGCTGCACAGCTGTTTATGCTGCGGTCACCTGCTTGTCCACACTTGGCTCCCTGTTCTGGAAGAAGGAGAAAATGCTAAGCATTCAGAACTGACTGATGCTGTGATCTTTACTCACTGTCTACAGAAGGATAAATATGGATACTTCTAAAAGAAATTACATCTTTTAAAAATAGGGGTATTAGTTATTTTCTTTAGATTTTGTTCTTTTCTACATCTGGCCTGGAGTATACAAAACCTGCCATAAGTCCTTCAGAGGGAATAACGTACCTCATACCAATTAACAGTATGAGCAGATGATTGCAAGCAGATGTGTCAGGGCTGCTTCAGATGCTGCTGACCCCTCCATTCAGCTGGCTGTGAGCACACATCTTATTGTTTCCAAGGTGAAATGAGATGTGTTAACTCCCCAGGAGGAGAGACTGGTAGCAGGCAGCTCTGGTTGTCAACATTTTTAAACTGCTGCTGCTGGTCTTCACAGGGTTAGAAGCAAAATGCAGGTGAATTTCATCTCTGTAGTGATTGAAGCCATTGAGGCAAGACTGCTAGTCCAAGGAGTGAAAGGAGACAGAGTCCATAGCCTTTACTTTCAGGGGGATCTGGCTATCAGGAAGGCATTGCCAGTAGCATATTTAAAATGTAGTGTATTTATTTATGTGTTAGTTACCTTAATGTACATTATTGCACATTTGAGAGACAGACTGCTGTTTTGGTTTTGGTGATGACCATATGTTATTTAAAAAGCAGATTTTCTTAGGTATTGAATAATGAGTTTTCTTTTATATGCCCATTCTTTATTGAAGTAATAGTATCATTAAATATCTGTTTAGTCTGTTGGGAGAAATTATCACACAAACCAGTTTAAAGTATGTGATTTACAAAATTTTTGAACTGAAGCATGCGATTCAGTGAACTGAACGGATTTACTTAATTAAATGTGACTGGTAGTGAGTGATCTCAAAATTTATGTTCAGTCATATACTTGTACACAGTTTTTCTATGAAAAATGTAACTGGAAACATGCACTTGCTGTTGGACTTGGCATCCCAGCATGGTCCTGGGCAATAAAATCAAGCTGGTCCTGCTTGAACAGGGGTGTTGGACCAGATGCCTTTCAGCAGGCTTTTCCAACTCCAGCCATTCTGTGATTCTGTAGTCAGAAGTCTTTGGGTGTATTTTGAGTGTGAAATCAGCCTGCCATGGCACTGACTACATCACAGTTTCTTTTCTGTACTCAACAGCTATCAGTCTTGTACTCTGATTTTGGTTATGAAACTTAAATTTCCACCTTGAAAATACATATTTGTCACTTTTGATTAAATGCAGCCTATGACTTTCAATTAGGTCCTCAATATTCTCCACTCATAAATTTGTCTTTTTGCATAAAACACATAACTTGCATATGTTAACTTTAGACTGAAAGTAATGATGTATATGAGGTTGTTTTCACTAAGATTATGGCCTCTCTGATCCCAGAATTGCTGCAGCATGTCTGCTTTCAAGAAAAAAAAAGGTATGTACCAAGAATTTAACCAATTCAATCAGTTATTCATCTATGTAGTCTGTGAAGTATTTGACCAGTTTAATTGCAAAGAAAGAATAGCAGAAGACTTCTCAAGGTAAAACATGTATTTTTCTAAGAAAACCAGCTATTATTTATATAACATAAGTGAGGAGAATAATATGGAAATGAGAAAGAAGCTTTTACTGATGTATAACTCTGGAGGGCTTGTTCCCAACAAAGAGACCATGAGTTACACCCATTCTTGCATCTTCCATTTTAAAATGAAACAGGACAGGTGATGCCCAGTTTTTCCCAGTACATATGTGATTTGCATGAGTTATAAATCAGTTTTAATGACAATGCTGACACACTTGTTTCACTAATTCTCTGTGTTAGCACAGGTCTTGTGGGACTATTTAGATACCCTACCTATCATTTATTCTTTGTCTTGTCTGCTAGGCCTCCTTGCAAGTCTCTCAAAATTAGAGACCATTACAAGAGAAATTACATATTTAAATATGGCTTCATTCACTCTCATTCCTTCATTCCTGATACAGTATTTTGAAGTTCAGTGCTAAGAAACTTGATGATAGCTAATTGAAGATGAGGTGAACAGTGGCAGGTGGCAGCTATTTATTTCAAAGAGGTGAGTTGCAGAATAGAAAAAGTATGGAGTGGGAAGGTAGAAGCTGAAACTTCCAGACAAATGGATATACTGAACATGTGTTGCCCAGAACAGAGCGAGTGTGCATTTTAGGGTAAGCCAAACAACTTTGAATTGTAACCCTGGAGTTTAGTTGCAGCTACTTGAATTTGACTGGGATGTTACCAGTGAATATGCTTATAAGAATGCAAAGGGATGTTTTTAAACAGAAGGAACAAAGCTTTGATCTTCTGTATAATCAGAATAATTAGATCTCCAGCGGGGGGTGGTGCTGCTGCTGCTGTTTGTTTATGTTCAGACATTTCAGTTTCCTGACTAGGAGAATAATTCATGTGCTATTTCCTTGGAGGTCTTTCAGAGTGCTGACCAGATTACATCTTTTTTTGCCTTGAGAAGCTTTTAAGTGATGCAGCTATACCCAAATACAATTAACCATTCGTTTTGTCCACTATTATATTTTCCTGAAAGTTAGCGTGCATGATTTATAGATTTATTTTTATGTCAAAGAGATTCGATCACTACTGATGTCTTCATTTGTCAGAGAACGATGGTCTCGCTGTGCAGCGCCGCCTAGTGCCCAGAGCTGCTGCTGCATCCAGGGACTGCTGCCACCCTTGGCGCGGCCGGGAGGGATGAGGAGCCCTTCCCGGATAGCTCAAACAACGTTACTCAGATCTTGAGAAAAAGAAGCTTTTTTATTTCCAGCTTTCCTTCTCCAACACATGTGTAGTATTTGCCTTTTCCTGACTTCAAATTCATTCCTTGCTTCAGTACTCTTACTTTCTTGGTAGTCTGTATGATAGCTACGGAGCCATTATACTATTACCTATTGATGCTTAATGTGTTATTTTTTTTCAGCACAAGTCCACGGTTGCTGTTTGCAATATAGGAGGCCACAAACTGGAACCCCACATTTCCAAGGTTTGTATTTCCAAACACCAGATTTTTGCCACATGGAATGCTTTTTCACATAGTAAATTTCTCTCTATTTATGGAAATGAGGTATGTATACAAAGAAAGTAATTTTTAATTTAAGTGTAACATAATTTTTTTTTTTTCCTTAAGTAGTAAATATGTAAGTGGTCCAAGTCTGCTGTTATAACTGTTTTGGCAAAGTTTCAGAGGAACTTACAGAGGAACCAAGCTCAAAATTATTAATTTAATGCATTTTCACTGTTTTGCAGGGTTTGTACCATTTCTATCAGTGGTGTCATTTAAATTGTGAAACTTTCTAAAATAATAGTTATTCATCATCAGTACCATCAGTAGAAATTGATCTTTAGGGAAGATCTTTAGATCTTCATTTTATGCTTTTGTAGAGACTAATGAAGAAGCTGTCTGTAAATCAGTTTTTGTTACAAAGAAATCTCAAATCAACAGGGAGAGGTTTCTTTATAAATGAGGTTCTGTGTTCAGTCAGTTTAGTCTATGCACAGTAGTTTACAGACAATTATGAAAATAAATGGCACTTTTACACTTGATGAAGTAGACAGGTATTATTTTCAGAAAATACTAATTAACTAAAAAGCAGGCTCTGCAGTGGCTCTGCCTCTAAGTATATGTAATAATTCAGAGTGCTATTTATTTAAGAGGTGTGGCTATCTAGTGATAGAGGCAATTGTTTTCAATTATTAAATCTTGAAGATGAAAAAGTTGTAAAAGCAAATATGTGTGTACAGTCATTCAGTCACCTTCATGAGCGATAAGGGAAGCTTTTTCTTCCCTAAGGCAGGTGCAGAACTTAAACCTACTTTTGCCATGATGTGTGGCATGACAGCTACACAAAAAAGCTCCTGCATTAGCCAGTCTTCACACATACTTTGTTAATACTGTTTTACCGTAAACATGTTCTCTACAGAAACATTAATTCTTCATGTTAGTAAGTTCTGAGTGAAGTTCCAGGTTAGAATACTTATAAAGAGACAAGATACTGATGAAATACTGATAAATAGATAAGATCTGTGGAAAGCAGTAGTAGTGTGCTTAATTAGTTTTGTAGTTGGCAGAATCAAGCACAATCCTTCACCTAGCTGAAGAGCAGCAGGCTCCTGACAAAGTATTACAATGATACCAGCACTCAGACAAGGAAAGTGTAGTCTATGACTGTACTAAGCATGAGCAGTCATGCTTCATTACTTGCTGAAAGGTCATCAAAGGGCATAGCAAGCTCATCACTCATATACCATATATTCCTTGTTCATGGGCTACAGAATGCAGATGGCTGTAATTAAATAGCTCATGTATTGTCACTGTATGAATTGAATCTTGATAGAGAGACTGTCCTTTCTCCCCTTCCATTAGTAGTGTGCTAAGTATAACATATTAGCATAACATTGGCTTATATAGGTGACATCAGGAAAGTATAGATTTAATTCAGCTGTATTTTAATTAATCTCTTCACTTGACAAAAAATAGCCTGTGTAAAGAGAGGACTCTTTAGAAGTTACTTTCTATGACAGCACAGTGATTCACCAATCCAAGAGCTGATTTTAATTTGAATAATTTGAAACAGGCAATACGGAATGCAAGGACTGGGGCACTCTATAAGTCACCTCCCTCCCATGAGATGCAGTGCTACTACCTGTACTGGCATGGGTAAATCCTCTTTGCATACTTTATTCCTGACCATTAGTGTTCTGCTGACAATGGCATCATCAGAATATTACACCTGCTGAATCAATTTACATAGTACCAGCCATCATCCAGTAATACAATTCCTTTGTACCATCTGCTACTCATTTTGCTGACAATTTAAATGATCAGTAAGAAAATGTTCTAAAAGAATAAATACCTTGAATGCTATTTAGAGATTTCTGACAGCAGTCACACGATCCAGCTAGTCCTTTGCTGTAAAAAAAGAAATACTTACGGTATTATAGATTCTGCCATTTGAGATCAAATAAAGAAAACTTTGAAAAGGATGCCTATTTTATGGACACCATGTCCATTACAAGGTGAAGAAACAGCCTCATTTATAAAAACTAAGAATTTTCATTATTTCCAATTGACGAGAGCTTTTTTTATTGAATTATGTTGCATCAAAATTATATATATAATAATATTTATATATAACAGTAGAAATTGAGAATAAATACCTTTTTTTTTTACCTTTTAGGAAGCAAACAAATTATTTGACCCTGTATTGTGCCCATGATATATCACTGAGCAGCAGATAATATTTTGTGAGCATAATTCAACCAGAACGAAAGGCAGTATCAAGAGCTCAAAAATTCATAACCTCTGTATAGGCTAAGTGATGCAATATTGGTAAAATGAGGATACTTAATATGCTAGTATTTAAAACTTTCAAACAGTAGCAAGCAAAAGGATGTTGGCCAAATACTTCTGAACTTCTATTTTTACTTTTTTGATATGATGTTTTAGAAATTATAAGCAAATAATAAATGTTCTAACAAATGTGAAAATTCACAATTTGATTGTGGAAGTGTGGTCAAATATGACATTCTTTATCAATATTTACTTCTCCAGCTTTTCAAAAACAGATCCACCAATAGTAATTCTGATTCACCAATGCACCTCTGCTTTGAAGGAAATCAGTTATGAAAGCAAGGGCACAGCCTATTTAGCACAACTATTGGGTCTGCCTTTAGCTCAGTATTTATGACATCAATGTCATCAGACTGTTTCTAGTTCCAAAGAGTCGTAGAATCCTTAGTGTTCTGGTTTAGGAATGGTGCTCCCCAATTTAGTGCTTCCACTGAGACTCTCCAAACCAGGCTGCCATTCACTCACTCCCCGTTCCCTTCCTCCCTGTGGTGGGCTGAAGAGGAGAACTGGGGGCATAAAAGGCAAAGATCAGAGGTTGAGAGAAAAACAAATTGCTGTGAACAGCAATGAGATAAGAAAACAACAGTAGCAGTATTAATAATAAAAGACTTCCCCCACACCCAGAAAATTACATGAGGCATTCTAGAATAATTTCCATGTCCTAGACTATGCCCCCTCCTGACTACTGCAGAAATTAACCCTGTCCTGGCTGGAACCAGGACACTTAGTCACCTACACGATTCATACAGAAAGCTGGAAGAATCAGGAGATCCTTTCCTGGATGAGCTCAAAAACACATAGATGCCCTATGTAAGAGACAGTGTCTTACTTTTTGAGTATTTATGCAACTCAGCCTAAACAGTTCTGTTATCAGTGCTAAAGGTGTATTATGTTGTTGTTGTTATTGTTATTATTTTATCAGAAGCTTTCAGACACACAACAAGAAACAGAAAGTCATCAGTGAGTATAGTAAATTATTAGTGCCAAAACTACCTGAGAAAATCTCTTAGGTTGCCACCACTTCTTATAATCTGTCATATCTGCTGACAAAATCAGTTTGACAGGCATTGTAAAAGATGTCAGTCAATCCTGAGAGATTTGTATCCTTAGCTACCCCTTTCTAGGAAATCATTTGAACTCTTCTCAGAAGCCGCATATTTTCAATAGGTAACACTCCATGGTTTCTACCTATCTTCTTGTTTATTAGATATGTATTTCTCTTCCACAAGGGTTCCTTGAATTCACAATCATGGCCCTGTGTGAAGTGATTCTTCAAATGTGTCCACTGTTAAACTGATGTATTTTATATTTCTCTCTAGCTGTATCAGGATTTTCTGATCTATTCCAAATTTTTAGAGGTAGCAGCAAATAGGGAATAAACATGGAGGTGAGATAGGGCATTCAATCCCATATTGCATTTTAAAGGAAACTTTGCTTAGCAGCATTTACTGCAGTCAGTGATAAATCAACAGAGTAAAAATTTGGTGTCTTTTTGCACTGTTTCTCTGCCATACTCTGTCTTCCACAGTATTCACATGTGCACCATGACCTAACCTTCTCTGTAACATTCTTAAGGTCTGGGTCATTTGTCATTTTTTAAGAAATGTTGCCATTTAAAAGTTACAAAGTCCCATATCTTTTGTCTTGCCCAAACCACACATCTGTGTAGGAATGGTTTCTCTGTACATTTCAAATGTCATTGTGTAGCATTTTTTTACATTCTTTGCTGTCTTTACAGACCTATTTAAGGACCAGGCAATTTTAGTTGACATATGTACCACCTTGCATGAATGTGTGCTCCAAAACTGCTCTCTCAGATGTCACAAGGCACTGTACCATGCATTTTAGCAAAGATAAAACAACTTCTGCTGCTTTTTATGAGTACTCCCATGAGAAGGAGAGATTATGGAGCTGTATTCTGTGTGTATGTACATGCAGATATCCTATGTCTATGCATAGAGACAGGCTATAAACAATTTTTGTGTGGCTTCTTAGTTTGAATTTGATACAGCTGTTTCACTTACTGAACAGCTCAGGACCTTCTGCCAATAACTGTGTCAATAGCTGCAGAATATATATGGACAAGGCTATATGAACTCTCTTTACTAGAAAGAAGGTAAGGATTTTCCTTAGTAGAAAGAAGGTAAAACCCTCTTTTTCAGCAGACAGACAAAGGACATACAATCACAGAATCTAAGCCTGTCCCACCAGCTGGTGGCATAATGAGGACCTACTCTCAAATATTGTTTCATCTGTGCAGGTCACCTGGCATCCACAGCTGGTATTTTCCTGTTTGCTTTGGCTGCAGAAATCTTTTCTTCAAAATTTTTAAAAACAGTATAAAAGACACACACTTTTTACTTAGGGAATTATCCAAAACAATAAGAAAATTATACTTGTTGTCATTATTGGCTAGTTGGAGCAGCTCTGGTAGTCACAGACTTCTCACTGGGACATTTTTGACATTATTTATCCTCTGTGATTGTAAATGTTCTGGAGAAGTTTCCCATTGAATCTGAGGAAAGCAGTCCCTGCATAAACAAATGTTAACTATTATAAAGGATTTAGAGGACACTGGCATTTCTAATCCCAGTAAGATGCCAATGCATTTGAACATGAGTTATTAATTTGTTACAGTAAAGGGTGCATTAATATATGTTCTCTCTTATTTCAAGCTGTGAATTGTGGTCCTATATTGCAATACTACTGTTTCCTATTCAGAATAGGCCCACAACTTCTCTGGAAACTTCATGTGGAATGCAAGTTCCAGAGAACATACTAGCTAAAAAGTCATTGCATTTAGGAGATGCATAGTATTTTACATCTCTGACAATTAGAAGCAGTTCCCAGATCACAGATTCTCCTCAGTTCAGACATCAGCAGGACTCAAAAGATCCTACACCTTACAGATGCAAAATTTACTTCTTGGTAGCTTGCCAGAGCCCAATACTCTCTGGATGCTTTTAGATATTCCACATGAGGCGTGTTTAATGTTTAATATCAAATTTACTTATTTGGTATAGTTGGCATTACATGGAAGTTCAATTTAGCAGAGTGATACAGCAATCAGTTGAAATCACAGCACAAACATAATATAGCAGTTGTGATATTCAGCTGTAGTTAAATCTCTGTTGTAGCGTGATTGTCATTGCTGGTTCCTCTATGCTCACTGCCATGACATTGGTCATCCCCAGTGACCTGGAAAGAATAAATGGAGGAAAGCCAGCTCAAGCCTGTTGCTCTCTTCAAAATGTATAATTTGTCCATTTTTTATGCTTTATGTTGTGCCAAGCTACCTATACACTGGCTCACCACCCCCACTCCCATCCCCCAGTGTGGGTCTGGCTGGCTCACAAAGGCATTGCTCTTTATTAATCATTTTTGAACCTGATGATTCACTGATGCAACTGTTTGTAACTAAAAGCAAGATTACCATCCAGTTTACCTGATATCAAAGTAAGTTCAGCTTCCTTTATATTACATTTTTCCCTAACCTCACTGGGGTTTGCCCTTCTTTGACCTCTCCTCCACTGCAGGGGTGTGTGGGTTGGTTGCACAGCTGAGCTGCCAAAACACTTATTGAGTCCAGCAGTCAGTGCTTTTTGGAATCACGCATGGCTTTGTTTCCTTGAGCAACAGTAATAAACTTGCAGAAGTCCTTGCTGAATTGTGTCACCACACAGCTCAGGATGCTACAAGCAGCCTGATCTTGTTGTGAATAGCAAGGGATATCAGAAGCTATTGCTCTGTGAGCAGCAGCTCCTGCCTCCCATTTCTGCTGAGCTTGTAACCTAAGATTTCAAACTCATAACAATTTTGATTTAAATGCAGAAACATTTCCCATTTATTTCAAGAATGCATATAAATGTGGTTGTAGCTGTCTATAAACAAATAGGCCCTAAATTGTTTTTTCTTTCTCTTATTTGTAATGTGCTCTTAACATTGTTGTATCATCATTTGAGAAATCACTATAATAATTAGAGGTCACTATAGAGGCATCTGGATCTGGTGTGGGGGGATATGGTTTAGGGGTTACAGTGATAGTGCTGGGTTTACAATTGAATTTCATGATCTTAAAGGTTTCTTCCAACCTTGATGATGCTATGATTTGATAGTATATTAACATGTTGTCAACTACAAGGGGATTATTAGCACTTCAAAATCTTTTATGAGCTCACAAGTCACTTCAATACCTCATTTTCTTTAGTGTGTATTCTGCTAATTCTTGGCTAATTGCTCCATTTTCTCAGTGTTTTTGCTTTTTTGCTTATTCCTTTTACTTCACTTTCCCTGAGGCAACACTCCCTTTTGGCCAATTTCAGCTCTTCGGGCATAGCTTGTACTCCACTTTTCCTCACAACTTTGTTTGCGGCAGAAGCCCCTCAGATTCTGTGTCTTTCAGAAAGAAGCTGACTCTTTTTATATTGCTCTTACTGAAAGGTGATTTCCATACCTACCAATACTACAAGTCTAGTAAATTTGTAACATTCTTATCTTCTGTCAACTCACAGTCCTGATGAGGTTTAAAAGAACCTTGTTGTAAAAAACCCTTTCCAGCAAGTTCGTATTCCACGTGAACACAGTTACTGCCCCTCGCTCACATACGCAACTTCTTAAATAGCTGGCTTAAATATCTAAATAGCAGATCACTGAATAGGTCAAACTAGCAGAATGGAAGCAAAGTGAGTGTAAGTAACAGAGATCAGTACATAAAAAGAATCTTACTCTAAGAAAAAAATGTGTATGGTTTGATATTTGTTTTAATTGTGTGAAAAAAAAAGTGATTTTGGTGGGGTCCGTCTTGTAAAGAAAGTTATTTCTATTGGTAAACGTTTGTACAATAAATTGCTTAGGAGGAGATTGTCTTAGTTACTAAGATAAACATCTCTCACCCAGACTTGAGAAGGGTAATTTTGCAGTAACTGGTCTTCTCTAGTTAAAGTTGGAGTTTACCCTGACTGACTATTTGTTGAAAAGACAAGCACATGGTATTAGCAGTGTTCAAATCACTAAGGAAACCAGTGTCTAGATACTAGAACTTAACATTCTAAATCAGGAGGGAAAAATACTTCAAAGACATACTAAAATACTTCCTAAAGATTACAGCATTTATGAATGCAGGTCCCTTTAGGAAATTTGCAAAATTTATGCTCTTAGATCCCAAAGTACACCTTTGAAATCCCAGTTCTCAGAGGAGACAAAATCCTCTCCCATGCAGCTGATATGATGTGAGCTACACTTAACCCATTGGGGGAGGCAGGAAGGAATTCAAGGTGTTCTTGACACAGCAGTCCTTTATCTATGCTGAGCAAGCACCCTGCTGCTGATCACAGTGACACCAGGATTTATAGCTGATCATGATGGGAGTAGGTGACGTATCAAGATGCTTATCTAGTATGCATACCCTTCAAGAATGCTAAAATCTTGATAATCAGTTTATTCGTTTCAGGCTCAGTTACTGGTTTCAGTAATACCTGTCTGACCTTTCTGCCTCTTAAAGGAAAAACAAGCAACTGTGCCACTGCTACTGATGCTTGTCTACTCTACAAATGTACTGATAGTCTTGCATTGTTTGCTGTGGCTGGAATTCTGGCTGAAATGGTTCCCTCCCATCCACAGAGAATGAGTCCATCATCTGTGTATGAGCCTTTCATTCTGGATTCTCACTCACTGCACAATAACTTTGCAGCCTGATCATTGAACTCTGGTCTCTGGTCTTGAGACTATTGTTATTAGTCACTGGAGTAGGAAATCAGAACCAGTTCCAGCCATCAGCCAGGAACTTAGGACACTCTTCCTGCTGCAGTGTTACAGGTTGAACCAGCAAGCTTCCTCACACACGCTGTATTTCTGGCTTCATTTCCCTGTGTAAATGCCTATGAGCAAGTATTTCTGCACTAGGAAAGACGGAGATAGTAACATCCTCACTCAGCTTTATAAGCTAACAGTCAGTATTGTCTCTTGAGAAAAGGGTTTGGACTCAGGCTGTGGAGGAAGTTGAACACAGGGCTTGAACTTTCTGGGTAAGTGCTCTGACTAGTAGAGTTGTACTGCCAACAGCCAGCACACCCAGCAACAGCTGGTTTTGGAAGACTAAAATAGCTACACATACATTTTAAAACTTAAGAGGGGCACCTAGGATTCCTTTTATCTAAATCTGCCAACAAAACAGATCTCCTTAGGAAATTGGTGTGCCACTCCACTTACATCTGGATCCTTACTAACTTATGTGGGAGCTGGGAGGTTCCTTGCATAGGCCACAGCAGGCTTGGTAATGTTCAGACAAAGGCTGAAAAAACACAGTGGCAAAGGCAATGGTCACAAAAGGAAGCACAGGAAATTCCATTTAAACATAAGAAAAAACTACTTCACTGTGAGGATGCTTAAATACCACTTGGGGACTCTCTATCCTTGGAGATATTCAAAACCTAACTGGACAAGATCCAGAGCAGTCCTTTCTAGTGGATTCTGTTTTGTGCAGGGGATTTAGACCAAGCAGTCTCCAGAAGTCCCTTCCAACTTCAATTATTCTGTGTTTCTGTGAACACTGAGAATTTGAAGCCCAAACAGAAAGGCAAACTCTGACCACAGACTCAGCTTTTTGTTCTTGAAATTCAGATAAATCCTATTTTTAGTACCCAAATCCTCACCGAGATCAAAGCAAAGAAAACCAGCTGAGAGAATTTCCTTTACACTTGCATGTATTTTCTTTCATGCATTGACATGGTTAAACTTAAAAAGAAATGTGTGTGGTGTGGGGGTGGATGGGTGTGTGTGTGTTAAAAAAGAAACAACAAAAAGAGGGAGGGAGCTGCCTTGTAAGAAAGAATTAAACCCAAGGGCTGGAAAGCTCAGAGCAGTTCAAGTCAGAAAGGAAACTTTCAAATCTACACTTTGGACAGATTTTAAAGCGTGAAATAAGTGGAGATGGAAGGGCTACAGACAAAAAAAAAAAAGTTAAATATCCTTCCACAGTTACTTTCATTTCCTTGGCTACTGTACAATAAAGGACTAGTTAGCCAGTCAGCCAAACTGGCAAAGAAGCAATAACTGGTGTTGTGGAGGGAGAAGGCCCAGTTATGATGAAGAAATTTTCCATATTCCATTCACATAGCTTTGAAAAGAAATGAGTTCTAAAGTTTGGGGTTTTTTCTTTCCTTAGGATTTGCTTAAACTACAGAGTGCTAAATACTTTGCTTTCTTGCTCAATTTCACAGCTTATCTAATGCTTCAAGTGTGTTTAATAAACCTTCTTGGTAATCAATCACTACTGGAAGTGAATGCAAGAGAGGACTGGGATTAAATGGATAGCTACACCCTGGAATTCTCTGTTTGCAGCAAAGTTACAAAATGCATTACATTACATTTACAAACTGCATCCATTACAAGCCATTAAGGGAGGAAAAATTCATTCTGATCAATAGCTTTGCATCCACATTTTTTTATTCTCAATGGTGGTTCAAATACAAATTTTATTCTGAATAGTTTTGAGAAATGGGAGAGTTGTGTTTAGACTGAGTCAAAAAAGTAATAATTTATTTTACGTAGTGTAAGAAATAGTTATTTAAAATTTTACTGAAATTCTCTGGTCATCTTTTCTCAGTCCTTGGATAGTATATTAATATATGTCAACAAAGCATTCCTCTACATAATGAAAACTGTTCCAAAAATGGAACAGTTTATTCTTTCTGAAACTTCAGGTAAAGGAAATGTCCCTCTTCTGGTTTTGGTTCAATCTTTATTATTATTTCTTATATTCCTTCATATCATCCTCCAAATACTCAGTTTCTGTCTAGTCTTTCTATTTGATTCTATAGAGATGTGCATTTAATTACAAAATATCTCATGAGATGTAGTTCAGAAGGATTGCAGGAAATCAAACTATAGGCATTGAGTGAGATCAATCTTTGTAAGGATGCCTTCTGATGGAATGACTTCAATATAGAAGGTAAATCTTAGATGGGAAGTGGGACTACCCATGGGTAGTTTTCAAGAACTGAAAAATAATCTGAGAACTCTCTTATGCTAATTAATCATAAGGAAAGGTTGTCAAATGAATCAGTTAAAGAAATAGTAAATGACTGCCAGGGCATGGAAAGGTCATTCAAGAATTTTAAACATGAAATTCCTCACTTGAAAACTGTGGTGTTTAACCCAACATTTCAATCAACCAGGAGAACAGAGGATGACAGACATGTCACCAGTTTTTAAAAACTACTAATCTCAGGGGTTATCTGAGGAACAACAATACCCAAATCTGACTTTCGTGGGTGGCAAACTAATTGAAATTATTGTAAAACAGAACAAATAGAAATTTGAGTAAATTAAAATAAGAAGGAACAATCAATATGATGTTTGAGAATGGAATTTGCCTAGCAAATGTTGTAATCATGAGGTTGCGCTGGTGAATTTTATGTATTTGGATTTGTAAAATCCTTCTTTGAGAAAGACACCTCACTAAGGACTTTTGAAGAAATTAACTTCTCATGGAATGGGAGCAAAGATAATCCATGGGCAAACAACTGGATGGGAGATCAATAAAAATTATGATTTTCCACAAATAACAAAGAAAATAGGGTTCCACTGGATCTACAGCTGTCAAGATCCTGCTGTACAAGCTATTCACAAATGACAACATAAAGCTGAATACTGAAGCAGGGAAGTTTGCAAAGATACCATATTGTACATCAAAGTCACAACTAAAGCAGACAGGAAGGAGTTGAAGAAAATTTTAACCAATGCTGAGCAGCCAGACAGTAAAACCTCTCATACAATGTATGCTTATCAAATTCAAACACAGGCACTTGAAAGAAAAATATGAAACAAGAGAGCTGTTAGCTGTAACTACTCATGAAAGGGATTTGGGAGTTATTTGAATAGGCAACACCATGTCCTGAGGCAAGAAAAGACAAACTGAACATTACAATTATTTTCTTATGAAAAGAATAGAGAACAAACCAGGAAAACATTATGATGCTGTTGTATCAACCTTGAATCTCAAATACATGCATTTCTGGTTATTGATCTCCAAGACCAATGTAGGAGCACTAGATAAGATACAGGTAAGTTAAACAGTATGGATCAGAAATAATGAATAGGTTCTATTCAAGGGAAACAAAATAGTGCATTTCTTCATGGAAAAAAAGATGATTAAAGGTGGAGGGAATATAAAATCAGTCCTTTGACTATGGTGATTCCTTGTTTCTCAGAAGCACAAAAGCTGTGTAGTAATTTGAAACAAACAAAAGGAAACACTTTCTTTTAAACATCACCTAGTTGTACAGAATGCTGAAACAGATGGACCTTTGATCTGACCAGTGTGGCAGGTCTTACAGTCTTGTGACTGACACTTTTTCTCTGACTGTGTTCAGTGTTGTGTTGAGGCAACGTCAGTTGAGCAATATGAGAAGCTCAGTATAAAAATAACATCCTTTTCAAAGTATTCTTTCCATTTGTATCTACCACCCCACTCTACTGTGACAGGCATTGCCAATAGCTAAAAATATGCAAGCACATAAATAACATCAGTGCCTATCATGTGGCTGTGATCTGCTTGTACCATACTTGTCCACGTCATTTCTGTTACCACTTTTACCAATTCATAATTGGCTACTGCTCCTCCCAAGTACTCTGGTAAAAGTATGGCCTTGCCACATACACTGAAAACTAACAAAATCAGGCTTTTATTACGTTACATGTAGAACAATGAACTCTTCAAAGAGAGAGGAATCAATGAAATGGTCTTGTGATAATTACTGTGGGAGCATTACAGAAGGAGAAAGCCAGTTTTGAAATGAGTGTTTACAAGATAAATTCAAACCAGTCCCTTTATACCTTTGCACTAGATTAGTAGGCAGGAGGAGCAATTTTGCAATGCAGACGTATCTGTCAGTGCAAACATGGTATTTACTGCATTATTTTAAATGGCTGTCTTTGCTTTGGAAGTTACTAATTTATATTCACATCACAGCTATCTATAGGGTAATCTATAACAACTGTGATTATCCCAGAAACCTTGTGTATTTGGGATATGGTAGCATATATTATAACACAGAAGAGTGGCAGCATATGTAGGACATCAATTCATTGCATTCCTCCAGTTCCACTGACTGCTGAACTGTGGCTACAGAAAGATACAAAAGATGAAAATGGATTTCCTCTCCTCAAAGAAATGCTGTTAAGAAAGCTGACACCATTAGGTGGTGCCTAGGGATTGATGTGGAAAGAGAAGTTCCTTGTGCATTAGTTTTTGCAAAAGAACAATGAGCCTGTCTAGTCTTACGTGCACGTTTATCTGAAGAAATTGTCAACAACAGCCTACAAATTTCTTTAAGGAGAATGCACTGTGCAGAAATAAATCAACAGCAAAATCAGACACTAGACTGAAAAAGTGCATAAAATGAGTATATTTTTAATATATGCTAAAATATGCCTTTTGATATTTAGGATGAATAAATTAAACTACCATTTTCCATGTAACCCTATGACCTCCTAGGCGGTTATTTTCAGTACAGTGTTTTGGAGGGGTAAACAAAATCCCTCAGGATCTCTAAGTTCGTCTGCTATGAAAGATCTGAACTGAGATAGCTGGAGGCAAGAAACAGCAGAGTTCCCACTTCTGATACCATTCAGTGTACTACTATTAGAAAAGTGCCATTTCATTGTCATTCCAAAACCATCTCCTCTTTAAATGGCTGAAGTCTTGTTTTGCTAACAAGTTTTTGTTTCATTTTGTGAAATGCATGGATTTGAGTTTAAACTTCTGTAAATTTGCGTCATTTGTCCTGTGCTTAAAATGCAATTGATTAACAAAACTTGTATGTTCTATTAAATTCATATTTCTGATTTCCCCCCATACTGTTACTTTTCCCATGTCCATGCCTTCATTATAGTTTGGGGCTACAGTGGATTCTCTATACAGTTATTTTGCAATATCATCAGGGATCTTCTTTCCCCCTTTCCACTCCTCATGCCTACAAAGAAACTACTGAACTAAATGACAAGCTTGTGTGCTGGAATCACCAAAAAGTCACTTCCTGGGAAAACTGAGAAAAATATTTGCTATGTGAAGAAGAAAAGCACCACACATGGGATAAACCAGAGGCTGATACATGCCAGTTGATAGGGGAAGGCTTTCAAGGCAAGTATAACGCATGAAAGAGAAGGATAGAAAAAAATCTCTAAAAATGTATTTGGCTTGAAGGGGAGCCAAGTTGTGCAGGACCTTGCAAGCACAGAGTCCTATAGCAGGGAACATGGTACAGCAGAGATTTCTAACAAGTGATAGCTATGAGCAGGATGGCAGGTGAGGACATAACCTAACCACAGCTCATTTGGGTGTGCTGAAAGGAATTGGGAGGAACATAGCTGAGATATAAAGAGGGCATCTGTATGAGTAAAGGAGGGAGATGAGCTTGATTGGATCCATGGTTTCCTCAGTGAGAAGGTCAGGGAAGGGATTTAGGGCAGGTCCACATCATATATAAAAGGTAACAGGAAAGTATAAATCATAATCCCAAATCATTGGGATTATGAGAAGTGAGAAGCACAGAGGAAAGCAGGAAGGGATCAAGGTTTCAGCTTTACTGTCTGGAGTTAGTCTTGTTTTCCTTTATCTCTAGTTGCCCCAGAATACTCTCATGGCTGCATAGCACTGTAAGATCTTTAGGTGATCAAGGCTCTAGGGTGGCTGTTTCAGGGGACCTCAACAAATGCCAGCTGGCAATTCTGTTGTCCCCAGATAAGTACATTAAATTGAATGGCTATATTATACCACATATCTGAAATTGTAGAGAATGTCTTGACATCTGGGAACCTCAAACACCTATCTACAAGATATGTTTACAAGATTTTTTTAATGCAGAAGATTTCAGAAAATTTAAAGAATTCTCACCGTACTCTTTTAGTCAGTATTAAACACAAACACATGGAACTGTGATATATTCTTATAGATATGTTCTCTCATTATTTTCTTAGGTTCTGTCACTAATGAAAGCCATAAACATCACAAGTAAATCCTGCATGTTAATTAGTTCAGACAATTGCTAGTGAATATTTAATATCTATAATTCTAATAATATAATAACTAATTTCTGTATAATGACAAGCTGCAATGATGATTAGTTAAATGGTATGCACTTACACTGTCTGTGGTAGTAATGTCCAAGTGTGGTCCTAGTTGTATTTATTTAGGACTATTCATTCTCCCTGTGGATTTAGCCCCACTGTCCTGCACCAGCCAGTGCACAGCAGAGCTGTGTCACTGCCATCACCCCACACTTCAACACCCTGGGGTGTGAAAGCTGCCAGACCCCCTTTGCACCTCACTGCTCCAGACCCTCCTGGCACACACACACGCCATTCCCAACCTTCTTCCTCCCGCACATCCGCTGATAATCCCCACATGCCTCCAATGCCTTTGCCCATTACTCACAGAAGTGTCTGACTTGAGAGCTCTGCTTGGAGGCCACCCATGCTCTGCAAGAGACACTCATAGTAGATTAGTACATTGGACTACTAAGTTTGACTTCAGCATCAATGTTTGCTTGAAGCAGAGCATTCTGTCACTTTCTTCAATGAGCTATGAAAAAAAGAACAATTATTCTTGTTTTGGCCATCCCACCTTCTTGCTCCTCAGTTCTCGTATTGGAGGGAACATTAAACAACTGAGCCTTGCTAACTTTCTTCATACTTTTCAAGATGTTACAGATGTTTGCCAAATCCTGTCTTGGGTGTGAGCCCAAATTCTATCTCCGGTGTCAGCCAGAAGAGAGGTTACATATATAGAAAAAGAGGAGGCTAGGCTGAGAATGTAGAATCAGAAATTTCTGTGTTGCTACTGAGGCAAACCCATTGCACAACAATTTAGGTTGTTTTTCTAGGTAACAATAATAGCAAAACCTCCAGTTTTGCATTTTGTCTACTTAGCTTTGCTTTTAGCTAGAGAAGGGGTGCAAAGTGAGGACAGTGCACATTTCCCTCCCTAAATGCTTGGCCTCTGTTACTGCAGAGCTCATCCACAGAGCCTGGTGTCAGGTTCTCACCTCTGCTTTGTTGGCTTCATATGCAAAATGGAAGACACCAGAACCAGCTAAGATAATTAGTAAAGTAATCTCTCAAGTAGCTGGATGTGCTCCCAATCTATTTATATTACTTAGTTGTAACTTGCACCACAATCATTCCTGTTCTGTTCAAGTCTTGAATTATTTGCATCACTAAGACCATCATTGTCACAAACACTGAAGTGACTCATATATTTTAAAATCAGAAAAAACAAACTTATGTTTGAATTGCTGTCAGTACAATGGCTGATTCTAAATTACTTTCTTCAAAAAACTTACCTGCCTCCTTTTTTTTTCAGGACATCTTTTCAGGTTTCTGACATACTTTTACATTTATTATACTCCATTACATACAGACATAGTGTCACTTTCACTAGCTTTTATCCAGGAACCTGATCCTAAATTTACACAGGTCTAGTCCAGTCATCCCAGATGACTGCTCCAGTTGAAGTACCAAGCTGCTGAGACTCTTTGTGTGTGTGTGTGTAAGGATGAGTGTGAATCTACCTGTGTCCATGTGCTCCTGTCTTGTTGGCTCTGACAATGTACCTTCTCCATCCCTTTTGGCCTTTCTCCCTTTTTACTCTAAATCCACCTATGTAGTTCTTATTTTTACAATCTGGAAACACCTTCAACAGTTCCCACACTTGCCTCAGCATGTGCCTAAGGTAATGAGGAATTCATTTGAATGAGAGTATTGCAGCAGATAGTAATTTTTAGGTGATTAGTTAGAGATATAATAGAAAAAATGAGGTAGCTTTTACCCTTATGGGTTTCTGATGGACTTTCAAAACTTCCTGGAAACAAAGTAATGATGTGGATCTCATAATTCCTGCCTCTCTGTCCATCGCTTTCTCAAAAGACCATCAAATGTATGGGTCTAAGAGAAGTCTGTTGTAGTCTGAGTTATGGATGAAGTACTGGAAACCGTATTTAAAAAAAAACACATGGGAGCAAAAGTTAGGAATAGGAAGTCTGCCATAGAAAAAGGAAAAAAGGACTCAATAACTCCTGCTAAAATTTTACAAACACAGTCAACAGGCAAAATAATACATGTAAAAACATAAATATGTACTGCATAGAGACAGCCAGCACAATTCAGATATCTTGGGAGTTCCCCTCGCAGAAGGAGGGGAATTTTCACTGCTGGATGAATAAATGATGCAAGCATGTTCTCTGCATCAGCAGTGCTTTGAAATTCTTCAGTCTGTTGATAATGAGGCCTACATATTTAGATAGAGCATAGCATTTCCAGAGAGGCATACAGGAATTCAAAACAAATACAGACTTTGCATGACTCTGCAGTTGCAGAGGACTCTTAAAAGGAAACTCTGCTTGGAAGACAAGGGTCTTTTCAGTACTGTGAAAATTAAGACAACAATAGGGGTTGGAAAAAAAGAGATGACATTTCTGTTGAGGGGATTCATACGCACATTATGGAGGAGGAGGAGTCACAGAATCTTAACTGCTGACCTTCACAGGTTCATGTTTGTGGTTCAGGTACTAGAACAGAGCTACTGTTTCTCAGGGATCTGTGGCAGGATGTGAAAGTTGAGTGGCAGCATCCGAGACATGATTCAGAGGGTGTGGCTGCAAAAAAAGTGCATGCTGCAGGAATCTGAGATTTTGGAGTGCAACAAATGGATCTGCAAAAAAATAAAGCTCTTCAGAGCAATCCTTTCAGATCTATGTCAATTTCTTAAAATTTGTTAACCATGAGAACACCAGAATTATAGAATGTGGCATTAAAGCTACTTTTATTCTTGATGTTACATTCTTCCACAGTGTGCTAGTTCATAATCCATCCAAAAGGCATATTATAGGATCTTACAGACACAGAGCAGTATCAGAAGTTTGTGTTGGCTTGCTTGCTTACTATGCAGCCTTGCTTCTTTCAGAGCTGCCTTGCTGTTTATTCCCACAGATGTGACCCTGTATTTGGCTGTATCTGAAGGATCCCGTTTAGGAGGTGAAGGTCAGAGCACAACCAGGCCATAACCTGACTGCCTGAGCTGCTCTTCCATCAGGTCTTGACCAAACAAGACAGCTCAACGTTTAAGTGAAAGTATCATTGCTTGCCTTAAATTACTGGGAAGCACTGATGAGCTCACAGACATTTGTAAAGCTGGAATAAGCCAGAAGCAGCTGCCAGTAACCTTCCCAGCTGTCCCAGGCTAAGCCATTCTTTCTACATCAGCATCTTCAGGAAGTGAACCTGTCTGTTTCTGACCCTTATGGCCTTATCCATTTCTTGTCATTCTTCCAGGCTCTCTGAGTCATACACAGCTTTTATGCACAGAGATTTTACATTGACTTTCTAAACATTACAAGAAATCCTAAATAGCATCAGTCTTACTCTTGATTTCTCACAATCATCTAGGATCATCTCCACAGACCAATAATTCCTTTTGAGCTATACCAGTCTCCTCAAATCTGACCCATGCAATGTGAGCTTTCTTCACAGAATACAATTTTAACTTTCCAGAAAAATACCTGAGAACTATCCATGTATATTATATCTGCACCATTAACCTTATGAGCAACTTTTTAATTCAACAATAAATTAAACCTTTTTCTTCCTAAAGCCACATCAGCTGCTACTGCTATAAACCTATCTTGTAATTCTTTATTGCATTCTGTGTGAGCATTTATTGTCTGTGACTGATGTCAGATAAATCAGTCTACTATTATCTGGGTTCTCACTTGTCCAATTTGAATACTTATAGTCAGTCTTCATGTCTTCCAGAATTTCTGCAATAATTTAAGCTTTATTAAAAGTTAATAAGGTTTCACACTTCTTGAGATCACACACGCAAGCCTCTTTAGGACTCTCAAATTCAAGTTTTTTAGGACTTGCATACTTGAATATGTTTCTCTGTAAGAAAAGTTTTTTAATATCCTTCTAAATAATGATCAGGAAAGCACTTAGTCATCATCATATGATACAAATACATCACACATCCTTTCAAGTACAAAACAAATTTATTTATTAAACAATTCTAAGTTTTTTGTATCTATAGCAACATTTTTTAAAATCTTGATGTAATAGGTCTATAATAGTGTTAAGATTTAGGAAACATGAGCTGTTCCTAAAACTACCAACCATGCAAATTTCTTGACATCCTTATCCATTTTTTCTGTGCTTCATAACTTGTAATGACTGCTAGGTTTGCTTTTTGTCTGCTGTATGTATTTATTTCAAACTGCTTTGTTTGCTTCCCCACTACACTAGAAACATTTTTTTTCTGAATCTCCCCACTTCTTGATCACAATATTCTGACTCCTTTAGAGACATCTTCTTTATAGCCTCCCCCTATTATGATAATTTTTCCATTTAATTTTTTCTTTGCACTCAGTCATTTTCCACAGGTTTTTGGGGCACAAGTCAGAGTACTTGCCTTGGGAACAAGAAGACATAGAGAGTGTAGAGAGTGTCCGTGTGTGTGAAGTGTGGATTGTAACCTTGTTTGCACATACTGAGTATAACCATATCTGTATACTCAGGAAACACAGACTTTCATTCTAGCAATAATCTTTACCATAATAAAGTCTGAAGTTGTTTGTTTCCGTAACATTTTTTTGTTGTTGTTCAGAAAATAGTTAGCTAGGAGTTTTACGAGTTCTAATAATGCCTTAGTAAAGGACCAAATTTATATGTGTGACCTGAAGTTCTTCACAATCACAATGCAATTTTCTTTCCCAAAATTATTATTAGACACTGAAAGAAAAAGTTATCTTGTTCTTTAGTCTTGACTGCTGTGCAAGAAAGTAGCTCTCTGTGGTAAACCCAGTTTAGGCTTATTCCTATTGCACTGATCTATGTGTAGATACTTTCCTAGGGATATGAAAGTTTAAAACTGTATTCAACACTCCATCTCATCATTTATTACTCAATTCCTAACGGGCAAAAGTCTCTGTCAGGGCTAGGTCCTTTATTATTTACAGGAACTAAAGGGGCCTCAACTTTTTAACTCAGTTAATAACAGCCTCTCTTGATGCCTGAAGATATTTCCTTCTGGACACAACCTTTCAAACCGCTAGAAATAGAGAGAAGAAATTGAGGTGTGACCTGACAGACTTTCTTTCTAACTCATTACTCCAAGAAAAATAAACAGAATGCTTCTTTCTTTCCCAACTACTTTCCAGCATGGGAAGTAGCTCTCAATGCCCAACCTTTTTTTCTGGAATGACTGGAGTAGAAATGTTTGAAAAAATAAAACCCCCTTGCCAAATATAATGATAATTGGGTTAAAACCTGACAAGTAGGCACTGTTGGACTGAGCATTGTTCAGACTGGTATCAAAATAACACAAGGCCCATTAAAAGAAGCTGAGCCCAAAATTTTCATAAAGCAAGCTATGCACACTGAAATCTGATTATGTTCTTGTTTTCAATTCACACACACACACACACACACACAAAATTAAAACTGCAGTGAGCAGTGTGGTCTCTACTTAATCTGATGGCCACAAGAGGGTACAATTTTGTAAATGGTACGTGAATATAACGGTCCTGCAGAGTTTTCTCTAAGTGACATCGATCTTTTCTGAAGTCCAAAAATCCATCTCCAGGCTGGCCTTAGGGAAATTTTGGCACAGCACCTACGCAGGAAGAACTCCTTTAGAGCTGCCCAGCCAACCAAGTGAAGGCAAGGAGCATCTTCCTGTGCTGTGCAGTGGTTCCCCTTCAGCCAGGCCCACAGTCCGCAGCTCCCAGACGTCTGAATCTCTTCGCACCTGTCGCTGCTTTAGCCAAGAACACCATGCTGAGAACAACAAGCTCAACATACTTTCAGCTATGTCCTAGGCACCCAAACAACACTCTCAAAGGCTCTTGTATTCTTAACCAGTCCTTGCGCATCAGAGCAAAGGCCAAATGGCTTTGCCTGGGCACATCCGGAATCACTGAATATTCTGATTTGGAAGGGACCCATCAGGATCATTGAATCCAACTCCTGGCCCTGCACAGGACACCCCAAGACTCACAGCACGTGCCTGAGAGCATTTTCCAGACACCTCCTGAGCTCTGTCAGGCTGCTGCTGTGTCTGGGAGCTTGTTCAGGAAACCGCGTATCAATCCTGCAACCAAACACTGTCCTTCTCCCAGGGCAAACAAAATAGAAGATGGACAAAGGAAAGCA
This sequence comes from Peucedramus taeniatus, assembly GCA_013400575.1. NCBI lineage: Eukaryota > Metazoa > Chordata > Aves > Passeriformes > Fringillidae > Peucedramus > Peucedramus taeniatus. Next base: position 155,958 of record WBNO01024097.1, read on the forward strand.
GGGCTTGACTAGAGGCTTCCTTATGGTACATAATTAATCCTGGTGAAAACTGCAAATGTGTGGTTTTGGCTCAAACCACCCTCAATACAACTCAATTTGATAAATGAGTATCAGGAGTTGTTAAAAAGCATAAAAGAGTGCATACTGCAGTGAGCTCCCATGTACACTGTGTATCTAGAATGTACTGTGAAATGGACTCTTCTGCAGTGGTGCTGCTGGGGTCCCAAATGCAGCAGTGTTTTCTCATATTTTAGAGAAATCTGTCAAAAATATGCTCAGGTATTGGCAGCAGGGCCAGAAGCAGAGCCTCGACAGCTTCTGATACTGGAATTCTTTGATCCCATCTATGACTGTGGAGATCCAACAGATATTCCACCAAAAGCTGTTTAACTTTGGGATCACTCGGCAAGGTGTGAGAGGAGGAGGGGAAAAAACAAAAATTAAATAAATAAACAAACAAATAAATAAATAAATAAAAAATAAAAAAAAAGGACAAGAAAACCTCAAAGCCGGGGCCTGCCTGCCCCGGGCCCGCGGTAACTGCGCGGCCACTGCCTCACGCGCGTCCCCCACGCGGGGCCGCTGGCCCTTTAAATGCCGGCGGGCGGCCCGTGCCGCCGCTGGCTGGGAGACCCCGCGCCTCCAGTGAGAGGTGAAACCAAGATGGCGGCCACGCAGTGACTGAGGCGGAGCCGGGGCCGGAGGGAGCCGGGCCGCACCAGCCGCTGCCGATTGCCCCCTCCCTCCGCAGGGCACAGCGTTTCTCTGCCGGCCGGGGCGCCGAACGCCTGGAAGCGCGGCCACGTCGCATGGCGGCGGAGTCAGGCTGGGAGTGAAGCCGCCGCCTGCGACCGGAGCCCATGGGGAAGACGGAGAGCTGAGCTCGGTTGGCCGTTCACCCTGTCCCTGGACGGGCAGTGTCCGCAGGCCCCGGGCAGCCCGGGCGGGAAGGAGGGCGGCTCCTTGGAGCCCCGCGCTGACGGACGGCGAGCGAGGGGCTTCGGGCCTGGGCAGCAGCTGCACAATAGAGCCGGGCTACAGGCCGGGGGGAGCGGCCCCTCTCCCGCCTGCCTCCCTTCCTCTGATTCCCTCCGGCCTCGCCAACTTCCCCTGTTTTCCTCGGCAGGGCTCCGGCTTCCAGGAACGCCTGCTCCTGTCACGCTGGGCCGGCTGCAGTCCGCCGCCGCTTCCACTACCGTGGATCCCCTTCTCCTCCGGGATCCTTTCTTCACCGCCTCTCCTGCCTGCCCTTCGCCCTGCAAAGAGCCTCTCTCCTCTCTGCGGCTCTCCCTGCCTAGACTTACTCGCCTTTTGTGCAGCGTCTGACTGTACCTGAAGGAGCAACTCCCTTTTTCACATCTTCACCTCTTGTTTCTTCCTCTTCCCCAATCCTCTGTTACCCTCGATAATGAGGATCCCGTTGGGGCACTGAAGAAGAGTAAGACGAGCTTGTTTGGCGTGGCCGTGTGGGGCTGCTGCCTTCTTTCCCGCTCCCCTCCCCTGAGGGGGGCCTGGCCCCCGACCAGCCTTCTGCTCCTCCAGCGATTGCCAGCCAGAGTGGTGGCTGCGGTGTGGCAGGCGGCAGGATGACGGACACCCGGCGGAGGGTGAAGGTTTACACGCTAAATGAGGACCGCCAGTGGGATGATCGAGGCACAGGGCATGTGTCCTCTTGCTACGTGGAGAGGCTGAAGGGCATGTCCCTGCTAGTCAGGGCAGAGAGTGATGGTAAGTGTGTACGGCTGAAAGTACAGTCTTTCCTCGTCCTACCCAGAAAAGGAGCTGGGTGTAGCTTTGTGTCTGTTGCGTTAATGTTTTGCTGCATAATTCAAATCGTATTCCTAAAAGCAAGTAGGTACTAACCAGGGTTCATTGGTGCTAGGCCAAGTGAAAGAAACAGAGCCTGCCATCAAGTGCAAGCATAGTAGGCACTTACTGAATACACAGTGTTGCATGCAAAATGCCTTCGAGTCTCGTTGTAAATCTTGCATGGGTTTGGATATCTACTGGTCTAGTTTCAAAACTGATCACTGGATGTTTCTAGAAGCGATCTCCTCATGAAAGTTGTTCAAAACTTAGATTTTGGTTTTTAGTTTTTCTTTTTAGAAGATTGTTGGTTGGCTAACACCTTTCTGTTTCCACCTGCCTTTTTCTTTGGTAGCTTTTAGAATAATGTAAGGCATTCTATCAGCTATCAACGGTTTTCAAAGTACAGTTATGGTAGTAAATACAATGAACAGAAGAGCATTTTCAGAGATTCCGGTTTTTTTTTTTTGTTTGTTTGTTTGTTTGTTTTGATGGAGTGGGCCTACACAGCCCTTCAGCAGTTCTAGATCTTCCTGAAAATAAATTTTAAATCATGCATTATCAACTTCTTTCACGGTTTCTGGCAAGATATGTCAGTAGTATATGTTAAGTAGTAATATCTAGCCCTGTAGCTACGTGTTTGGGTTAGTCTTGACTATTGGTTAAGTGAGTTCATGACTGCTGTGATCAGAGATTTTAAAATGTGTACTTCACAGTATCAGCCTTGTACCATTTTGCTTTTAAAGTCTGTCAGCACATGACTTACTACTTCATTAGATGTATAGCTACTGTATTTAATGACTTGTAGGTCTAGTTGTAGCTTGTGACTGTTGACAGACCTTGTAATTTTATTTATTAAGCCTTTTTATTGTAGGAAGTAGGATGAGAAGCAACTTGAGAATCATTAACCCTTACTTTTTGGAAAAGTTCTGATAAACTGTACAATATGTAATCCCTACAGCAAAGATCATAAACTGATATGGAGGAATCAGTCATCTAAGCAGGATTTTGGTAATTGAGCTTCTGATAAGCCCCCAGAGAGATCTTGTAGTTTTTTAATTATACTTTAAAAGGTTAAACTGACACCTGATTTTTATTTGTTTTACAGTGAGGAAGATGCATTTAAACCTTGAGCAGCCTCATATTGCAAGATAAAACATTCAAAATGGAAATAGATTTAGTTTAATTTCAACTATTTCCTCCTATCAATGAGGAAATTTAAAAAAAAATTATCACTAAATTTTTTGGCTAATTTTTGCAGTATATTTTGTCATAGATACTGTTCTGGCTGTTGGGCTACATGGCTGTTTGGGGCATGTTTAAAAACTGTTATGTCTCCTAGATATTAAAAGTATTCTGGGTTTTTTTTTAATTCCTTTTAGAAAAGAAATCACAAGACCTGCAGTTCCTAACCTCCTTGTGAAGAAATAGCTCATTCGAACTAAAATCCATTTATTAACTTTCAGTGGGATACATGTGCTTCAGACTGATTAGAACCTGAGTTGGACTGTTGGTGCAGCTCACTTGTAAATAAATGAACGTCTGTAAGGAAGATACAGATTGGTATTAAAAACTAAAATTAAGTCATTGCTTCATCTTGCATAGCTAAGGTACTCTAATCAAAGCAGGAACTGTCTCAAACTTACTAACTGCACCTAATGCACAGATGTTTATTTGGTAGGATATACACTTTAGACCTCTCTCAAGCTGCATACTTTCTACTTCAAAGGATTGAATAATACACCGTTAAAATTCTTAATATAGTAGGTAGTATCAGTGCTGGGCAAATGTGCACTCTATTAATAGGCTCGTTTTTCTAACTTGCTTGTGTAGACACCTCATAAAATTTGATTTATATTTTGTTTACTCCCACTGTCTGTTGTTTGTGGGCTAATTTTGAAGGTAAATAGTCATTTTTACATATGAGCAAATGATTTGGAAAAACGTAATGCCATACCTATGTTTTATATGCTGTGCAACTTGTGTTTCCTTTCATGCTTTTTAATTAAATGAAATAGTTGACTGTGATTTTTAACTTTTTCCCAGTTAACAAAGACACACAAGTACATACAAGTAGTATGAACTGAGTAGTAGAACTGACCTATACACCATTTGTCTCCTTGTTTCCATTGCATTCTTGTATTGTCTTTCTTTGTCAGCTCCTCCTCTTTCCACAATGGAACTTCTTCCTTCCTGCATTTCTAAACCAGCTTTTCCTAGCCTTTGAGCTGAGATTCATCCTGTGCACACTGGCATATTCTTACTGACTTACTCCAGGAAGCTGACAGAAAACCTCGGGATCTGCCTGAAGGTGAAGGCTCCATTTCCTGCCTAGGGGAGGTCCTGGGGATATATAAGGAGCAGTGGTTCCTTGTGTGTGTGGGAAATTCCCACTCCTGTTTAAGGGCCAGTTTGGCTATGCACAGATCAACAGCAGAATTACCAGTGGTTTCTTTGACTCACCATGTGGGCTAGCACATGGTTCAGTCTTTGGATTTTGTAGCTGTGACTTGGTGTAGTAGGCTGCTTTACAAGTGGTTGAGATTTTATAGCACAGGGTGTTCAGGTAAGGGAAATACAATCAGTATGCCACATCCAGTGTAAGCTGCCATTTGGAATTGGAGGAAGAAGAGCTAAGTAAGAGGGGTTTTTATCTGTAGGAGTGATTTTTAAACTTGTGCTGGTGTTTAACACCATCGAAAAAGAAAATAATTTAGAGTAGATGAGTGAGTTGTGTTGCTAGCTGCATGTCTAATGTTGCCAGGCACTAAACTGTTAAGAGTCATTGCAGACAATCTGGAATAATCAATTTTAAAACAGAAATACCATAAACTGCTCTCATATCAGGTATATTATGCTTTGAAGCATGAAATTGCAATTCTTTTTACACTACAATAGCTATTCACTTTTTATTTAAAACCCTGAAAAGTTTCTCTGTGTGATTCCTAGTTGTAATGTATTCTACTTGAATTGCAGCAGAGCAAGTGAAATATTTTCCTACAAATTATCACCTGCCGTGTGAGGCTCTGCATAATCAGAAGCCTTTGATTTCTTACCCATTTCTGACACGGTATTTTAGGCTACTGTGGCCTACCTTATTCTTAAAAAGTCTTTGTGCTTCTTGGGGTTTATTGTATGGTTTCAGATCACCGTGTTTTCATTCTGAGCCCAGATGACTGAAGTGACCTCTAAAGTGAACGTTTCTGTTTAAGTAATTTGTGTTAATTTGAAATCTTAAATCTTTTAACTAAAACTTACTGATCCTGTATCTAAAGTTTTTGACAAGTGAAAGTTGACCCCTCCATTGCAGGCCGTATTTGTGAGCTCTCTTTTAGGAACTCTCATAATTTTCATTCAGAAGTTGTAGTGTGCTGCTTCTGAAGTCTGTATGTTAATGACTTCTGCCACAGGGCAAGCACCTATCCTTGCTGCTTCTGTAGTGCAGGTATCAGTAAACCTGTACGACTAGCAGGCTTAGACAAAACTTGGCTTAAGTTTTTTTTACCTTGTTCAAACTCAAGGGACTGATTTTATTGGCTTGTTTTTAGGTAAGCAACACAGTATTTATCTTAGATCAAAATGAAAAAACAGCATGGGGGAAGATGACTCGGGGTTTTTTGGTTTCTTTTCTCCTGGTTCTCCCCTTTCGTTAATATTTGGGTTTGACCCTCCAGAAGTGTCTTAGGCTCAGGAATATTCTCTTGGAATTGTAGAACACTTTCTTGGGCCTCAGTTTGGGCTGTTTCTTGAGGTTCCATGGATTAGGTTTCTGTGATTGAGTTGCAGCAGAACTGATTGCAGAACTTAAACCTCTGTGTGCATCTTGCAAGAAACAGCTCTTGAATTGAAACTGTAATTTGAATGTAAACATCTTTATGCTGGTGAGGTGTAATGAGCAGCACTTTTTCTTTTCTGCTTTTGAAGAAGAGTCCATGTAACAGTTTGGTGGGAGAGCAGCAGTGTGCCATATTAACTGGTCTCTTCCATATGTGTATCTGTAAACAAAGCTGCAAATTTGCTGTTTAAGACTGTTGAATTGGGATATTTGATGTCTCTAAATATAATTGAAAATAGCATTGAATATCTGTATGTAATCTCTTTTGAGCAAGCCTTTCCCTATACACACATTCCTTCTGCAGCACAGAATGGTGTTTTCTACTAACAAAACCCCCAGCTATGCTGTATTGCATTACAGTGACAGGTAATAGAATTCTGCAAGTCAGTTAGTCAGTTTTCTTTTTATAGGTGATTTCAGGGTTGGTTTTTTTTTGGCTCCAGTGTCTTGCAGTTACCTTTATAAATTCATTCATGGCTGTAATTTTAAAAATAACTAGATCTGCATAATTTTGGAGCATTTACTAAAAACATAGCTTGTATTAAGGTGAGTTTTCAGCTCTTACCTAACTTTGAATAGAGTCATTCGGTCAATGAAGATGAAATTTTGTGGGTGTATTTTTATTTTTATGTTGATTTATTGAGACTGGATAGTCTTAAGATTTTCTAGGTTAGTACCAATGGAAAAATACCTACATAGAAAGTAATGCTTATGACGAAAGCATCTCAACTGATAATGACTTTGAATGGAAGTTTATTTGTGGTGTGTTATATTTCTGTAACCTTTTTCTAAAGAATATATCTGTGTTTCAGACGTCTGTTACTGCTGCCTGGTTTCCACATGAAAATAACAAAGACATAACATTGCCTCATACCAGGAAGGGGCCTGATCCTGTAAAATTTAGTATATGAAATTAACTCACTGAACTAACTAGTTACTTATTAGATTATCTACTTACAGATTAGTTACTTATCTTTGACTTGTTTAATCCTTTCTGGGGAACTTATTGTACAAATGGAGCATCATATTCTTCAGAAGGATAGATTTGGGGTAGTTACTAGTTATACAGCACAATTTACCTTTCAGTATGTTTCTATCTCCAGATCAATATTTTTCTAGTTATTGTCCAAAGTGGTGAGGAATAAGTTGAATCATGTGGTAGTGAGAAGCAGTTCAAGCCTTAAAAAGCTTGATTTGTCTTTCCTGTAAGCATCAGAAAAAAAAAAAAGCTCTTTTTTGGTAAGTCTAGAGAAGAAGTCATTCTCTATTGTCTGCTTCTAGCTAGGAAAATGAAGTGTCTGCATTCAATTGTGTTCAAAAATTTTAAATAGTATTTTGTCAAACATGACATTTAATTTATGTATAATATTCCTCCAATGCTGGTATTTACATTTTTGTAGGTCTGTGTTGAGGCATTATAATATGATGTTGAAATTATCAATTACTTGATTTTTAGAAGATTCTAGTTCATACTTGCTGGTATTAAATATTTCTAGACAGTAAAGACTTTCTAGAAGTTTGCCAATTTAATAGATTCTAAATCTTCATGTAGTAGAAGCTGGGACTTCGAGAGCTCAACTGACTCTGTGTATCTGATGATTGTAAAAAGGAAATGCTGGTTTTGGATGTTCTTTAGGCAAACCCTAAATTCAAAGCTCAAGACTATGGCCAAAGTATGAGCAATGTATTGGATTTATCTGTAAACCTCATCTTAGATGTTCTCCTTCTCTGTCCTGCTCTGTGGTTTGTGATTATTTTTTTCTTTAGTTACGCACTTAAGCAAATAAGCTGCTTTGGTAACAGAGCTGATGTGTGTCAGAAAACTGGAAAAACTCAAAAAAACCTGAAAAGTATATTTGGGCTTGAGGCAAGAGAGCTTTTTCTGTAAATAGCCCCCTGAGGGCTATTTATTTCAGTTTTGTTGTTGAATTTTATTGAGTTTGTAAGCGGCTTTTACTCCAGGAGCAGTTGAGACAGGGTGATAGCTTCTCAAGCCAACTTCATTAGTGAAGGCTGCCTCTTGTAGAGCAACAGACTTAGAAATTGGGAACAGACAGCCTTCACTGGTACATTAATTTGAAAAAAATACTTAATTGTATCTTATGATCACATACATAGTAAGCTAGTGGATATAAAAATCATTGGTAAAGCTTCTAAATTTGTCAAGTAGTAACCTTTCTTATCAGACAACAGAATGTTCTGATATTTCTGTAATTCTTTAATGATACACCACTCTTACAGCAAGTGAAGTTCTGTGATCTGGTTCTTCAGTCTATTCCCTCACATCCCCCAGCCTAACATCTTCATCAGTGTCAGACAGAGGGATTGAGTGCACCCTCAGCAGTTTTGCAGGTGGCACCAGGCTGCAGTGTTGTGGTTGCTGTGCCTCAGGGAGAGGATGCCGTCCACATGGACCTGCACAAGCCCAAGAAGCGGGGCCTTGTGATCCTCGGGAGGTGCAAGGTGCTGCACCTGGGTCAGGGCAGCCCCCCAGTATCAGTCCAGGCTAGGGAATGAACAGATGGAGAGCAGCCCATATTTTAGTAATACATTTGCATTAGAACTATGGTGATGAAACTGAGAAGTTAATGCTTTTCTTAAAGTTTGGACATTTCTTAAAGCCTAAATTTAACCAGGTAAGTAAATGGAGAAATGCCACTAAAAAGGGTTGCTTGCAGCCTTGCGTTTTAATGATATGATTGACAGTGCAAGTTAACTTATCAGTATTTCTTCATGTAAGTTGAGTGAAGCTCTGCAGATACGTGAATTTAAATCGTGCACTGGCATTAGTGCAGCTGATTAGCAAGGTGGATGAGGGAAGTGATTGGTCCAAGAATAAAATCAGTTTAGAAAGTTGTTTTTTTTTTTGCATAGATCAATGCTTTGGATTGTTTAAATGCGACACAGTAATGCTGACACGCAAAAGGAAGGGAAAGAAGACACAGACATGAAAATGGAATTGCTGTTCTGTGTCTTACATCAGTAAAACCTGCTGTGAAACCATTGTTCCTGAGTTTGTGTGAAGTTTTCTGGTATTAGCAGTCACAGTGGTTACTGCTGTAAGCATTAGTTTCTAGATATACTTCCCAGGAAAATAAGTGTTTTAGCTAACCTTTAAGAACAAATACCACACAATGAGAGTTTTCACACAAAATAACCATAGGTAGTCTCTGGAATGCAGTTGTGATGCTTTTGGTGTGCTGACTTGCAGACTTTATCATGTCTAAAAAATTTTCTGTTGAAAAGTCATTACTCAGAATAAGGAAGGTTTAAAATTCAGTCCTCAGATCATCATTCTGTACTGTATGAACAATATCTCTTAGGGATTAAGAGACTTATTGTTGCTTAAGGAAAGAGTGATCAGAAAATTTATGTGGTGGGTAAAATTTTAGCGCACGTATAAATGAGTGGAACTTTTTTTTTTCTAGGCTCTCTTCTTTTGGAGTCCAAAATTAATCCGAATACTGCGTACCAGAAACAACAGGTAAACCTACTTTTCTTTTCCTCATGTTTAAAGTCAGGGTCTTTAACAGTATACAACCAACAGTGTAGCAGTATAGTAATTTTTTTGCCTCTATTGCAAATTATATTTTATGTTCTTGTGCCAAAAATAGGCAAAATAGTTTGCACTGTTTTTGTGCATTACATGATCGTGTGTTATTTCTCTGCATTTTTGGTGAAGTTATACAGATAAATTGCACTCTGTTTTGCACCAGAAATTGCTTTGGGAGAGACAGTCAAAACATAGTTGGGAAAATCATGAAGTAGCTGAGGTTCCTGAGGGTTACAGTATTGGAAACTTAGTATCATCTGGCTTTTCTCTTCTTTATATTTCAGATGCTTTAACTTTAAATGTGATTTTATTCAGGGAAAGACTAGAAGGCTTTAAAGCAATTTACATGTTAACCTTTGTCTTTTACTTAGAAGGTGGGTATGGGTTACTACTGCTCCAAAGCATTCTGTGTTCATAAAAGCAGCTTTTCACCTTTAGTTTGCACATTGCTTCAATTATTTAAACCATACATTGTGAGCCCCTAAAGAATACTCCTGAGATGGGTTAGAAGTGAACTGTGTAGGCTTTATACTTTATTTGCTGTGCTTGTTTCATGGATGCTGGGAATTGCCATTACAGGTTTAAAAATGCTGAACCAGATTGTATTTTGTTGCCTGTTTGGTCAGCTCAGACTTGTTAAAATCTTGTCAGGTACAGTTAATGTATTGAAACACTCTTCAGTCTTTCACCTTTAATAGCTTATCACAGGCATGGACATACTGTTGTTTTGTTCACAGGCAGTCCCAGTAGTTGTGTCACTGCAGGTATTTGTAGAACTGTATTTTGAACTGAATGGGGAGAACCAGTATGGGCTAAAAATACCCTTCCTTGAAAAATTTAACCTATATCTGTCTCTTGATATATTCATGATGCACTTTATAAGCAGCTGATACTGAGCAACTGATAAGAGCAGTGTGGGTCTGGAGAATCAGTTCCAGGGAGTAAGGACAAGACCAGCAAAAATGCTAAGCAGACTAATTTTTAGCTGTAATCCTGCTTAGCTTGAGTTTATGGTTCTATGATACAGTAACTTGAGCTTTAAAACTCCTGAAGTGACGCTGAATATTTCACAGCTCTATGGCATAAAGTGCTGATGTAGTGTAAACTTGATTTGCTTGCTTAAATCAGTTAAAAGAGCACTGAGGGGTGAGTTTTGTATTAATAGGCTTTATGCCACGTCAGACATGAAACTTACTTCAAGGAGGCATAAAATTACAAGATTGGTGCAAAACACCGCACATTGGTGCTGGTCAGTGTAACAGCATTTCCTGCTCTGGGTCAGACATACATTGTAATCTAGCGCTGCATAAATCATACTGGTCATTGATTGTGAAAACATGGTTAGAGAAATAAAAATAATTAACATGGATCTGTCCCATTAGAACAGCACTGTACTTTCTCTGTGCTGGAGAAGGAAAAGTGCTGTTTTTAAAGCTTTCAAATGCTGTGTAGACAGAAATTTCTATTTGCAGGTGGATGGTTCATACTTAACCAAAACCAGTTTCTAATATAAATTGAATATGGGGCTCCACTCTGAGCCTTGGAAATACCAAATGTTTCTTGGTGTGTGTATTTAATCTGCTCTGTAGCCTGTTTTCTTTCATGTGAGGCCTACTTATCCTTTCCCTTAGTAAAAGGCAAGTTCAGAGTTTAAACTTGATTCCATATGAGCTAAGCTCAGAGCTTAGCAGCTGAAAGAAGGAGTAGGTTTTTTTCCAGCTCTGCTCCTAGAACTCTGAACAGCTTAAACTTACTAAACCACAAGAAAATCAGCTTGGTACTTTAAATCCTTTTTCAAAAACTGATAACTCTCTATGCTGGCAGAACTTTCAAACTACCTTACACAAGATCCATTTGTGGAACTGAGATGAAAGAGTGAGTGAGATCTTTTTTTTGGCTGCAGAAGGTCACTTAGGTCACCTCATTACTAGTGAAATTGCTGCCCGAGATAGAAGACTTGCTTTTGAGCTTGCCTGTTGTTGTTAGTTGCACTTAAGAACATTTCAAGAAAAATCTCCCAGAAATCTAAGACTTTAAACTTCAAAGTAGCTATGCAGTGTTATGGCTCTTACCAGGCTTTTATCTCAGAGTTCTGTTGTGAGAGTGAACTATTTTAAGGGGTACATAGCAGCATCCACCTCTTCTGTGACACAGCATGAAGCTTGTGCACACTCTGAATATCTAATGGAATAAATGGATGAGTTCTGACTTTTGTATAGGCTGACATGAGGCTTGTAAGAAGAAACAGTCTTATTGGGAGGCAAGGAGAGATAATGTGTACGAAGCTCTTGGGGAACCTTGCGATGCCAGTTGCTTTGGATGCTTCAACAAAAGAAGCCTATAGATATCTTTGTGATAAACAGTGAAGTCTTTCCACTGGTGAAAGAACCTTCTGCCTATGTTGATCTGTTAATGCTAGTGTGAAGTAGATGGTCTCGTTAATTGTTGATATCACAAGTTATGCAATCTCATGGTTTACATATGTGTGTTTTAATAACTGCATGGCTTAGATAATTATTTATCAAAATACTGGTGTGAAGACCTGAGGACAAGTTTGCCTTACTCTTACTGTCTCTATTCCCTTGGAAACTAAAGCCAACAAAACCAACCAAAACACCAAAAAAAAAACCCAACAAAAACTATACCTGTGAAGCTGAGCTTGTAGTATGATTTTGTCCCAGTTGTCTGCTTTATATTTTTTGGTGTTTAGTGTTGAAAGCAGTGACTGCCCTTTGTGGTGGTAAATACAACTTTCTGCCTTTGGAGAGAAAGATTACTTGGGAGATCTTGAGCCCTGCTCAGGGAGTTATTTTTCATACATCAACCTGAGATACTTCAGTTTGCACAGTCTACTTCTCAGTCTTCCCAGACTTACCTGCCATCTGGGGGTTTGAAATAATTTATTAAAGCATGAAATTCATAGACAGTCTTTTGACTACCTTTTCAGTAGCCAAATTAATTAGTCTGTCACAATGAAGAGCTGTTTTCTGCTATGTTCAAAAAGAAACATAGGTCTGAGTATCTGATTCTGCAACACAGAATTGCTACCAGTGGAAGTTCATTGATGCTCTGAATCATGCACTTACTGGCAAACTCATCACTGTTTATACTAGAACTAGAAGAAAATAAGCCACATGAGGAAAAAAACTAGAAGGAAAACTCGAGAAACTAATGTCCTGTGGCTCAAAAAAAGGACTTAGTATTTCTTATGTTAAAGTACTATTTGTAGGCAGAAACTTCTTCAGAAAAAGCAGAATTTTCACAGTACAGCCACATGAGCACCTGATTTGTATTCTTGTTTACAGCTCTGTGTTAAGTTTTGTTGGCATTTTTATTTTAAAATGTTACAATAACGGTCCTATACCTTTGCCATGGAATATTACTGGATTTAATTATTGGGTAAGTAGTAGCATTCACCTTAAAAGCAAATTTTGTTTAGTAAGTGGAATTTAATTATACAAAGCATTGCTGGGTCACACATGGAATACTTAGTTTTTTCATTTGTTGTTGATTCTTTTCTTAATATTCTAGTAAAAGTAGAAAATATTTTAATTGTGGGTTGGGGGGGTTTAAGGCATTGAAATTTCAGAATGGTAATGACAAAGATTCTGTTCTTAAACAAGTGATCCTTATTCAGAAAATAAATAATTGCACTAATATACTCGGACAACACCTTTTCCTATAGCAGCCCTAAATGATTAAAAACCCCTCTATACACACAGTATTTACCTAGGGAGAAATCTGATATGGATGTAGACTAGGGTAGAGCTTTTCAGTATAATTTGGCAATGCTTTAAAAATAGAGCAGTAAAGACTTGTATCCTCAGCTTTTTTAGATGCATGTGTGCATCCCGTAACACAGTGATGAAGTATGTATTGCATCCCTTTCTGTGCTTGATACAAGGAAGATGAATTATTTACAGCTTCCACCTACAGAGTCTTCTCTGCCCTAGAGGTGTCTTGAGTGCTTCACTTTTGCAATCTCTTTTCCAGTTCCTCACAAGAATAAAAAGCTAGAATTCATCCAGAGTACTATCTACTAGCTATGTAACTTGAAGCTGGCCATCCTTGAATAATGGAGAGCAGACTTATTAATAAAAAAGCCAAGTTTTGAAAATATCCAAAAGAGCACTGACCAAATGCTCAGAGAAGATGACCTTCATACCCTTGCTGTCATGGCAAGCAAGCCAACAGTGAAACTATTTCAATAAAATTTGTGCATATTGTAGCTAAGATAGTATGGGAGAGTGTGTGGCTTTGTGGGGTGAGGGAATAAACAAGGGGAAGGGCAGGCTGCTCTTGGGTTTGGGGTTCATCTATATTAAATTACCATACGTTTCTTTTCCTTCATTTCTGTTTTCCTCTGTATTCTGATTTTCTGCTGTTGCTGAGTGTCCTGGCTTAGGCACAAAATTGGGAAGAAACTTCCGAAGGGGTCCCTCTAGAAAGCAGATTCAAGTGGCCCCTCCCCCAACTGATTCAGGAAAATATTTCCTTGATGAAAAGTGGGAAAAAAACATTTAAGAAGCAAAGTATTAACAAGCATAAAAAATGAATAATATTAAGCAATAAAACCTCTCTTTCGGAGAGAGATGGCAAATTCAGAAAGTCCTTTTCGTGGGGTGTAGCTCGGCTCACTCAGTCTTTTACCAGTCCCTCTTGTGCGGGAAAATGCCACGGCCTGAGCCCTGGCGGGTCACAGGTGTGAGCTCCCAGTGCTTTTCTGGGCTTTCAGTCCAGAGCAGAGCTGACCAGTTCCAAGAAAAAGAAAAGCCACATTTCTGGGGAAAATCTCTGCCTCAGCTAGCTGAAAACGAACTAAAAAGTGAAGGAGAGCTCTCTCCTACTTCTCTGTGCTGCGGAAAACACAGTCTGTGAGAGAGAAAAGCTGAAGTGCTTATCTCTATGTTTTGAATACAGACACTTCAGATATTCCACCACTTCTCCTTCTTCCACCCTTCACTCTCAGATCTAGTTTCAAGGGTGCAAAAGTTATTTCTGGGTTAAACAGACAAATGAGAATACAATTCAGCATCATAAAGTCACCCCAGGGCACTGAGTATGGCCAGTAAGTCAAGTTTCTGCTGCAGAACTAATAAACTGATTTTATTCCATGTGATTCATGGGAATACAGCTATGAAATCACTAACTGAAAAGCTGTGTATGACTGTTGAGCTTCCACAGAAGCTAGTAGAACACAATCTGAGTATGCCTTTGACATGTTAATCAGTTTTTTGAGTAAATTGTTAGCACATCCAGTTAACCAGCTTCTAAGTGAAAAAGTCCATGAAACCAAATACAGAATTGAAACTTTATATTACGTTACTTGGGTGGGTTTTTTTAGCTTGAAGATTCTGCCACAACCCACTATACTGACTATATTTAACTTTAAAAATCTGGGTAATGCAAGTAGTTTATTTCATAAAGAGAAACCTGAAATTGTGAAGCTGTACTTCTGATTGTAAGTGTTTAGATAGCAAGATGCTGAAAGGTGGGTTGGTATGTTCAGAGAAGTGTCTGACTGTAAACAATCTAAGGAATTACATGAGGAACTAGCAGTTAGGCAGTCCAAGAGGGGAAGAAACAGCCTGACTTTGTTGAACCTTGTGTGGGCCCGGAACATGTCGTAAGTCTGAACTGTGTGAGGGCTAATAGGAAGAGATTCATTTGCTGTTTAAGGCTGAAAGCAAGAATTTATGAAATACTTACTGAATTTAGGGCATCACTACTTCTTGAGTGTAGATTAAATCTCATAGAGCTACCAAGGGAATGTTTTGGAGCTACAGAGAAGACTTGTCCCTGGACATGAACAGTAGTGAGAGTCCATTGTCAAACAGTAGCAGTTTTGTTAATTTAATCATAGCAGAATTAAATACAGTATATTAATTGCTCTGAAATTCTTCATGATGAAATCCTAGAGCTTGCTTTGGAGATTTGCGTGGATGCTGTACAGGCCACCTACTAATCAGTTTTCTAATAGTTAAATAAAACTGATTTAATGTCTAGTAAAAGTTGACCTTTAGCAAGTGCTGTGGCAAGAACTTTATACTGATAGTATGTATCAAGAACTTTTTACTCTTGAGGTAATACTTAGCAATAGTTTCCAAAAAAATGAAAAATCCTAAATACTAAATCCTATCCTTCTTAAGTGCAATTGCTGCTGTTTCCTGGGTTAAATTATTGCAGGTTAGCTTCTGAGGCATGATGTCTCAGATAAAACTGTAGCACACAGCAGTGCCTCTGGAGAGCCTCTAACTAACCAGAACTTGCTTCATGTTGGCTTGATGTAGCTAGCAAAGAGAGAAGCAGCACAGGAATCACTGATTGTATTTTGAATTTTTGCCTCGTGCTGTGCTCTTATAAGAACTAGAGTGTACAAAGCTATCTTCCACCCATAGAAAAGATTGATACCTCCTTATGGGAATGTTAAGTACATAGGTTTCCTAAAACAAGGCCATACTCAGAACTTTTGGTTAAATTTTAAAATTTCTCATTTTATGTGCACAGTCTTAATGAGCACTATTGTAACAGAAAACAAATACATGTAAATGGTCCTAAGGAGACAGCAGATTTTGTATGGGCTTAGATAGTGATGACACCTTCAACTGGCACTACTGCCAAGATATTTTTTTTGCAAAGCAGCAAATGATTTTTCAATCTTTGAATAAGATCATGAACTCTACATAAATAGCTCCTGATTATCACCCTATTAAAAAAAAATCTTGCCAAGAACTGTGCTGCATCTTGAAAATATGAGGAGCTAGGATGCTGAGGTTGTCACAGAGAACTGAGTATAAGATCCTTCAATAGTAAAACCTTTGTCCAGGTTTGTGACAGTTAACACGGTGTAGCTATGATTTAATACTGCTGTTTCACACTTTAATTGTTTACAAAGAACTAGATAAGAGCAATTTTTAGATGTTTTAATTATCCCATCCAGTTCCTTGTGTGTAGAGGCTATTATTTTATATTAAATGCAAGAACAAAGGACATGTCTTTGATCCGGCTGAGCCAGAACTGCTACTGTGAATCAAATAAAATTTAAGATTTTATGCTAATCAAGATGTAATGTGCAAGACTTACCTCCTTACCTCTCTAACCAATAGCCACTAATACTAAGCATATTTATCCTTACTCCTGTTTTCTCTTTGAACGGAGGAGGCAGTCTTAAAAAAATTTCAGTTGCTTTCTGGATTTTCAAGAAGTAATATTTGACATTCAGAAGCCACAGATACTCCAATTCCATAGCTGAGACATCCAGAATAGTTAGTGGACTCAACTTACACTGAGGAAATGTCCGATCAAGCGTGTACAAAGATTTCTTTCAATAAAACAAACAAAGTAGACTGTTATTGATGTGTTCTTCTATCTTTTAACTCCATCTAGAATTTCCTTTAGTCATTTCTTCATACATGTGTGAGTCTTGTACTGTTCTTTTTGATGATTATAAGCTTTGTAGGATTAACAAAAGGAAATTACAGTCACAACTGTCTGCATTTAACAGTGAATCTGAAGTTAGACAAAACTGTATATTGTGTAACAGAGTGAAGTGATTTTTGTTTCATGTTCTCTTTTTAAAAGCCCTTTGATTCAAGAAAGGTTGTGCAAACAAGTTTACAAATTTACAGTTTACTAAAGATCCAGAGAGTAGCAACTGATAGATTTCTGTTGGGGAACCATAATATATGAAACCCTTGTGTGATAAGACAACAGATACTAATAATTTCAAATATTAATGTTGGCAATTGGAAAACACTTTTCTAACACTCATAGAACAAACTGGAAGATGATTGTTCTGCTGCTCAAATGATTTCTTTAAGCAATTTTTTGTTTTACTTTCCAAAGAAGAAATATAAAAAATCAGACTGTATGGAGGTGTGAACTTCTGTGTTTTGTAGTAGATGATCTTGTTAAAGGGAAAAAATTGCTATGCTATGGCCAAAGACACTTTTCTGCACCTGTGACTGTTGTTTTCAAAAGCAGGTTTAACTTTCTGTCTTCTCTTTCATTTTTCTCTCCCTGCCTTCCTTTCTGTGTCTTGATCTGTTGCTGGATTTTATTCAGAGATTTAGAGCTTTTGTTTATTAAACTTAAACAGTTTATGTAAATAACACTGGCCTTAATAGTATTCTTTTAGTCATTTCCCCATTTGTTAGTTGTGCTCTTTATCAAGAAGAAAATACATTTTGGTTTTTGGAAATGACTTTCTTAGAAATCTAACCACTTTTGCCTGGATGGTATGTAATTAGATGGGAATGTTGCAGGTTCTGCTAGGGTCTACTTAAAATTTGGTGTTAGGGTTGCTTGGGTTCTTTTAATTAAATAAGCACTACTCAGTGTGAAGCTGAGGAGAGAGTGGCCTTGAAAATTACTGCAGTAGAAATGCAGTTGGAGAGATAGATATATTACAATTTGAACCTGATATCTACACTTAACATGTAGTACTGTTTTTTAAAGATGGTAAAGAGAAAAACTTTTTTTTTGGGACCTTCACTTTGCAGATAAAACTTTTGGTTTTTTTGCTCTGTTGGCGTCAGCAGTACCAGGTGCTGTCAATCTGTTATTACCAGAGAATTTGCTCCATGACCTGTCTTGTAGAGAATAAACTATTAATTATGATTTTTTTTCTTCCTTTTGTATTTTGGAGGTGGTCTTCCTAAATCCCTTTCTTCTGTGTACCACCTCTTCCTCAACCCTTTGGAAAAGGAAAAGGTAAACTATTTGCCATTTACAAGGTAAAGCCATTAGTGCCTCTGAAGCAGTATAGCTGCTCTGGTAATGGCAAATTGATTATATTGTATTGCTTGACAATCCCATTGGAGCTGGCTGATTGTGCTGTTTAGATTACAGTTTAGTTTAAGGTGTTTTCTAGTAAGTGCATATCAAAATCTAAATGTAAGGTTTCTTTTTATTGTCAGTATTCATTTTAATATCCCTCTAAGCAAAATCTGTACTTAATGAAGTAGAAATTCTGTATTTTATGTATAAGAAAAATTCTCATGTCTCTTGTCCTAGTGAGTGAATGCATGGTTTAGCACTTGGCTGAAATAATGCAGTTTCATGGAGCTATGTGTATTTACTGTGGCTATATTTCAGCTGTTACTGGAAGACAAAAGACTAACAATAAAACTTGATTCAATTCATGAAAACAATGCTGATTTTATTTTCTTCTTTTGATTGAGTTTTATTTTCTATTTAGTTATTCTAAGAGTTATTTAGTAGACTCTCTGTAAACTACTTCATCAAATACCTTGTCAGTGTGTGACATTGCTGTTTGCAGCGCAGCTTCCACTTTCATATATTGGTTTTGCATGCGATATGAGGGCTCTGATAGACTCTTGAACTATCCTGTTAGTTGATGAGAGCTTCAGTGTCTGGGAAGTCCACATAGCTAAGCATGGTTTCAAGTAATTTCTAGAAGTCTAGGGCAAAACTTCCTTCCAGAATTGTAGTTTGGTATAAGTAAAACTCTTAAGCGTGGTTCAGTGTAGTGGGTGCCTGTAGCCCCAGGCAGTGAACTGTGGTGTTTCTCTTCTTTGAAGTTTGCAGCCATCTTGGGACTAGCTTTTAAACAGCTGTTCTGTGCATTAGCAGTGTCTTCTGGGGCCTACAAAAATGGAAAATATATTGTAACTTTGATCCTACAGAAAAAGTACAGTTTCATGTGGTCCAAATGAAACATTAAAGAAACCCCTAACATAAACCCCACAAAACCTGTTGCTTTTGTTCCTGTATTTTATTAGAGAATGCATTGAGGTAGAAGTTCATTTTCTAGGTCAAACTTTTTGAGATTTACAATAATATGGTCACATAAAGTAAGAATGAAAACTTTTGATATCTCTCTGGAACTTCTTCTGATTTATGCAGGAATGTTTTTGATCATATAAATATATAAAAATTTTATGAAGTGTGATGGTTGCGTTTATATTATAATACTGTCCTGTCGTAATTAGGTGTCAGGCTGTTTTTATTTTAAAATTTTACTCTTTAAACACTATTTAGGTTAATAAAATCTGAAATATATTGCCTGAAAATACTCTTCCTCTCTTTAAAGGATACCTTGATTGTGTGGTCTGAAGCTGAAAATTATGATTTGGCACTTAGCTTTCAAGAAAAAGCAGGTTGTGATGAAATATGGGAAAAAATATGTCAGGTAAGTTTGATAAATGTAAGATTGAGATAACCTAATTAATCTATACATTTGTGTTCAAAACTTATAGGCTGTTCTGAGAGTTTGAACAATAGTAGATAGAAAGTAAAAGCTACTGTTTTCACCAGCTCTCCAAATTTTTGCATTTTTAAATTTGAAAACTTTCTCCAGAAATTTAATACAGACCAAATCTAAGTTTTGGGTACTTTTTTAGAGCATTTTCAGGTCTTTCTACTCAACATAACTTTTTAGCTCTATTTTCGCCCAAGAAAGTGTAGCTCCAAATGAGTGCTTAAAAAGTTGCATAACAATTAATGTCATAGTAAACTTTTTTCAGGGTAGCCATAAGGGCAAAGATTACCTATGAAGCTTTGTTGTAAAGAGAAGAATGTATGTGCGCTCTTAGTGAGTTTTATAATGTAATTCTTACAGACTATATTGCAATAAATAATTTCATATATGATATATATATAATAAAACCATATTTTATTTACATTTCTCTTTCTACATATCTCATTCTTCTGCTTCAGGTTAGAGGAATACTGAGTTCCTCTCAGAACTTTTTTCTGTGTAAATGTTTCCAGGCTATGAAAGATTAATCTGATAGTAGGAGATAGCTCCATCCCTGTATCATCACCTTGAAGAGAATATTTTAAGAAATCAAACAATGTATACCTAGCATGTATATATTTAACATATGTTTTACCACCACAACCAGATGACTGTATAGTCACTGAATCAGTGTTGTTTGTGAATAATATTTGTTTGGGTATTAACTATTGACCCAAAAGAGTTTAATCAATATATTCACTGATGTTAGTTCACTTTATCAGTTCATGTTTGGGTTTTTTCTTCTCTTCCACGCATTACAAGTTTTCTTAATTTTGTGGTACAATATGTGGGATTTCTCTAAATTGCTCTAAATCTCTCTCTGCACTCCCTTTCTGTTCTTAACAAACATCTAGCTCTCTCCACTCTGTCTTTTGAAGTTTATTCTTAGTGATTTCAGAAACAAAGCAAAAGAAATCTGGTTTCATAATTACATGTGTATAGATTAATCCTTTTTTTAAGAATTAGTCTTTTCAGCAGTTTACCACTTATGTAAATAAGTACAGAAGCATTTCCAAGAACCTTAGCAGTCAATGGCCCAAAAGCTGGGGGCAGAAACAAAGTAGGGAAAGGGGGAAGTTTTGTTCTTAGGAAACACCCAGATAAGAAGCCCAGTTTCCTCACCCTCATGTAAAGATCTAATATTTTTGTAGGAAACCAGTGTCTTTATATCCTGTTTTGAGGCCGTGCTTTGTAATTGTGCCTAGTGTACTTTATAGATCTTAAGCTTCCTCAGTCATTAAAACTTCTTCTAAAAGGAAAGCTTTGATACCATTTATAGAGAAAGTGGTTGCTGCTGTATAAGCAGAACAATATGTGGCGTTTAGCACCATTCTTAATATAGGCTTGCTGTTAAAAATGCAGCATTATTTTTCCCAGGGATTTTTTGCTGAATTTCAAGATTAAAAGCAACAGCACCTTCTACTGTTCTGCACAGCAGTGCTTCTTTGAATTTGACATCAGATTCCAAGCAGATACTAAAATTAAGATGTCATTAAAGCTGATACACTCTGGTGCCCAGGCATCTGTGCATTTTTTTACTTATTCATACTTTCCTCAGTTTCCTCATATCTCTGGAGAGATCTTTGCAAATCCTGTGCATTATTTTTCTGACAGTCAGTTTCCCATTATTCCTTTGTCAGTGTAGGTTTGAGCTTTTTTGTTCATAAGAGAAGATTCTGTGTCTCTGTTGAGTATTTAGAAAGTACACAGTAACAGATTTTGACTTGCAGCTCTCCAGAACTGAAAACACCAGATAAATTAGCAAGACTGGCCTCTCTCCTCTGTTTGAGGTAGTGGAAGCTTTGAAAAGCATGAAGAGCAATTAATAGCTTATAGGTAAATGTTTAAAGCTATCACTAGAATAATGTAATACTGATTTGGATTTGAAAATCTGTCTGCAGAGAATAAAGACTGGAAACAAAAGCTTAGTTCAGTAGTCTATTAAGAAGTTGCCGCCCATATTAATAATTGCAAATTTCTGTTTTTATTTGAAGTACTCAGAAAATTTAGTTTTTTTCCTTATTCTTCCTCACATTTTTAAAAAATAAATTAAGTTAAATGTCTAATGTAGAAACAGTTCTATAAATCTTTCTATTTGAAGAAATCTTCTCATTATCTCTTTTATTTTCCAAACCAGCTATACTCAATGTCAGACTAGATTTGCATTTCTGTTTTGTCCATACACATGAAAAATGTGTGATACTTAAATGGTATGTTTTAAAAAGCATTCAAGTAACAGTAAAATTAAACTCCACTTTTTTGACACATCTTATTTTGTAGGTTCAAGGCAAAGACCCTTCTGTCGATATTACTCAGGATCTTGTTGATGAATCTGAGGAGGAGCGCTTTGATGATATGTCATCACCAGGTCTAGAATTGCCATCCTGTGAACTCAGCCGACTAGAAGAAATCGCAGAACTCGTGGCATCTTCGCTGCCTTCACCCTTACGTCGTGAAAAACTCGCACTAGCACTGGAAAATGAGGGTTATATTAAGAAGCTCTTAGAAATTTTTCATGTGTGCGAAGACTTGGAGAACATTGAAGGACTACACCACTTATATGAAATTATTAAGGGAATTTTCCTTTTGAACAGAACTGCACTTTTTGAAGTCATGTTTTCCGAGGAATGTATAATGGATGTAATTGGATGCCTAGAATATGATCCGTCTTTATCACAGTCACGGAAACACAGGGAATTTCTGACTAAAACAGCAAAATTTAAAGAGGTGATACCTATATCTGATCCAGAGCTGAAGCAAAAAATACATCAGACATACAGAGTACAGTATATTCAAGATATGGTCCTACCCACTCCCTCCGTTTTTGAGGAAAATATGCTATCAACACTTCATTCTTTCATCTTTTTTAATAAAGTGGAAATAGTTGGCATGTTACAGGTAAGTTTCAGAAATTCATAGTCTCTTACTTGTGCTTGGGCAAAGAAAGTCGGGTGATTATTCCTGGAAAGATTGAGGTGCTTCGATGGAACCTCACTTCTGTGGTTCTGTAAGTGATTGTGGAGTGTGACAGAAAAGGCATGGAGTTGTCAAATACACGTTCTTTAATTTCTGGATTTGGACTAGATTCTCTGTGACTGATTTAAATGTGAGCAAACATGTAGAATATTGAGTGGGGTTCTTTGGAATGAACAGTACTGTTTGCACTTTGAATCTTTGAATTTAATAGGAGTTTTGAGTATTGTTGTTATTCTATTTTGGGACTTTTTAGTTACTAGACACAGGGATATCTTTTGTCATGTTACCATTAAAAAATCACTTTGCCTAAATTTCACAATATAATGTCCTACCACAGTGTAGCTGTTGCTAATTTTGAAGTAAATTAAATTAGCTGTTTGGAAAGTACAGATTCAGAACATAAGACCACTTTAGATACTTGAATGCTTTCTTAGTTTGTCCTAATAAATCCCTAAGTAACAGTTCTTGGAATTACTAGTTTTTCATGAAATATGTCTTACTGAAAATGTAAAGAGATTATTTGATGCTTTACATAGCTTACCAGTGTCTCAGGTGTTCTGCACCGACCCATGAACTTTCTGAACGATGTTAGAAATTGGTGGCACATCTCTGTAAGGGGAGCTTTCAGCTAACTCAGCAAAGTGTTACAGCACATGTATTTTGGTTTGTAGAAGTTAATTATCATTATCTTATTTCTCTCAGAGTTTAATAAATGAATAGTCACTGTCTTTGTAGGGGCTGTCTGATCTGGAGAAGTGCACTAAGTGTTAGATGTTACTGATTACTTTAATCATATTTATCTTCAGTTTGACTCTCAGGATGTGCCCTGTATAATGTCATGGAAAACATATAGCAAAGGAGAGTGGGAGAGTGAAAATTCCCTTAGCAAGCTCATAGAGCAAGTAATTGTCAAAACTAGGCCTCACAACTTTTTCTCCATCGCACTTGGTTATCAGAATACTGATATTACTTAATCCACCCTCTTGGAGCTTTAATCTGTCAGGTGAAACATCTCGGGCATCTTCTGTAGTACCAGGCCCCAGCTTATGCCCAGGTGAACCAAACTGTTCGTGTCTGAATGTGTGTCCTTGATAAACCAAGTCACGGTTTCTCGCCTGAAAGGCAGGCCTTAAGCATTTTGGAGTTACCAATTTGAAGAAGTTTACAAGTCTGACTTTGAGAGAATGTTGAAAAAGACTCAGTTAAGGGGTCTCAACTGGAGCATTCAGTATGACTGTTGTCTCAAAAATGTCTTGCCCTCTTTGCAAGTGTTGCTAAAAGCAAATTTCTGAAGATTATACATTTTGACTTGAGGAGGAGGAGGGGAAAAATTTTTCAGGAATCTTGGTGACAGTGGCTGATTCTGAGAGAGATCTTGAGCTTCGAAAAAGAAAATTGGGCAAGGAAAAAGAGGGTCTGATCCTGCAAAATCATTAGGGGTGTGTTTGCCAGACATCCCAAGGTAACTTTATTGAGGACTAGAGACTGATGAGTTTCCTCATTTTGTCTCTTACAACTTGTGTTAAGTTAATAGATGTAGGGTAGGTTTAAGTTACAATATCACGATTTTGTGTTGTTGACGTTCTTGTTAGTTGCAGTTTACAGTTTAAATAAAGGTTCCAATCTGATTTTGATTTGTTGTGTGACTGCAGATTTTTAAATGTTATCTTCACTGCTGTTCTCTATGATTGAGAATAAAGTATACTTCATATATGTTGGAGCCAGAAGAATTTACATTGCATTTCAAAGTTAGATAAACGTTTAGAATTATTGAAGTGCTTTCCATGGCTTTGAGGAGTGCAGAATAAGAGCCCACAAGAAAGATAATACACCCTATGCTATACTGCATTTCCTAGTACTTTTACAGTACAGCTCTCTAGAAAGGAGGGAGAACTCCCTGAGTTTATAAGTAATAATCTGTCAGAAATAATCTGTCTGACATTATTGATCAATTTTTGGGTTTGAGAGAATTAAAAAAGACTCACAGATTATGTGACCGTTGCAATTCTAAGAGTTTAAAAGGTTTGATGGATTGATAGATTTTTCAAGTTCTTGCAGTGTAGCTCTAACCCAAGGTTTTGGTCTACTTACCTGGCATTTATTTATTCATAAAGCAATAGGCCAGGTTGCACTTCTCTGTAATCTCTGCACTCTAGTCCCCCATTACTACAGTCTGTGTATAAAATATACAATACTGTTCCTTCCTGTTTCTTTACACAGAATAAATAATGCTCTAAGAACTGAATTAAAAGACTGATCTTGTTGATTTCACTTCTGTAACTAATTCCTAAGGGCTTTCTTCCATTCGTGTGTGGTTTAACATCATGCATTCCTGTAGCTGGTATTACAATACTTTGTGTGTGTGGAGGGGGTGTTACTTCATGGAGGATGGCTAGTTCTCTGTAGTTTGTTATTTTAGATCTTCTGAGATCTTGGTGCTCACTAATCTTACATGTGTACTTAAAAAGTGGTTCCTTTTAGAAGTCATTATTAATTGAAAAGACTCTGGGATGCCTCATGGTAGTTTATTGGAAGCCATGGACAAGTCTCAGGTTCTTAGTAGATGAATAATAAAGGCTGTTAATGTCTCTGCTGTTGACTTTAGGTTGTCTCTCTTGGACCATTGAGGATGTGACAAAAGAGATCTCTTTTTGGGAAGTTTCACTTGGCAGGTTAAAAGTAAACTCCCTGAGTAGCTGATATCCCATGACATCCTGCAACTCTTGTGTGTACAACTGAGTTATTGGGTATTCTGTTCTTTTCTCTCTCTCTCTGGCTGTGAAGGAAAGGAGAAGAAAAACTCTTACCTCCATCATGGAAAAAAAGTGAGGTGTAATGAGACTTTTCCATTTTAGGCTATGTATTAACTAAAGTGGCACTTTACAGTGCCTTACTCTCATTGCAATTAACTCAGCCAGACTGTAGTTTCAGAGAAGTCAATAGAAGTTTGTACAAGACTGTACAGATTGTATCTTATGCATCTTAACAAGCTGAATGACTACTCAAAACTACTACTGTGTTTTATTTAAGGCATTTACTGTCAAGATAGGCCATTTACGGTCATTAAAGGTCACTGACATTTAAAGTCAGTTTTTCAGTTATAATTAATATTGAAGATGAGAATATGCTGATTCTTCAGAGTTCTGGTTTATTTGAGAGACTTTGCATGTGTTTAAAAAGAAAATTCTGTAGTCATGGAAGATACTTGCTTCAGTCATTTTGCTTTCTTTGGTAGGTAAAATAGCTGTTGCCCTTTTTTGCTAAAACCAAAAATAGAAAATAGGTAATCTTTGACATTAGGATTGTGAACCATATTCTTCCTTCCTTCTTCATGAAGGTTATCTTTCGCTTTCTCATAAGCTTTATAAAAATGTGCTTATATTGATGGGCTTTTCTGAGAACTGGAGGTAAGTTTGTGGTTTAATTTTATGAGCTAGGTAATTTTAAGTGAGCATGTCAACATCTCACTGAACTAGATACTGTTGTTGCATGCTGAATAGTAAAGCCATGAAAACAATATTCCCAGACTGCAGAATTAACTGCTGTGAAAATTACTCAATTACAGATTTTCTCATTCACAATGTGTAAGATATGAAAGTGGTATATAACATTTTTTTGCAATTTCAGCCCCTCCTAATATGCTCTTACTGCTTGGGGTCCAGCCTGTTGTAGTCTTGAGATGTCATAGCCACCAAGAAACTTGCTGAAACATGGAGTTGGCCAAGTTTTGAGAGTGGGGGTGGGACAGGTAAGTGGTGTTTCTTGCTTTATATGACGCTCTTTTGCAATTAAAAAAAATATATACTAATGAGCACACTGGAGGCCACCAGTTCTTTCCCTTTATATTATTAACTAGTTCATAAAAAAAAAAATCTTGCAAAACTGCGCCATAGAGTGAGCAAACACTGTTTCCTTCTGTTCTCTCCCCCTTTTCTCATTGGTGTGTTCTTTTTGCCAGCAAGATCATGCAGTATCTTTATCTTCCAGAATAAAGAATATTGTTAGGATTACTTTTGGGTATGTGCATTTAGATTTCAAGGTCTTTAATTTTCAGGAAAGTGAAGAGTAGAAAGGGAAAATTGGACATATGTTAAAATAGTTTTTGTGCCTGGTAGAGCAGTGATCAGATGGTATTTTTGTACTGGTAAATCAGAATTTTTAAACACTGATTTTATTATATTACTGATAGTCCCTGTATCCCTTCTCAAGAGCTAAAAATTTGCAGATATTTTGGTATATCTGTATATTTTACTATACTAATGTGTAATGATAGGCAGGTTTTAATTTTGAAAGTTGTTTTACACATAGTTGCTTGTTCTTAACGGAGTCCTGTGGATGCAAACATAATTATGTAGTTGTTTTGGAGGAGGAGTTGTGTTAGTGCATACTGGTAGTTTTCCCCAAATCCTGTCTTTCTTTCTTGTAGTAGTTTGCTCAGGAATAACTGGAGATTTACTTTGAGCAAAATTCACCTTGCAATAAAGTGTAAAATGATACCACTTTCTGGGGGAAATGACTTGGTGAAAGACATTTGCAAATGGTGCATGCTTGTGATTTTTGGGATTAACTTCTTCATTGTAGAAAATTATTTTTCACATGTTAAGAAACTACAAAAGTAATTTGGTGGATCTCGCTACTTTTCCAGCATGTTGATTCAAGTGAAAGTAGAGCATGATGAATGCATGTGTGGAAAGGCAGTCTGATATAAAGGAGATTTTAAACTAAGAAATCTTTTGTGTGGTAGCAGGAAGGAATGTGTGTTTGAAGCGGTGATTATCTGTTTGCTAGTAATATTTTAGGAAAATATTCTTCACTTCATGAGCTAAAATACTGTTTCTGCCTAAAATGAATATGGAAGTGGAATATAGGATGGAATGTGTGCTCTCTTTCCAGTTTAAGTGGTGTTGAGTTTCTTCGGGTTTTTTTTGAGAAAAGTATATTTTATGTCATTTATCTGTAATCACAGACACAAAGCTACCTGGTAACTGAATGTTAATTACATGTAAGAGAGGCCTGGTTTTGAAGAATCCTTTTTTTAAGTGCCTTTCAGGAGGAGGAGGGCTACTTTGGAAGTTGAATCAAAAATGTAAATAGCGTCCTTTTTTATGACCCTAGCTTATCTGTGGGTTTTCTTGTTTTTAAAGTCATAAATGATAGAGTGAGTAGTTGGCCTGGCTTGTTTTTGTCTTCATGAGCTTTGAAATGTGTTAAATCTAGAAGCATATACTCAGATCTTGCAAAGCATAAATGAATATACTTAGTGTCTGGTATGCATGTAGTTTAAGTATTGCACTTCTGATAATTTCTGTGCCCGGGGAAAGTACCTAGAATCCACAATTACATCATAAACTATTGTTTGCAGTTTGGTTTTCTTGGAAAACAGTTGTGACCTTCACAGCTTCTAAGGTACAGCTACACGTTTTTTGATACTTGTCTGTGTGAAAAGACCACATATTGCAGAGAATTATGCATTTGCACTGTGTTCACACATACTTTGAGGGATTTTTGGAAGTTGAAAAAAAGAAAAATTCATATTCGTGTAATTCTGTCATTCTGTGTTGGTGCTTTGTGACTTCAGACTGTGCATTTCCACAGATCTTGGCAGTATTGTTCAGGAATGTTTCTTTTGATACATTGCCCTTGTCAATAATTTTACAGCTTGAGAGAGAGAATCTTGTATTTAGAATGTTCTTTGCAATTATACTTTTTCTATGTTTGTGAGAGAATTGGGTCTTTTCTCATGAACAGCAACCTGTCTGCCTTTAATTAAGCATCTGAAATGAGATAAATGCTAAACGCTTTTCAGAGCTAAGCCGTTAAGTGTGAAGTTAGTAATAAGTTGTTTTTATTTTCTTGGAATAAGTGCCGTTTACTGCATATTATCCATGCAAGGGTGGGATGTTTCAATCACTCAGATCCATCTTAATTTGTCTGATTTTAAATAGCTCATGGTTGTTCTGGAGCCTAGAGATTTCAGGTGATCTTGTTAATTTAAAAGGGCAAGGTATTTAATGGGGTTTGGGAGAGGACATGACATGGAGATAAGTTTCAATATTATATTTAATGCAGAATTGTAAAATACTGTATTGTAGTCTATATTTGGAGTGCTGGAAAATGGTTACATACTGAACTTCTGCAAATTCGTCCTGAAACATTGAGTGCCAGCATTGAAGTCTTTATCACTTGTCAGTTTTCGGATCCCTCTACAAGTCCCATATGTTTGCAAACCCAATACCAGGGTGAGTGGGTTGCCCTCTGCTGCAGACAGCCACATCTTGGACAGGTCATGGATGTGGCAGGATCTGGTCAGAGAGCTGAGCTGGGGTCCTGCCCACGCCTTCCTGCCCAGCCAGCTCCTGCCTGTGCTGCTCTGCCACGTAGTGCCAGATGTGCAGCTTCTGCAGCTGACTCTGTCTCTGGGGCACTGAAGTGGGTCATAAATGAGACCCACATATTACCAACAGTACAGGGTCTCTTCTCCTTCCATAACATAAACCCCCAGTTTGATGCTTTGGGTAATATTGTATACCTTTTTTTTTTTTTTTTTTTCAGAGGTACACTACTTATGGCTCTTACTTATGTAAGAACCATGATTGTCTACTGCTGAAGTTTCCATTATTTTTGCGCAGTGATCACACTAAGATTGTTGACTTGCCCTTACTCTCAGATATCACTGAAGAGGTGAAAAGTTGCTTTCACAGTGAGAATGGAAATAGGGGTTATGCTTTCTAAGGGGGGATAAGCATGCATCTTCTCAGTAGTTTTCATAGATAAGACTGGTTCTACATCTTGATCAGAATAGCGAAAAGAGAAATGAAATCAAACTATTCTGGCCTTCTCTTAAATGCCCTGCTAATCATGGAAAAGAACCTGTATATTCTTCAGAAGAACTGGGTTTTATGGGATTTTGTTTTGTTGTTTTTGGTTTTTTTTTTATTTCAGTGACTAAATATATCAGTATATCTACTGTGGGTTACTTAGGTTACCTGTGATGTCTGATGAGTTAAATATTAGAACAGAAAACTTACAAAGCTGTGTAACAGCTGGATAGCAGGTAGTCAAGCACCTTTGCATTCTCCCATCAAAGTTTCTGGTATGTTTCTTGAAATCAAATACCTTAATAGTTGTTGTGAACATATTTCACTCTTGATATCTAAAAGTCAAAATTTACATCTGTGCTTGACCCGCCAGAGTAAATTGTGGTATACTTCAAGTGAGACCTCTCTTATCTCCCTTAGTTTTGATTTTGAAGCAGTCACAGAAACAGCATCTGAACTTGTGTCCAGAAGTCACTCTTTTTCATTGTCTGTTGGGTCAGGTTAGGAGCACAGCTCGGCATCAGACAAGAGAAAATGTGGCATATTCTAAATAAAAGGTTTACCTTATAGTGCAGTGAGATATAGTAGCTCATGCTAACCTGTTGTGGGTTTATCTGTTTTGTGCAGTGCCATGTAGAGATGCTGATTGTGTTGTGGCAGTGTTGTAGCAGCCTTAGCATGGTGTGCTATCAGAACTCAGGTACTGACTTCCTCAGCAAGGCAGTGTGGTGAGCCTGGATGAGGTACTGAGGTAATTCACAACATAAGAAAGTTTTCACATCCATGTGTTACTGACTTCACAAGAAACAACAATGGCAGCTTTCTGAAAAAATGTATTAGTACCTGATATACTGGAACCTTTCTCAAGCAAGTGCTGCCTTACTACTGCGTAATACTGGGAAAAGGATGGGAGAAGGTTTATTTCAGTCTTATTAATCTCCTATTTGTTAGGACTGCAAAGGTTGTGGAAAGCTAAATATTGCTCCTTCTTTCAATCTAAAAACACATTTGTAATGTGTTTGGAGCTGTTTGTAGTTTTGCTAAGGTACGGCCATCTGAAAATAATGGAATGGGTTTTGATTGCTGTCAGCCAGAATATCCAATAAATTCTATATATAATAGGAACAGTTGTTTTGATTTGGTCTCTAGAATTCACCCTTTTCACAACATTGAGGGGGAAGGAAACTCAACTCATTCCTGCTGTTAGGCAGCTTTCCCTTCATTGTGTCTTTGCTTTTGTTCTGCTTCAGAGATCTAATAACATTCCAAAGATATGCATGTATGCATGTGTCTGTGTAGGGCTGTGTGGGAGACGTTGTTTATAAATGTATGTAAACAACTGACCAAGGGTAGTGTGATTTAGGGGGACTGGCATGTGACAAGGGGGAAGGAAGTTGAAGAAGTCAAAGACAAAACAATAAGAGTTGCAATAGAAAGTAGAAAAAGGGCAACTAGAAGGCAATGCAACAAACATCGTAATTGAGAGTGAATTGTTCGGGGATGGAGGGATGCTGAACATGATTAAAGCTCAAAAACAAGATGCATATTACTTTACTTGAAAATTGAATTAGAAAGTTGATACTGGTGTGATTAATTACAGTATACAAACATATGTTCTCTTCATTCCAGGAAACATGGTCTAGAAGAACTTTATATTATACTTGGACACCTTTTGATATTGTCAAATAACAAATGGTATTGTTTTGCTTTTGTAGGAAGATGAAAAATTTCTGACAGACTTGTTTGCACAACTAACAGATGAAGCCACAGATGAGGAGAAAAGACAGGAATTGGTAAGAAATCTGTAAAATATGTGACAGTTATCACAAAGTGACATGTGAATCTTTTTTTTTTTTTTTAATTACTAAACTAGTATATTCCTGATTTTCAGGTAAATTTTCTGAAAGAGTTTTGTGCATTCTCACAAACACTGCAACCTCAAAACAGAGATGCATTTTTCAAAACATTGTCAAATATGGGCATACTGCCTGCACTAGAAGTCATATTGGTAAGTCAATTCTATTTGTCATAACAATTTTGTTTATCTTCAGAGAGGCTTTTTTTAAAAAGTAACTTCAGCACAAACTTCAAGTGGTTTTCTTTTGTTTGCTTCATTTGGCTCGTTCTAGCTTAAGATTCAGAATGTTCAAAATATTTTTATAAAACTTTAAAAGCTTTTACAATATGACATTGGTAAGTACCCTGGCATTCTTCAGTTTTTGTTTTCCTGTTTGCTTTCCTAGTTTTGCTTGCTTTTTGGTATCCAGATAAGTTAGAAAATAGGGAAATAGATCAAAGGGCAGGGAAACCATAAAATTTATTTTGTCCAACTGCTGTCAAATTTACAGAAATTTGAGTTGACTTAGTTTTAGAATATGATTTTTAGCAATAGTTAGATGTGATTTGTGAGAAGGAATTAAAGCTGTATGTTTTCTGGTTCCATTTAACCCTTTCAAGAAAACAAAGTGATTTTATTTGACTTTTCCAGGGTATGGATGATGCACAAGTACGAAGTGCAGCCACTGATATATTCTCATATTTGGTTGAATACAACCCCTCCATGGTACGAGAATTTGTCATGCAGGAAGCGCAGCAGAATGATGATGTAAGTAAAGAGTGCTCAGCAATGGGTGTATTGTTTTGGAAGTTACTGGGGATTGAAGTTACTGGTGTATATTTACAACTGTGAATGACATGAGCCCTGGTTTCAAAGAAGCAATTTGGAATCTGGTAACAGGACACTGAACTGCTCTTTTAAAGAGTTCTGTTAGGTGAGATGAGTTCACCTGTTCACACATACTTGTTGCAGTACTACTACAACAAGTAGCAACTTGTTGCTACTGCTACTACAACTACAATTTACATTATACAATGCAAATTGTTGCATTGTATAATTTCAGATTTGGCGCAAGGAAGTAGCATTTGAATTGATTTTTTTTTTCCCCCCTCTTAGGATATATTACTCATTAACCTCATTATAGAACACATGATTTGTGACACAGATCCAGAACTTGGAGGAGCAGTGCTACTCATGGGTTTGCTTCGTACTTTAGTTGATCCAGAAAATATGCTTGCCACTGCCAATGTAAGTAAATACCTTCAAATGAAATTACATTTGATTTTTAGGGTGTTTGATGATATGTGTTACGTATGTTTTTTTTCATTCCTTAGAAAACAGAAAAGACAGAATTCTTGGGTTTCTTCTACAAACATTGTATGCATGTTCTGACAGCCCCTTTATTGGCCAATACTACAGAGGACAAGCCTAGCAAAGGTAATGACACTATGGATTTTGGGCACATCAAGGCTGTTGAATGTCAGTGTTTAGAATAATTGTCAAAGGACATTTTCCATCTAAAAAATATGAATCTGAGATTATGAAACATAGTTCAAAGTAAAATGCTGATTCAATATTTAGTCATTTGAATAATGCGTAAGTACAAAACTCTGCAGAGAGACCTGATTTAAAAAGTGAACAATATTTACTGCAAATTTGGCTTTATCAAAAAATAAAATACTTGTACAATTTTTAAGAACTCATGGGGCAGTTCATTGACATAGACTTCTAAACATGTCTAAATGGTTTCTTAAGGTCAGGGATTAGTAGAAATGTTGCAACATTTCCCTTGGGAAGGTGTGCTGAATTTGAGCATTGTTTCTACTGCAGACTAAGAAAGCAGAGATCAGTGATGAAGTAATTGTTCATGCTGGCTTCTAGCAGCAATTCTTACTAGAAGTGTTTAAAGACCCCGAGATATTTCTTGCATAGTACTTCAGTTAAAAGGCATTATAGATCACGTTTTTGGTGTAAACTTAGTCAAGACACTGCATATGGGGTGATAGTTTATGATCTAGATTTGCGGACATCGTAATGTGATTTGGTTAAATAAGCCTGACTACTCCTGTTAGGGTTAAGTTCTGTACTCTGAACCTTCAAACACCAATTTGAGAAAAATGTATTTGGTTCCATATTTTAAGAGCATTTCATGCCATATCTGTATTCATAGAAAATACTCAATCCATAACAAATTTGTTAAATATCTGTTTTAAAGACTAAACATACTCTGCAGCATGTTCCCACATAAAATGTCTGTGGGAAAATTAAAAAACTTTGTTTTTTAAAAAACTTAAATTTACTTTGTTAAACTTTGGAAATGTTTACTGGAGTGCAGTTGGATATTTGAAGTTAGTTTATAAAGGCAGTATTCCAGATACATTTAATTATTCTGGTTTTGTTTTATTACAGATGATTTTCAGACAGCCCAACTCTTGGCATTAATACTGGAATTGCTAACTTTCTGTGTAGAACATCATACCTATCACATAAAAAACTACATTATTAACAAAGATATCCTGCGAAGGGTACTCGTTCTCATGGCCTCAAAGCACGCTTTCTTGGCATTGTGTAAGTTTGGAAGGAATAAACTCGAATTTTGTGGATGTGAACTGATATGTATCTTCACTCTGCTGGAAAAAAACTGTTCATGGATCATGACAATTTTTTACTGAATACAGAAATTCTACCATTATAGTCTGTGTTTCTCATACTAGATTATAGATATATCAGTTACTATTAGTAAGTAACGTTGCATTTATAGATACATTTTTATTCTTAAGAAAAGGATTTTGCTTCATCTCAGTGGAGAGGGGAATTGAAGAGATGGTATATCAGTATTGAATATACTAAGAGAACATTTTAAGTTTTGATGGTTTTTTTATTAGAAATTATCAGAGGTACTTAATTAGAGCTATGACTGCCTGACTGCACAGAAGTTCAGTGTGCTGCTCTTCAGACTGGTAGTTTCTTGACCACACTCAGCTCAGTAGTGTCAAAGCAGACTTAATTCTGGAGGCAAGAAGGAAATTTTCTCTGTAGTTCTGTTGTGCACATAGAGTTAAGAGAACAAAGCTTTAAGTTGACTGAGCAGTACCATACAATAAGTACCTTTTACATTTTGTAACCAAATAACCTGTACACATGGTTGCTAAGCAAAATGTGCTGCCATGTGATAGTGTACTTTCTGTTTATGCATGGACATTCTCTCACTTGTGTACACTTTGGAGTTTCAGAAAGACCTTTAAACTGGTTGTAAATCAAGCCTTTGCCTTACTATGTGTGTGAATAAAAAGTCATTTACCAATTTTAAAATGAGATTGTTTATATTCTCATCAGATAGAACTAATTAAATCTAACCAAGCATTTGAATAATAGGGATGATAAGCAAATTTTGGAGCTCTTTTACTGAGAAAATGTTTTACCATTACCATAAGTAATTTTAAAAACTGAAAATAGATTTTTATATTAGTAGTATTATAGTTAAACAATATTATTATGAATTCTTTGGTGAACAGAGGTGTTTGCATTTGTACAGTACATAAGTACATTTGTACATCATAAGATGGAGAACTTCTTTATGATAGAACAGGTAAGTAATCTTCAGCAGTGTAGTCAAGACTGTTAAGAAGCAGAGAACGACTGAATGTATTGCTATATATGAACTGAGGCTGTAATATGCCCTAAATAATGCTGAGTAATTTCTGCAATTTTGCTTTTAAATGTAAAAACTCTTTTGACAACACATGTGTTTCAGGTGCCCTTCGTTTCAAGAGAAAGATAATCGGGCTAAAGGATGAATTTTACAACCGTTACATAATGAAAAGTTTTTTGTTTGAACCCGTGGTCAAAGCATTTCTAAATAATGGTTCACGTTATAATCTGATGAACTCTGCCATAATAGAGATGTTCGAATTTATCAGAGTGGTGAGTGCTGTTACATGCTGAAGATAATTACTGCATTGTTTAGTCTTGTAATTCAAGATTACTTTTCCTTTTACTTTTGCCCTAAATTATGCTATCATAATGGGACCATATGATATTGTATTTATATGAACCTTGTTTTATATCACTGTTACATATTTGTACATGTTCTTTCTTACATTCAAACAGTACCATTACTTGAAGATTAAATTCACTTGATACTGTACTCACAGTACCCAGATTTGCAAAGGCAGCACTAATGAAATTTCATCATGCAGATTGGATGGGCTTGTTATGACAGGAATGTAATTAGAAGGTACTGCTGCAAACCCATCAAATTTAGCTGTGCTCTGTAATGTCAATTCAATGGAATATGGAATTATACAGAAGAAATACCAATCTCTTTTGATTATTTTAATGGAGTGCTACCAAGTTCCTTCCATGGGGAGTCTCTTAAATATTCATGCCGGTTTGGCTGTCTGCACAGTACTATTTCCGTGCTGTTGTTTGCATCCAGGTTCTGACAAGATGCTGTACAGACTGTAAATATGATAAATGGGGCCAAGCTAGGGTGCAGACAGTTGTGGAGGAGTAAGTCACCACACATTGTCACCTCTTGAAATCTGTAGTGTTGATCACCTCTTTCTTCCTTGAGTTGGGACTCGAGGTAATTCAAGAATAAGATGACCTGATCATCATGGAAGAGTTAATTGAAAACTGGTTTTGAAGTTATGAAAAAAGTTCACCTGTATAGGGGGTCATGACTTGTGCAGTGGTGTGTTGGGTTTGCAGTGGCAGTGGTGGGCAGTGGCTAAAGGGGTGGCTTCTGTAGAAGCTGCTGGGAGCTTCCCCTGTGCTCAATAGAGCCAATGCCAGCTGGCTCTGAGATGAATGTGCCTCTGGCTGAGGTCAGAGCAGAGATCCCCTTGCAGCACATGGTAATGTCCATGGTGATGGTGATATCCATGGTGAGGCAGCTGTCTCCCTGTAGCCCACTGGAGGTCTGTGGTGGAGCAGAGATCCACCTGCAGCCTGTAAAGGACCCGAGGCCAGAGCAGGTGGAGGCCTGAAGAAGGAGACTCTGACCCCTCGGGAAGCCTGTGCTGGAACAGGCTCCTGGCAGGACCTGTGGCCCTATGGAGGGAGGAGCCCACACTGGAGCAGGTTTACTGACAGGACTTGTGACCCCACAGGGAACCCTTGCTGGAGCAGCCTGTTCCTAAAGGACTGCATGCCATGCTCTCTATCAGTATAAAAAGATCTCTCAGTTACAGTAGAAAGACATTTTAGGATTGGGTTTGCTATAGTTTTTATCAGGCTTCAGGTTCTGTAATGTTTTGAAGGAGATACTGCTAGAAAATTTATGCCGTTTTGATAATCAAATACTTGAGGCTCTAGATTTTTAATTATACTTATATACTCATTTTTGCATAAATTAATTAATACAGTGCTTGCTATGGCATTCTCATTTCAGATACTTTTTATATTGTATTAATTAAATTAATTTGAATGAAAATAAGTCACTTTATGTTTGTTTCTTCCTGTAGGAAGATATAAAATCATTAACAGCTCATGTAATTGAAAATTACTGGAAGGCACTGGAAGATGTAGATTATGTGCAGACATTCAAAGGACTGAAACTACGATTTGAACAACAAAGGGAAAGACAAGATAATCCAAAACTTGACAGGTAAAATACACTAAATGCTCTTAACAGCATATTGATGCTTTAATTCTCTTATCAGACTATTGGTGGGTTGTTCTCTTATTCTGGGAAATACAGATAATTTATACTCCTGCTTGCATCTCAAGCCTTGCTAAATTTACTTGATTAAAAGTGTGATTTTCAAATATGTTGCTTACAGACTTTTCATCAACTTTCAGCAAATGTTAGTTGCTGGACCCCCAGTCATAATGCTTATTTATTGTATCTTAAACTTAAGTGCAGTACTTTAACGAGGCTGGAAGCCTACCAAGTATCTCTACCTAGTTGATTTGTTTAAATAACAGATTTCCTCTACTGATTTGAAAGACTGTCAGTTGTGAATTACCATTCTGTGGATTTTTCCTTCAAAAATTTACACGTCAGATTTCCTTTCATTTTAGTTGTGGGAGTAGATATTTAGATAAGCTTTATCAAAATGCCTGAGGAATAGAACATTGAAAGAAATTTTCAGATAATGCTCTTTTGTCCCTGTTAGATTTGCTGATGGAGTAAAAAGCAATCTGATGCAAAGTTTGAATCGCTCTTTCCGTTTGCCAGAGCAAAAGTTCCCTTCCTTTGTACACAGTTGTTCCAAGTTAAAAGGTTGAGATGTATAAAAATAGGAGGTTTAGGCCTTTTTGCTCCATTTATTTTTGCTTTATGTCTAGTTTCATTAAAACAAAATGACTGCTTGTGTGAACAGATGAGTTACTCATAAGAATTGTTAGCAAGATCTGTTCTTGTTTTGTTATCTTGAATTATTTTGAAAACACGTTAGAATCAATTCTGATTAGTCCTACTAGGATATCTTGATATTTCAGACTTTTATTTCCTGACACAAGATTTCTTAATACTTGAATTTGAGAGCTTTACAATTAAAATGAGACTATAAATGTAGATTTACTTTAAAACATGGAAGCACTGACAAGAGCATGTGCAGGATCTGCAGTTTTGAGTACTAAGGTGTTAAAAGTGAGATGATATTATTTTGGCTTATGTCAGCTAAGCATATCACTGAAACAGCTGTGAAATCCAAGGCTGTGATTCTTGCTTACATTAATGCATATGTGGGAAAGAACACCCAGCTGCTTTCTTCAGTAATTTCCATCCAGTATAGCAAGTAAAGTTGTAGGTTTTTTTACTTAGCTTAAGTTGAGCTGAGTGGTTGTGCTGCATGAGTTTGTCCAACAGAAAATAGAGCTTCAAGGGGTCAGTAGCTCAGCCTTCTTCCTACATCTTATGTGGTAGCTGCACAAGTCCTGTCACAGTGCATGTAATTTTTAAAGTGAAAACACAGAAATAATAAAACGCACAAATAACAAGAATCTATTTACATATTTTAGCAAAGAATAGTTCAGTAAGGAAGGAGCCAAACATGTTGTTGACACAGGCCACAAAAGTATTCATTAGAGTTCCACTAAAGTCATAATTTTGTGCTCTTAGCAGAACTTGAGTTTAAATAAAATGTAAAATGATGCAGTATGTATAGATGTATGATAATGCTGGCAAGCAACTTACTTACAACTAGATTTATTATTAAAGGTATATTTAGCATTTTTACTCAATAGCTTGTAATGTAATGTTCTAATTTTTCCCTTCTGGCTTTTTCCTGCACTCAGTAATGCAAATGTCTAGGTTGTATTATTAACATTTTGATCCCAGTAACAGACACTTTCTGAAAAATGTGAAATTTCATCCAGTAAACTGTGAAGCGCTTCATCAAGAGTTTCTTCCTGCTGTTGGAAACTGACTGTTAAAATCAACATCTAGCAATGAAAATGTTTTCAATGTCACTTCCACTTCTCCCCATTCTTCAAGGGCCACATCCCTGTCCCTCTGCTCCAAGACCATAATACTGCTTCTGTGAGAAAAGAGAAAAGGAAGGCAGAGCTGAGATAAACCAACACTGATAATAGATCAAATAGGGAGAGGTAGCAGTTAATATCCAAGGCTCTGAAAAATGGAAAATACTGATAAGTGACTAAAAGTTGTAACAGGTGGATATGGCAGAGAGAGCGAGGTTTCTCTTCAATGTATCTGCTTAAAACTGGAGTCATATTTAAGTTAGATTTTTATTACTTTATTTCAACTTGTTGGGCCCTGAATACTAACAAGTTACAAAGTATTTTCAGAGAATAAGTCTGTATTTCTAAACTCTTTGTTTTACAAATTTTTATTTACCAGTGCAAACTGATAAACCAAGCCTGAATGCAATACGTTAGTGAGATTTATTAAAATTACTTTCAGTAGTGCTTTTTAATTGCTACAGAATTTTGTACTGATTGAGTAGTTTGAATGTGCTGTTAGCAGAGTTGTACTTTATTTGATTCTTTATACAGAGAAGTTTTTAATGATATTTGTATTGAAAGTACAAAGGTTCGCATTAGGGAATGATTTACTGGTGTTTTTATTGCTCTGCAGTATATGGATCTGTAAGCTGTCTCTGAGTGTCAAGTAGAAGTTTTATTATTAATATAAGTTGATTTTTGAATCTAAGCTTTTAAAACCTCCTGTTCTGCAGCATGCGCTCCATTTTGAGAAACCACAGGTACAGAAGGGATGCAAGAACCCTGGAGGATGAGGAGGAAATGTGGTTTAATACTGATGAGGATGATATGGAAGATGGAGAGGCAGTGGTGCCCCCTTCTGACAAGCCTAAAAATGATGAGGATATTATGGACCCTATCAGCAAATTCATGGAAAGAAAAAAATGTAAGTGGTGAGACAATAAATGCCATAATTTGTATTATTCAATCCTACTACAGTGAAGGATTTGCATGTATTTATTTTGAAATTGCAACATCAATTTGGTAGACCACACTTTAAAAAAATTTTGTTGTCTTTAGAAGCAGAATGATAAAACATGTGTTGTAGATTTCTTAAAGGATTTGAATTAAAAGCTTATCTGATAGTCAAGCTTCTCTGTGTTTTATTTGGGTTATAATTAAATGTTATGTGTTAACTCAAAATTTTCTACATAAATGTTCAGGTAATACCATTGGTAGAACAAAAGTGTTCATTC
This sequence comes from Peucedramus taeniatus, assembly GCA_013400575.1. Lineage (NCBI taxonomy): Eukaryota > Metazoa > Chordata > Aves > Passeriformes > Fringillidae > Peucedramus > Peucedramus taeniatus. The sequence goes on from WBNO01024097.1 coordinate 195,692, forward strand.
CTGGCTAGTGACAACCACTCATAGATGGTATAGTAGTAAGGAAAAAAGTCTATGATGACTCACTTAACTGAGTTACACATAAAGTATTAAGCCTTTTCCCAAACAGTGAAGTAATTAAATGTTACAAATTAATGTAATTTGTAATTAAATGTTTCACTCAATAATACTGCTTTATTTTTGCCTTTCTTTTTCTTTCCAGTGAAAGAGAGTGAAGAAAAGGAAGTTCTTCTGAAAACTAACCTTTCAGGTCGTCAGAGCCCGAGTTTCAAGCTTTCTTTTTCCAGTGGTACAAAATCTAACCTTACCAGCCAGTCATCTGCAAGTAATCTGCCTGGATCTCCTGGGTCCCCTGGGTCTCCAGGGTCCCCTGGCTCACCTGGATCAGTTTCTAAAAGCACATCTCAGATGGCAGCTATTACAACTAAGGTAATTTTGAATGGTTGTGGGTTGACTTTATTGTTACAGAGTAGGAATTTGCTTTTGCATCTCTCTGAAGTTCATGTGAGTCCTGACAAGTTAAGCAGTAATGGACTGTCTAGGTTGTGTGTACTTCTTGTCTGACCTTCAGCATTTTTAACAAAACCTGCTTTATATAGAAGAAATAAAAGCTTTTTAAATGCCCAGACTGGTCAAGTAGGAAGCATGCCATTAGTTGCTCTTAGCAGTGATATTTGTGGTGAAATACAGACAACACTGTACTCATGTTAAATTGCACAGGGATATTTGACAGGTAAAATACATATTTTGGAAACATAGCCAAATTGTGATAGATACCACAATGCCCTGCACATACATTGAGAATTTCTACTATCACCATTTTAATATTGTTTATAATTCTATAACTGACCTATGTGGATGAAATAAATTGCATTGGACGGTGATTGCTGTACGCCAGAACAATTTTTAATACCCAAGTGTGACATTTTTACCTTTGAACTAACTTACAGATTTAATTTGGAACATTCTGAAGTAGAAGGCCACTTTAAAAGAGCATTGTAACTTGGAGTGAATACTCAAAACTAGCATTTTTAAATACATTTTAGGACACTGTTGGATTTTATCAGATTTTTGAATAGAAATGTTGGAATTGAGTCAGGAAAGTAAGAGTGACTGCTATTTTCCCAGCACAGGGGAGCAGATAAGGTAATGTTGATACAGTGCAGTTCAGATAATGAGAATTTATTTTCATAACAAGTGTTTCCATTTCTGAAAGGTGGGGTAGGTATGTCAGTTGTTAGATAGTCTTGGAATAACACTGATTAATCCTTGTTCTGTAATACTACCATACTCCTTGTTCACCTAACTTCTAGTGAAGGTAAATGGGAGTTTAGGGTTTGTTTGTTTGTTTGTTTGTTTGTTTTTTCCTAATCAGCATGGCTTAAGAGTTTGTATTTGGATTGCATTCTCTTGAAAATACCTGGATCAGAAGAGTTTGGCTGATGGAAGAACCTCAGGATGCTTCCTCTAAATCCTTCTGTGGAGGAAGCTCCTTGCATAACCCAAGAGTTAGTCAAGTGTTTTTTAAAAGGGATGGAATTGGCTTGCAAATCCATTCAGTCTATTAGAAGTTTTTCTCTCCCAGACAGTGTAATTCCTTGAGTCTGAAATGGAGTCTTTACATATGGAATATATGGATACAGTATTGACTCCACAAATTCAAGTAGTGGTGACAAAAGAAAAATGTTCAGGTTACAAAAGAGAGCATGCAGTGCACTGAAAAACACTCCTGGATTCAGGCAGAAGGTATCTGCTTTCAGAGTAAAACATGCCTGTCACAAACTAGAAACAGTGTTGAAATTGAGTTTTTCATTAATTACCTGATGTTGCTTTAGCTGTAATGTGCTCAGTATTACATGTATGTGACTGTACAGAATATGTGTGATTGTTTTTCAAATTATATTTTGGTATACAGTTGACTGAAATGTTCTGGTTTGGATGTCCATTATTAGGCACCTGAATAAGTAGTAGGACCTTTGAGTAAAGTATTTCACTACAAGTGCCATTGATGCTTCAGAAATTGCAACATAGGGAAGATTTCAGAAGTTCATGCTGCTCCTTCAAGAGTCCAGAGCTGCCTAATCTTAAATTTATGGGCATTTGCAATATAAGAGAGTTTTTAATGACACTAGATACATTTTAATTTTCAACTGACAAGTTATTTAAATTTTGCAACATGTATACATCATTCAAAACCTGTGTTCATCATCATATTATTCAAAAAAATTCTTCATCACTACACATTTTTACTTTTGTGAAGACAGACTGTTCTAAAAGTATCATAATTCAAAAATTCAGATGGAAGGTGTTCTGCATTTGTTTCTGAAGTGCTTCCAGGTTACTCAATGCAGTCAGCTTGTGCTCAGTAAAAATAAACTATGTCTTTACACATGGAACTGCAGTGACACTTAGCAAAATCATGTCGATTTTTGGCTTTACTTAAATTTCAGCTGGCAATATTTCCAGTTGGATAGGCAAAACCCCATTTTGGATTTATTCATTTAAACATTTCTCAGATAATGTCATTTTCATTCATACTGAAGGATTTATTTCTGTTCTGCATGATTTTATTCAAAACCTTCTGAACCATCGTGCTTATGGCAGTATTCTGTGCAAACATCATGTTACAATGCAATCATGAATTATCAATGTACAGACATTCTCTTAATTATAATAATTGGGTCTGTCTTTGTAGGGAGGCCTCGTTGGGCTTGTAGATTATCCTGATGATGATGAAGAGGATGATGAAGATGAAGATAAAGAGGAAACTTTACCTTTGTCAAAGAAAGCAAAGCTTGAGTCATCATAATGGCAACTGCTGAAGAATATTACCAGTTGGGGAAGGATTTTTTTCCAAAAACAAAACAAACCCACAGCAAAGCAGCAATCTTTTGTGAATTACTGTGTATGACACAGATCAACCTATACAAATGGATTTCTGCCAATCAAGTGCCAATTCAAAGGAGCAGAAGAAGGAGAAATACTTCATGTACGGGAAAGACTTATGCCTTTGAGCTCTCCAGCTTGGACCACATGTTGCCCTTTTCTCAGGGAAGGAAATGGAAAACAAAACAAAACAAAAAAAGAAAAGAAAAGAAAAAAAAAAGAAAAAAAAGCCAACAGGGCAGGAGTTTTGTTAGTGGAACTCTGGATTGGCTGGTCAGTTGCTACAATCAGAATATGCTTTCTTGGACCATGTATGAGACTTCTGAAGAAAAGGCGGGTTTTGCCATAATTCTTCACTAGTTAAGAATGCCAGCAGTTTCTTTGTATAAAAGAGACCTGCCTTTGAAACCATACATTCTGAACATTTTACTCGAGCTACAACAGGTTTTAAAAACCTCTGCGGGGGAGGGCCGAATATAAAGTTTCCTCTTTTTTTTTAAATCTGTTCCCTTTGCCCTTTAAACTGCAGAAATTTTTTTGAGGTGGGGGATTTGTTTGTCCCTTCTTGATTAAAGATTGAGTGGAATTCTAGATGTGGTCACTTTTGTGTCATAATTTTTTTTGCCCCCCTGAGTGTATGCTTAGTTGTTGAGTATATATTTGGGACCATTAAAATTTTTTGATGTAATATAATCTCACTGTTGTGCTGGTACCTGTTTCACACTGTGTAATTTTGTTCTGCATCGCAGTTCTTAATATGTTGAGGATTTTATGGAAGATGGTATAGTTTTTATTGGAGGAAAAAATCTTGCAACAATGTGCATAAAAGCAATACTATTTTGTGACTAAATATTTTATATTAAATTTTACAGCAGCAGCTGTTGAGAAAAAAATCAGGCAAATAGGATGAAATTTTAAAAAATAAAGCTATAGATAGGAAATTAGTATTCCAAAGAGACTGAAATTTCATAATGCAGAACAATGGTGATAACTAAACTCACCAAAATGCAAGATGGATGAATTAAGAATACCAATATACTGACTCATTTGACTTAGAAAAATAAAAAAGAAATAATTGAGGCTGAAGGAAAACAGCATTAGTGGTATTTTTAAAAAATCTCTGATTCCCTTTGGAATACCAGTTTTCGTGAATAAAAGATGGTTGTAGAATAAACTCTTTACAAGGACACCATCTTTTTAAATTTATTCTAATACTCACTTGAAAAACAGCAATTAACTTGGTCTAAATCAATGACCACCTTCTTTCCCCTTTTCCCAGAAGTCTAAATAATACAAATTTGAAATCAGGCATTATTTCCTGCTTCCTTACAGAAGATGGCTTTGCACAGCAGTGCTTCTTATGAAGGGTTGTTTATTCACTTCCTTTCTTACATCTGTTTTCAAGAGCCAGTTTCCTTTTGGGCATTCAAAGCATCAGTGTTGCAACAATCATGATGTTTAATACATAAATTTATCAATAGAAATGGAAATAAGAGAAATGAGAATCTGAGGCAGGATCATAGGTGATCACACTCAAGGGTAGATGGGCACTTTGTTTCTGAATGTTGTAGATGGTGTGGCAGGTTCTGTGCCAACCACAAAAGGCAAAGCTTTAGTGGTTGAGTTTTGTGAGTACATTCCAGCCAGTTTGGATTTAAATAAAAGTGTGCATTAGGGAGAAATTATTAGCCATCTTTTCCTCAAAGAGTTCATTTGTGATCACTTTCTAAGGTTGAGTTTTTGCAGTGTATTTGAAATGTCTGTGATAAGGCAGCTGTCAGCAGTAAGTTTTACAGAGGTCAGGAGTTATGCACATGGTCACTACAGGATTAGACACAATCTGCTGCTGCAGGCTGAGTCCCCGTGCTGTTGCAACAAACTGCCTGAAACTTGATTTTTGCAACTTTGGTGTCAGAGCAGACATTGTGACAAGGAAATCTGCAATTTTGCAGGTTTTCCTAATTAGTCAGAACCTAAATCCAGCTCAAGCTGTCAAACTTATCTTGAGCATAAAGCTCTTAAAATTCATCCATACAGTCATCTGCAAGTCTTCCAGGCTCTATCTCAGGAAATCATTATTTTGAGTTGGTCAAAGGAACACTTCTGTTAAAGATTTTTTCTGTTCCTTTAGCAGTTGAGTGCTTGAATCTTGTAATGTTTGATGCTATAGTCTTCCAGACTTTCAGATACTTCCATAATACTTGTAGGAATCTTGGATTTTGAAACATTACATTTAACAAAAGAAGTATTATGCTGAAGTTACTGGGCTTGGTCAAAATAATGAAATCAGGAACTTTTGAAGTTTTTATATTTTTATGAAGCTCTAAAAGACTGGTAAAACATAAGGCTGCACATCTTTTAATGCTAACTGGTGGTTAGATGGTTAGTTGTCTTTCCAGTTATCTAATGCTTGTAGCCTGACAGGACATGTCTGCACTGATATATTTATGGAAGTTGGAAGTAGATGAATGGTGGGTATACTCTTGCTCAGTGACATTCACTTTTGTATTCATGGAAATCTTGAAATGTATTTTAGGGGGAAAAAAACACTGGCATTGCGAGAAGTGATGGATATTTTTTTAAAAAAAAGAGTGGGTTTGAGTTTATAGGTGGAAGAAATTATGTTGGGAAACAGTATCTGTTCTAAATTTTTGATTGGGCTGATTTTTAAAACCATTTGTCCTCATCCCAAGAGACCTGCATGTATATTGTACTAAGCATGGCTCAGTCATCTTAATTGCATTTCAGTTGTGCCCTGAAGTATGGTTTACAGGGCAAACCCTTCTGTATTTACAGACAAGAGCCGGGATGTTTGAATCATCCATACAGGCCCCTCTGTCCTTCAGTGGCTGAAAGACTTGATGCTGATTCCTTGGATGAGCTTCCAAGCTTTGAGCCTAGACTTACTGGGAATACCAGACAGAATGTATATGAACTACCTGGTCCCTAAAGGAACCCACACGCAAATGAAAGTAATTCCAGGTGATCTGGAATATTTTCAGATTTTCTTCTGATGTGTGCAGAGTGTGGCTATATTCGGGTTAACAGTGCACATCACCACAAAAGAGATCTCCTGTATCATGAAGGTGAAAGGATCTAAAACCTGGTGTATCTAAACAGTGAGTTGTCTCTTGAATGTGCTGTCTGTAATGTGCCTGCTTGGCAACAAAGATCAGGCTATTCATTCATTCATCTCTCATAGCCCACCCAGGTGAGGCATAATGTTGTTATGGAATTAAATGCCAAGTAAGCCCAATCCTTTTAATGTGCTAAGGATGGGGCTGTTCAGATCGGGTTTGTCTGTGTTTTTGCATCCCTGCAGAGATGTTAATTGGAGGAGTGATGGGGCTCTGTTCTCATGTTGCTGCTGTGGTGCTGTTAGGCAAGCAGCTGCCTTTTCAACTCAGCACAGTGCAGTTGGTTGCCTTGCTAAATGATGTTCCTGGCATCTGTAGAGTGGCCACAGAAGTTCAGCCTTACCCCTGTCAACCGTTTCACAGCTACAGAGGCATCCTGGAGCAGTGCTGTGCATGCCAGAGCAGCACTGCAGTTCCCCTGCCTTGAGAACATCAACTCCCATTCCAGGTAAGTTGTGAAAGCAGGAGATGAGATGGGTCACCCACAGCCTACGTGTAAAACCAGGCAAGCATTCAAAGAAGAGAAGTTGCCACAACTGAAGTTTTTCTAGAGAAGTTGTCCATGTGCATTTCCACCCCTCTCTTTTTTGAGTCCAGAATCAATTAAGGAATCAGTTCAGAAAGGAGGCAGGGCATGTGGGCATGCTGCAGATACAGGAAAAGCTCCTGTGGGAGGGCCTGTAATGCCCACCTTCAATCAGAGCCATAATTTAATGTCTTAAGGAGGCAGTGAGGGAGACATAACTTGCTGTATTTTGGAGTTGTCTTGCACAGTGCCAGGAGCTGGATTCAACTCTTGTGGGTCCCTTCCAACCCATGATATTGTGTGGTTCTGTTCTGTGGTTCTCCTATGATTTTCATCAGTGCCTGGCTACCTGATGAGCTTGTAGATTTGATTTGATATTGCTCTAGTTGCAACCACATTCACTGGAGCATGAATCTTGTGAGGTTTTAGTATAAATTAATAGAACAATTGAAAGCTGAAATGAACCCCTGTGGACTGCTGAAAAAAAAAAAAGCAATTAAAAAAGGGAGGTGGAAGATGCCATCTTCTGTATGCCAGTTGTATTTATGAACAATGTAAAAATAATAAACCAGTAGGCAATATTTAAAAAGCAGAACACTACTTGAATGAAATAGCCACTGATTTACAGTGACCTTAGGTCTATACCCATGGCCTTGCTGTGCACTGTAGAATGTCCCAGGGATGTACAGTATCTGTCTGTCTCAGGACTCTGAAATGGCTCCTTGGGAACAACTGTTTGTGGCTTAGGTTGAGATCTGGAAATTCTCTGGTACAGGGTGGAACTATGCTCATGAAATGTACATCTGTAATACAGATGGATGATTGGGGCTGAATAGCACTGACCTTCTAAGCAAGTGTAAATTATGTGCATAAAGATACTGTAGGTGGGCTGCCCACCTGAGAGGGCTCAGCAGCATTCCCTGGCCACGTGTACCACTGTGGGTTAGCATTCCTGGAAGTACACACATCCCAGAGCCCATACATCATGCTCCCAAGTTTTTAGACAAGGCTAATCTTTTCTCTCTTGTGTGGCAGCTTGCAGCATCCTACTGGCCTTTGTACAATACATATCAGAGTATGGCTGGGGCTGGTGTAGGTCAGGAAGAGAGGCTGTACCACTACAACGTGTCTGATTGTCTCTGTGCTTGTTGGATACCCCAGCTGCTACTACATCAAATAGTGATAGAACTGAGTTATGCTAATTGGTAATCTACCTACAGGTCTTGCATCAGAGTATAAAGACAGGTAGGAGATGTGAATAGCCAAGTTAAAAAATGGGATTTGAAGAGTATTGTCACCACAGAGAGTCCTTGTGTGCTCTGCAGTGCGTCTGCAGTCATTCCAGCATCTGTGAAATACCAGTGTTACAATGCAAATAACAATTCTCTAAAGCATCTGTAATTTAAAAAGTCTCACTTCTAAGGGAGTAAGTCAAGTCCATGTGATGTAAAGTCAGTTTCTGTCCACACTGACATTCTTTAAATTACATTAAATTTTTATATAATTCAGCTAGAATTAGAGCCACCTTCTGTGTTTCTGCACGTTAAGTCAGTGCGCATGATATATAAAGTACTGACCACCAATTTTTACCATAATCTTTTCAAACTATATCTAACTGTATCATTGGACAACCTTAGTTCTGTGCTTCTGACACAACTGCTCAAAACTGGAGTCTTTCATTAGTTCCTCAAAATCTTCTTCCCACATCAGTGACTCTTGCACACAGAAGTGAATTCAGGATGCTATCTGAGCAGGTAGCAGGGACACAAATTTCCTCATTGCTATATTCACTATTCCAAGAAATGGCTCTGCCCTTAGTAGGGTATCAGAGGTGGTGGTCCTAGCCCTGCTGATATCTGCCTCCCTACTGAGGCTTTGTTAACTTCTCTCTGGAGTGTTTTCCTTCCGTGTTGAATTTACACTTTCCTTCAACTCTAGCCAGCCTAAATATTTCCCAAAGCTGCTTATAAAACTTTCGGCTGTGCTTGCCTATTATTTTTACCTCACCCCCAGTGTCACCAATACAGATACAGATACACTCTTGTAAACTAAAGTGTCAAAACAGCAGTCTGAAAAACTTAAAATTCCCAAAAGTGCTGGACCTTCAAAATCACATTTTGTTTTTATAAGGACATTTTCTAGTTATGATTGATAGGAATTGATACTTATTATTTCAAATCTTTTTCATATTAATGAAACATAATCAAAATATGTTCTATTTAATACATTTTAGTTTGTTCTATGTTTTCTATGCTTCCCTATTTTTCCTTTAAAGCAGTCTGTATCACTTCCTTGTGTGGTTCTACTGGTTCTTTTCTTGTATCATGATTCCCAGTTAGTGTTGCTGATGTAGTTCTTTTCTTCAAAGCGAAAGAAACTGAGAAACACACATGGCAATCTTCTGCCTGGGGTATGTTCCCTGGTTTTGGGTAAGGTACCCAAGCATTTACACTGTTCCTCTTTTCACCTTCCCAACAGACCAGGACCTATTGTGTCTTTAAAACCTGCAAGACACCTTCCCCTTCTTGCTGCTTCTGCTTCAGAGGACATTTTTTCCTGGTTTGCTGAACATGATGTTTCCACCCTGCTGTATCTTGTGAGCTCACTGCATTAGATCACTAGGATCAGCCTTTGCTTCTAGCACCTCTTGAGGTTATGAATCTAACTAAAATTAATTTCTTCTCTCCTTTTGCAGGCCCATGGGCATTCCTCCACTGCTGTGACACTCATTGCCTCTCTGAAGGGTCCAAGTCAAGGAGGTTATGTCACCATTTTGTGTTTGCCTGGAATGTTGAGTACTCCTACCTTGCTTTCAAGTTTATGCAAAGAGCCATAAACCACTGGTGCCCCTTCATCTCCTCCCCATATCTTTTGCTTGTATTAACTTAATTGTTTGCCTTGTGTATATTTGACTCTCTATTTATTTTCTATGGACTTGGAGGTTTATGAGATACTTATTCTGCCCAAACTCTCTCTCTTTGTATTTTAGATTCTGTGTTATGTTAGTCTCTTCAAGAGCCTAAGCAGCTGGCTTAAATTTCAGCACTGAACAAAGATATGCCGAAGGTTAATTCTAGAGTTTTTTTCTGGGAGTTTCTCTCTGAATGTTTCAGATATCAGCCACAGACTGTAAATCACCGGCATCCCCCCACACCCCCCCTTCTCCCGCCCCCGCATTCAGATTGATCCAGGGCACATTAGCAAATACTTCGAGGTTTTGGTTTTGTTTTGGTAGCGCATGCAGGTTGGTTTCTTTTTACTCTCATTCAAATTTCTTTACCACTTTGTTTAAACACAACAAACAAGATTGAAAACAGCATTTCAGAATCGAATATTGCAAGGACCAAAGCTATCTTCTGACCACCTTCTTTTTCTCCTGGCACACACTGTTTACAGTTCCAGAGTCTGCTTAAAGCAAACTTGCTCCATAGCTGAGAAGCTGGTTGATGAACAGTCAAGTCATATTTACAAGAAAGCTGCTTAACGACAGTCCCAAGCAAAGGAGGAGAAAAAGCTCTTTCCTGATTACCATGAGTTTAACTCTTGTATTGTAACCTCATGAATTCTGTTATTCCCATCCCTCAGCAACTTACACTTCAGACAGCAGATGAATGGTGGAGCTTTGTTGATGGTTGTACTCGTTGCTAGGGGACAGTCTGAGGGGGGTGAATCATGCCATTTACAGTCAGCCTAAAGGAACATTTGGAAATGTTTGAGCTTAGAAAGTTCCTTCTGCAGTCTGCGTTGTTGAAAGTCGAGTGCTTTGTGGCTGTGAAAACTGCTTTAGAAATAGACATGATGATAACGAAGGCATTGAACACACTGGTGTCTTTAGTAGCTTGTACCTATGTAAGTGTCTAAAATCACAGTTCTGGCACTTCTTAATTGTTTGATAATTATGTTCTTAGTTAAAAGCTGACCATGTGAAATTGTATCAAAACATAATCAATGCAAATCACATTAAACTTAAATACTACAAATTTTCATCATTGCTTTACTGTAAGAAGCATGATTTGTAAATGCAGTTGCTTGTATATGTCTGGATCTGACCTTTCTTGGATATATTCGTTGGTATTTGTTTTATTTTATCTGCTCTGGGAAGGCGGCAGCTTCAGGTACCATCAGAAATGAGAACCTGACATGCAGTAGGTAGGTGAGGTTTTACAAGATACATCTTTGGTGGAATACAAGGCGGGTGAATAAAAGTGCTCCCGCTATAAATGCTAAGGCACAGTTTGGAGAGGACGTGGAGGAAGCGCACATCCCGCTGGGGCTGGCAGGTGTGACACACAATTACCGAGGGGAACCCCTCCGCACGCATTCTGGGGGCTCGTAGCCAGGGTCTGTGTTTAGCCCGAGGCGAGCAGCCTGCCCTCCTCAACCCCGCGTCCAGAGCTGCTCTCGGCGGAGCTCCGGGCAAGCCTGGGCTCGTTCCTGCCCGGAGCAGCCGCGCTCCGTGCGGCGCGGGGGATTGGAGGAGCCTCGCAGCTACTCAGCGTTTCCCAGCGTGCGTCCCCGCGGCCCGCAGCCCTTCGCAACATCGCGTCCCCCTTGCCCCACGCGTGTCGAAGCAGCTCATCAGTATTTTCCAGGCTCCATCAGCGCTCCCAGCGCATTTCAAAGCAAGCCAAGTGTTACTTCCCGCTGCTGCTTCGCTTTGGCGTCCGACCAGAGCGCGCAGCCGNGCCGTGGCCGAGCTGGCGGCATCCGCACCTCGACCGCATTCCCGACCCATTCCCGACCCATTCCGGATCCCATCCCCGATCCCACCCCGACCGCATCCCCGACCGCATTCTCGATCTCGTCCCCGATCCCGTCCCCGACCCCTGCCTGTCCTGCTGCTGCGGCTGCACCTCCAGCACCCATCTCCATACTGCCCGAGGCCAAATGTTTCCTGTAACACAGGCAGTCACCTTGAATAACGCGTGAGCATTTGGCAGCTAACAGCATCCCCAGAACGGATAAGAAATTTGGTTTTTATAACCGTGCTCCATGATGAGCCCTCCCTTTCAATTGTCTCACTACTGGCAACACCTGGATCGGACTATGCAGCTTTGCTTCTTTTCGGAAGTCTGTCCTACAAAGGAGTTGCATCCAAGCTGTGAAAAGTGGGAAAGCATTCTTGCATCAGTATTTTGTCTTCTGTGAATAGCTCTATATAGTTTTCAAATACTAAGTTGTTTTGCTTTTGATTCTCTTGATTAACACTCACATCTGTTGTAAGCACTGCAGTAAATGCTTTGAAAATTTATTTAGTGAATTCTTTCTACAAAACAGGAAATCGTAAGGCTTCAAGAAATCAAAGTATGGCAGTTTATCTCTCTGAAGTGTTGAGAAACTACTAACCATTCTTTTTCTCTCCATGGCTGTTACACTCAAAAGCATTCTTATTTCTCCATCCAACTACATCAGACGGTTTGCTTGCAAAACTTCCTTCGTTTCTGGTCCCGAAACAACTGGACTACATGACTCACACAGTAAAGGGTTAATATAACCACTTGCGCCCTCCTGGTACCTCCTCTCAAGAAACTGAGCAAAACAGCTCGTAAACAAGTCGCAACTCACATGTACCAGGGTAGCGGGGGTTATCCATCCTTGTCTACAGGGCTGCCTAGAATGAGGATCTGCATGAAGCAGATCATTAAATCCGATCTTTAGTGGGACAAACAGGCCTCTGCAATGAACACCAGTGTCTATCATTTCGTAATCGTTTGCTTGCAAACTGCTCTGGTCCCTCAGGCACAACAACAGATGTCTCTCCCTCAGCCGACATACAAGCACACATGTACCAAACCCCGTACCAAAACCACGTAGATAGGTGGTTAATAATAACCAGAATTTCAGATGTCTCCTCTGACTGTGAAGATCCAAAATTTATTTTGGTTGAGTATGATCGAACAAGAAATAGGCAGAATGCACTAAGAAGTGGCTGATGCACTGACTGATGAATACCAGAGATAAAGGATTACATCTATGAAAAGGAGAGCAAACTGGCAAACAGAAATCCTGACACAACCAAGCCCCGCTATGTGACACCGTGCATTAATTACACTGCTCAGCTTCGTGGCTAAATTCTCTTCAAGTTCTGAGCCTGGGATAAATAAAGCAGCAATCATCCAGACTAGCTGGCATTATTCGTTCTCCTAACTACAGACGGGATAAGTTCTGCCCGGCAGGAGAGCAGCTGGCCGCTGAGGGCCGGGGCTGAGGGCCGGGGCTGAGGGCCGGGGCTGAGCCCGCCCGGGCCCGCGGCCCTGCCCGGCAC
>WBNO01024097.1:208982-361222 GCA_013400575.1 Peucedramus taeniatus
CCCGCGTGTGCCCGCGGCGCGGGGCGGGGGAGCGATGAGCCGCGCATTGTTTGCCCTGTAGGCAGCGCCCGGCGGGCAGCGGGGCGGTGGGCCATGGGCTCCGCGCCTTTGTCTCCAGAGTGAGCCAGCCCCGCGCCCGCAGCCTCCCGCCGCCGCCCGAGCCCCGGCGACATGGACGTGACCGTCTCCGAGCTCCTGGAGCTCTTCCTGCAGAGCCCGTTAGTGACCTGGGTGAGCAGGGCGGGGAGCGAGGGGGCAGCCCTGTCCTGCCGGGGGTGGCTGCGTCCGGCCGCCATCCCCCAACCCTGCTGTCTTTCCTCCGACAGGTGAAAACCTTCGGGGACCTGGGGAACGGGGACCAGGACAACCTCGGCGTCTACATGGACCTGGTGGATGGCGTCGTCCTGAACAAAATCATGTTGGAGATGTGAGTGGGGTCGGCGGGCAGCAGACGTGAGGGGGAAGCGCCCTGGCCCCTCCCGCGGGTGTCGGGGCTCTGGCCCGGAGCTTTCCTCAGGCGCGGGGGCGGCCTGAGGCCGGAGCGATTTTCATTGTGGTTGCTCTTCGAAATTAACAAAAAAACAGTGGGTGGGAAAAAAGCTCCGAACTAATCCAGTTCCAGTGTTCTTTAACTCGTTTTTCTAATATTTTTTGCGTGGTATGTGTGTGATTTTCATATTTTTTTTCCTTTTTTTCCTCCCAGTTATCTTAGTTAATGCTACAGTGGAAGGTGTGTGGCAGTACAAAGAAGGAAATGAAAGTCCAGTATCACATAAAGCTTTACTGGGAGGGTTTCATCTGAACTTTGTCTCCTCTTGTGTAAACTTCGATACTAAATACATAATTTGAAAAAACCTTTTAGTGTTACAGTGTGCCACCTCTTTCCGGTGGGACACTGTAAGGCCATGTGTTGAGGGAACTTAGAAACTGGTTAAAAGATGGAGTGCTGGAAAATACCCGAACATAGAATTGAATTGTTGTTAGGACTCGTGCTATCTTTTTAACCACATCCTTTCCTGTTGCTGATCTACTGTGCTGCATGCAGAGCCTGACTGTTTTATCTTTTCTATGTATTTTATCTTAAATATTCTGAAATACATCCGAGAGATAATTTGTAGGGACAAGTATTTGGCTTTCAGGGGCGGAGAGTTTGGAAGTCACTCAGTTTTGGCGCTGCGCTCTCTTAAGTGACTGAAATCAGTTGAAGTCAACCAGTGGTTTGCAGTGTTAGTCCAAGCATTTAAATGAAGAATCCTTATTAGAACCCTTTAAAATCTTGAGAAATAACATTAAGTCTGACAATCAATGCCTCACCCACTCAGATTGTCAAGTTTTATCTTCTGGTACCTGGCTGCTCCATGTGAGAAGGTAATAAAATTTTCTTTTGATTTGATGTTACCAGGAGTGACAGTTGTGAACTGGAGCTTAAATAGTGAAGCTGGTGAAAATCCATGATTCAGAACAGAACCCAGATCAGCCGGCACATGGAGATAACAAACTCGTGGTGTAAACTAGCAGGGATAGAAGCCTTTTGTAAAGAGAAGGCAGAATTTCCAGCATATTTAAAGGAATAATTACACTTTAAAAATATTACTTTCCACAAATTAGAGCCTCAAGTATGAACATTTAGGTCCAGGCTTGTAGCTTTCCAAGGTGTGGGAAATTAAATTTTGATTCATGACCATTGTGTTTGGCACAGAGATGACCAACCTAACTATCAAGGAGATGGCTGCAGCTGAGTTGGCTGCAGGTTTAACTAAACAGCACTGTTATCTAATACATTTAAATAGTTACATGTGCAATAGTCAACTTATTCCAAAACAAGAAAAATTAGCCAAGTCACAGTTAATCATGAATTTATGAAGTTATGTGGCTTTTGAATGACTGTGGAATGAATGATTGTGGAGAGTTTTATTAGGTGGTGTGTGAAAACTTAAATATTTGTAATTGGCTATTGAACTATGTCTGAGGAGGTAAGAGTTGTTAAACTCGAGGGAGCAACTGAACAATGGTCTGGGGACAAGGGGACAATTATAAGAGCTCATGGAAATAAGGAAGATAAGCATACAGGCTGGCTGAGTGCAGTGACACTGGTTGGCATTTTGTCTGATCTCTTGTGGTTGTGAGAGGTGCCCTGACATGTTTACTAGTTTTAAGCGGTCAGGTGGATAAGTTGGTGGGACTTTGGTTTTTCTTTATTTGCATTTTTTTCCCAAGAAACATCTCTGCCAGTGGTGTCTCAGAAAGTGAAGTGTTGGCGGCACAGCGCTGTGCAGTCGGAAACTGTCCCATTATACACAATGGGGCCTTTCCTCCCCCTTTTTTAGGCAGCTTTAGTAGTGCTTCTAATGGTGACTAAAGAGCTTGAAACCAAAAGCTTTCTATGGAGAGCCCAAGATTGTTCACTGTAGGAAGGATTGCATTTTTATTTAGGCCAGTGTATCCTGACCTAGCAAGGCACTCAGGAGAGGTGCTGGCTGACCTTTACTTTTCCCTGATTTTAACTTTAGAAATTGCAATGCAATTACTGCTTACATGTAAGTCAGGCAAGTCTTGCAAGGCTTGTTTCTGCCCCACGGAGCTTTCAGAATAAAAAAATAAATGTGTTTTTAAAAATTCCTGCTAATCAGTTTTTTTAAGTCCTGGTTCCTGAAGATGGCTTTCAGTGCTTGGCTGGAGATTTCTTCCTGCTAAAAGCCTATTGATGAGGGCCTTTGATAAATCTGGAATTGAATTTGCCATGCCTTGATAGTGTTGATTGCTTGAAAGCACAGATGCAGGCATGCACACATGTAGAGAGTAGGGGGTGGCAGGGTAAAAGAGCTGGGCTCATGATGTGGACAGCTGCCTCATCACTTGTGTGTTATCACTTTGAATCTTTTTTTCCTGCTTGCCTGATTACTGGAACAGGAACAACAGGGACATGTGAGCTTGTGAGCATTGTGAGCTTAGATGTGAGCATCTAAACACCAGGTATGATGCAGTACTTTGCTGCAAATCAAGCTGTTTATTTCAGCAAAGATTTTGAAATCCAGATTCTTGGGAAAGTCATTACTATAAAGACAACATTTCTGCCCTGCAGCAAAGCAAATTTTAAGTTTTAATTCAGGGCAAAAAAGACAGGTGGGTCTGTGAAGAAATCCAGATACACCTGTTGAGTGGAGATTGCTGAGTGAAAGTAAGGCTTTAGCTACTTGAGTCATGGGTGGGCTGTAGGAGTTCAGTCAGCCCCTAATTTCTGTTGTAATACTTTGGGTTTTCCCAAAATGCTGTCTGGCAGCTTTGGGTGGAGAAGATCCCAGCTGCTTTGTGTTGCAGTGTCAACGTTTTTTAGGTGGTGTGTTCATCTCAGCAAGGCAGCTGTGTCACCAGAGAGATATGTGACAGCTATCTACTGCTTTTCCAGCCTGCCAGGTCCCTGCTGGCTCTGTGACAGGGGGTGAAAATAGGGCTGTGCCTTAACTTCATCCTCTTCAGAAATGAGCTGCCGCGGGCCCAGAATAAAATGTGGTTTGCTCAGGCTTGCCAAATGTAGCCATGGCACAAGGGTGGAGGAGGGGAACCTGGCCTGGGCTTAGGCAGACTGTAGTCGGTAGGACACCAGCTGTTGGGCTTTGCTGGTGATCCCTTTGCTTACTAGTGATCTCAAAAACAAGCCAGACTGCTTCTAAGAAAGCTGGGTGTTGTTTGATTCTCAGTAGGGGCACCTGACTGTTAAATGAGTAAATTTAGTAGCAAGAGTCAGACACAGCAGTGTTTGGTTTCCCCATTTAGATTTTAAAACAAGATAAATGATTTTTCAAATAATTCTGTTGTAAATGAATGGTTTCCTTTGCCTGTGTCCTGCTCAAGTATATATCCCAACCTGATAGTGCATGAAGGACAATGTTGATTTTTGCAGACTTGCAGTACTGGCTGAATGCTCTGCATACAGAAATGTATGTTAATCTTCAAAGTGGAACTGCTGTGTTTCAGTCTTGTGTTGCTGATGGATTTATGGGTACCAGGTTAATGAGATTCTCTGCAGACATACTTTAAAGAACTTTTTTCAGATGGCTGTGTCACTTCCTGGTATGAAATTAGCACGTGGTGGCACTGCAATGACTGTCTTCAGTGTTACAGTTGCAGCTGTGGCATAATGTCTACAAGCATAAGCAAATGTTTGCCTCATTTAACTTCCCAAATAAAGCTTCCTAGAAGAAATTATGTGGAGGTTTATGCAGGCACATAAGTGTTTTCATGTTGGCTTGTTCTAATTCTTCTAATTGAAAATAGACTGCTCTCCTGTCAAAACATTTAGCAAAAAGGAGTGTGTGTTAGGAATACTGCTGATAATGCTGTTTGTGTTAAAATCCTGTTATAGCAATGCACAGTAATAGGTTTCTCCATTTCAGTTGCTGTCATGGTTTGTGGTACCGTTGATCCGTTGTCTTTGATTTAGACCACGTGACAGGAACAGCCACACTCTGAGTGCCCGCTGCTCCTCGTGGTTTGTAGCAAATGGCACAAATACCAGATGATCTGTTAGAGATGTGCATCTGCTTAATTTAAAATTTTAGAATGCTATGTAGAGGTGCATTTGTACACCATTTTCTAGGTGATTTAGGAGTCTGCCAGCCCTAGTAGCATCATCTCACTTGACAGAGGAAGAAGTTGGATGGTAGGAGAGTTAGACTAGCCCTAGTGTGGTGTATTTTTGGTTAGTGTTGGTTAGTTGCCTGCAAAACGAAGTGCTTCAGGATGCTGGGCCAGTCAGTTCATTCTGGCATCTCCTAACCCTTGGGCCTGGCTTGAGGGCTTTCCCCTTGCTCATCAAAATGGCTTGTCAGAAATGTTAAGAATGGGATTGTCATTTTGGATTTTAAAATTTAATGGGGTTTTTTAATGGTTACTTTTATGAATTAGTGACTTAAGGGATTGCATCATCATGCACTTGTGTTGGTGGCCCCACACCTGCTGAACTTGTCACTTGATCTGTTTCTTGACCCTTCCTTTCCTCTCTTTTCCTAGAAGACTCATGAGCATGTACAAACTGGGCAACTTCTTTAAAATGTTCAGGTATATAGTGAGGTTTCAGACTTTTTCTGTTTATTTGGCTTAGGTGGGTTTTTACTGATTTGTGGAGTACTTTCCTAGGTCACACCTCAGCCATGCTGTTTCAGTCTTATTTAGGTAACTTTTTTGATTTTGAGAAGTAGGTGGTTTTCAAAAAAAAGAAATGTTTTCATTATATTTGTGTCTAAGGGAAAGACCAGACATCAAAGAACTGAAAAGGCATCTGAGGTGGTGTTCAGGGATTTTTTCAGGTATATCCAGACATGAATTTGTTTGGGTTACCTGGTTAGTGTTTCCAAAAAAAAAAAAAACCAAACCAAAAAACCTCTCTTCAATTTTCAGTGTGATCCTTAGAAAGAGTTTCTTTCTATAAAATTCTTGATGAACAAATTTTACCATACAGGCAAGGGCGACAATGTACAAGGTGTGGTACCAGCAGCTCTGTCTTCTTTAGAGTAGGATTGTCTTTAAGCATAGAAAGAAGAAACGGGATCTTGCTTGTTGAGAAGGCATTGTTCCATTTTCCTGAAAGACAATAAGCTCTGTGGCAATTTGAAGTGTAGGCTGTGCTGGACTTCCACATCTTGTGCAGGGGGTCCTCTCTGAAGTAAGCTGGGGTGCTGTGTGAAGCTGGTTACACAACATGTTCAAAAAACATGTTTTTAAGCTGCATTCTATTTTCAGAAAAGCTTTTAACTTTTTTTGTGATGGAGAAGTGGCAGGAGTGCCAGAGCTGTGCTGTGCTGCAGCTTGGCTAGAGGTTAAGAAGACCCTGAGGTCAGTGGCATTAAGGGCTCTTGGAGCAATCAATTACCCTTAACGAAGATGATAGGATAAAAGCTCTGCAATTGCTCCTGAGGGCCTGGTCCTGCTAGTGCTTATGTTCTTGTAACACAATCTCCACTGTGCAAGAATGAGCAGATCTTGCCTAGGAAGTAGTTGTTCTGTGTCTTGCATGCCTTTGAAAACGTCATCCAAGTCCCGCGGTTCCACTGCTGCAGCTGTTTAAGAAATAGCCTCTGCTTTCCTGTGGCTGGTCAGTGTGTTTTGTGGATTTTTGACCCATTTTGTGCAGTTCCGGGAAGGACTGTGGAGCAGTGACTGCTAGCCGGTCAAAGATGTCAATTCCTGGCCACAATTCCTGGGAGCACTGCCAGACAGTGGCCAGTGCTGTGGCAGTGTGCTGCCTGCATGAGCTTTCACATGGAAATGAGAACTGTAGGCTGACCCTTCTGTTTGGCCAGCTTCTCTTTACTGAATGTTTCTTCCCTTTTAGCTTCCCACTTTGTTGTCATGGCCTTGCCTAAAAAAGCTGTGTCCAGCTTCCTTTGAGGTATAGTGTCTGCTCAGAGTGTACTGAAGGCAGGGTGCTGTCTGAGCTCAAGCCCAGGCAGCATTTAGGCTTCTCCCTCACCGAGGACCCATCCTGTCAGACTGTTACAAGTATGGCTTCTGCACTCCTGTATCTGAGCAGCAGTAACATGGAGTACTTGCTACAGATGTTACTATAAAAGCTTGTTGCAGTTGGCCTCTTTTTTTTCTTTCTTTCATAATTTATTATGGTATAAATGTGTGTACAAAGTCCTTTGCTGCTGGAAAACTGTGTAATGTCTTGCTAGTTTATGCCAGTATTGGACATCTGCTTAAATGCATGCACGTAAATACCGTGTCTGATGTTACCTGCTGTCAAGGCAGTTTTTTCTCTCTCTGGAATATTTATGTATTTTTTCATACTCATTCACATAGCATTGCATTCACTCAGGACGTGCTCTGGACTGGTTGTGCGTTTTAAAAAAAAGTAAACATATTTATGTAAACTCTTTGACATACTTACCTAAACGTTGGCAGATACATTTTAAAAATAAGTATTGGATCAGTTCCTCTTTTATTTCCTTGTCAACACCCGAGTTCAATAGCTGGCCCTGGAAGAGCTGTGAATGGCTTAATTAACAGCCAGAGCAGAGCTCTGGGAGGCAGGTGTTTGGATTGTGTAGGAGTCTGCTGATAAGAGTCATTATTAGAGGACAAACACAAAACTTTGATCTGTGCTATTGGCAGATAAAGATTTTCAGGTTCCTTTTCAAAATCGTAGGATGAGTGTATGGAGATGATCCGAAGGTTCACATTTGTATGAAATAGTCTGCAGCTTTTTCCTGTGTCTTGTTTTTTATTTTGGAAATAAAATTGCTTCAGGTACAATTTTTATTTGTTTTTAAAATCAAACAAAAAATGTAGCATCCAACGCATAATCTAATTAGATGATATGGGGAAAATAAGTGTAGTATTCTTTTTTTCTCTTCAGTTTAGGATACATTTGGTCTTTGCAGTTTTTACGGTGATCACCAATCAAGTATTAATATCCTCTTCTTGTCATAAAACTCCAAAGCCAAGGAAGGCATTATTTCCTAGACTTGCCTTTGTTTGGATAAGGAAAACTCCATATTATCAGAGACTGCTTTGATCTAGCTTGCACAAAATAGATATGCTCTTTTTTCAGGGAAATATGGGTAAGAAGGAAAGCTGGTCTGAAGTACTGTGTGGGTTGCAGTAGGGTACTTTGTGACACGCAGGAAATATTTCCAACTTACACATAGGTGCAGAGATAATGAGCTTATTCTATCATGAATTAATGCGTATGTACCCTGTATAATTGCCAGTGTATTTAATTCATAAACTTAAACGTGCTAGTGAGGTGTTCAGTCTTCACACCAGTTTAATTAGTAATATTTTATTTTCTTCCTTTTTAATAGAGATCCTCGACCAACCAACCAACGTGTCAACAAGCATGTAAATAATGATACCTATCTTCGGGTTCAAAACCTGACCATCTTGATCAGAAACATTAAGACTTACTATCAGGTGAGATATCTGCTCTCTGCTTATTAATTTGTGGTGACTGTTGTACTGTTTTAGCTAGTGCAGGGGCTGGGGGCTCAAAGAAGCTTGCTACAGGAAATGGAGAGGAAATTGTGTTTGTGTAAAAGTACTTTCAGCCATGCTTTTTCTTCTGAAAATGACAATACAGTTATCTTCATCTATTCCTCATGGCCAGAGGCTTCTTCCTTGCCTTCCTCTTTTTCTTTTGTTTTGAAGAAGTTGTTGTCCTCAAAGACTGTCAGCATTTGGAGATGTATGTACTGAAAGGGCTGTTTTGTGGTAGGGTTGTATATGTGAAGGGGTTTGCTGAAATGGAAGTAGTGTTTCTAGGTATAAGACTTCTTTAAAGCAGGAAACCTTTTTTTAAAGGGGCTGCTACAAAATAAAATCTTGATGAGGAAATGTTTTTAACACTGGAATATAAATCTTGAATTGATAGGAAAAATAAATCTGCTTAGCTTGAAGTAGACTTCTTACACTCTGTAATTTGTTGTTCAAACAGTTGTTTATTCAGAACTCCTCTAAGAGAGTGAAGTGCAGGAATGACTGCAGAGTCTCATGCTACACTTGTTGGGTGTCATTCTTGAGCTGTCAGTGTTCCTCTACTGTAACAGTGCTCCCCTAAAACCAGTGTGGTGACAGCTGAGCACTTTTGCAGAGTTACAAGCATGTTGGCTGCTGCTGGAGAGCCATAGCATGAACTCAGTTACTCTAAATAAAATTTCTGTATGTACGCTGTTGTGTATATTTGAACTTCTTAGTGAAGAGGTAGCTGTTCTACTGTTTCCTTCTACATGTCTTTTACCTGATTTGAATGCTGTGCAGTATATAAACCAGGCTGAAACCACTTAGGATTGTTAAAATGCTTCTGTGTGTCTCAACCATATAATGAACAAGCCAGCTTACTGTAGGAGTTGATGCCAATGTATTTACCCTGGACACTGCATCTTTTCAGTATATATAGAAGAGACTGTGTATTGGTTTTGTCTTCAAAATACAGAAGATATGTAGAGTAGTGCCCTTTCATGCCATTCTCTTCCATAGTTTGCCTACTGCTCTTCCATGTGATTGCCACAACTCTGCTCCTGGACTTGCTTAGTGAAGTCTGACAGAGAGGCACATGTGAAAAATGATGAAGTCAGATGTGCTGTGTGACTCATCTGTGCAAGTTCCAGCAGCCTGCTAGGAAAACAAAGTAACTCAGGTTTGAGATGGTATAGGGGAGGGTATAATGTATTTCTGAAGATAACTGATCTGTGTCTCTTGTTGAGATCTGGAGATGCTGATGCAATGTGATGTCATTCCTGAGACTTGTGATTTCTAAGGGGAAATTCCATTTGGTCATAACTAGAGGCTGAAGTTGAAGGTTTAGTGGGTTGGTTTTTGTTTTGTCTTGTTGCTTTTTGTTTCTGTAATTCAGTGGATAGTTCATATGGAGTCTACAAAAGACACTAGTCCTAACCTTCTTTCTCCTTGCCCCCACACTGCAAGATTTACTGTCTGAGAGTCTGGTGCTTCAGGTGTTGAAACTTTCGCTCACAAGCTTTTTTTTTCTTTTTTCTCTTTTTATTTTTTTTTCCTTCTTTCTTGAAGCTGATACTCTGACCTCTTTTAAAAAATACCTGGAGCAAGATCAGAGTCGGGAAAAAAGAAAAGTGATTCAGAGTCATGTGTTAAGTTGCTTGTTGACCTAGCTGTTGAGCTAATCCAATAAAGCTAGCAACATGTAAAATAGGTTAAGACACAGAATTTTCAATGGGAAACAGTAGCTGAGGCTTGCAGTAGCGGCTGTAACAGTGATGTTCCTATTGTTGTCCAGAAATTAAATACTGTGAATCTTGCTGCCTGGGGACTGAATATACGGTACGTAAACAGCAGTTGTGAGAGCTCATCAGTCTTTGCATTTGGTCCTGAAAATGTAATTACAACAAAACTTAAAATAACTTTTTTGTGGTAATAAGATTATATAAGAAACTTATTTTTCCTTGACACAATCATATCTTCAGGGCAAATCCAAGGTCTTGATGCTAATCTGAGATTGCCTTTCATGTGGTGTGTGCAGCCTTCAACTCTCCACAGTCTGGGGGTAGTTGAGGCCATCTATGCTGTAATTGACCTCTGTGAGATTGATGTGGAGTATAATGTTGCATCTCTACTCATGTCTCTGTTAGATGTTTGGAGGTTTTCTTAGCGTTTAGTATATGATTTAAGTAGGTTTCACTGGGTTTTTTTTTTTAACATGCAATCACATAGATGCTTTGGGATACTAAATATTCATAATAATTAAATGTTATGCTACTTCTCTCCTGAATAGTATAGATTTTCTAAATAGGCTAAAGTTATGGGCATTTTTTAATGAAGTAGTATAAATACATTAGCCTAAGTTTAAGTGAGGGTAGTGTCTTACTGACTTAAAACATGCTTGTAGACTGTGACAGAAAAGTTCCTGACTAACAATAGGAACACAAATTTGCTGCTTGCTCAAGAGAAACAAAAGCTCCTAAAAATGTGATACTGGCCTTGACATTTTACATTCCTCTTCACTTAATGGATCAAAGTCAAGTTTACAGCATAATTACTGAATTTGGTAGACCAGATCATCTAGAATGAAGTGGCATTTTCCTCCTTCTTTTTTGAAGGACATTGGTAGGTATGAAAGAATAATTGTCCTTCTCTGTACTGGGCAGGAGCAATCAAGAGTGTGACATAAATTCATGGTACTGTAAACAGTATCTGAGGAAGATGACATAAGTGCCTACTAAAATTAATGCTGATATTCAGAAGGTAGTTGACATTTCAGATCATGTAATTGTCTAGTCTGTCTGTGTCTAATATCAGATTTCTCGTATAGCTGTATCGCTGTTCATTAAAGAAAAATTCTCATTAATACCGATAATGCTACTTTAGAAAACAAGGACAAGTCTGATCCAGAAGCACAATTCCAAGTATTACAGTGTTGGCACTTTACTGATCTCATAAGCTGAGGGTTTCTGTTGGAGATAGGTATGAGCAAGTCAGGTTATTGGTTGAATTTGGGTTTGATTTAAGCTTTAAAGGTCAGCCCCTCTATGTGCTTCACCTTGGGAGGGGTTAGTGCAACGAAGAGGCCTTTTTTCTGTTTGAATAACCTCTCTATTTTAGAAATTGGCTAACTGAATTTGTTTATTTGCAATATTCTGAAGAGTTGCCATCTTGCAACTTTCAACTGCATGAGCCTTTATTGCTGGTGGCTACTAAGAAAAACAGTGTCAAGACTCTTAAAACGGAGGACAACACTGGTTGCCAGCATTGGTGATTTTTATTTCTTTGTTAGCTATGTAATACATGTTATCAATGGTACCATGCAGCATCTTTACATTTCCAGCTCCCTCAACAGTTGTACCTTTGCAAGTTTTGTTGACTTGAGAGGGCCTCTCTTTTGAAACCGAGCATATGACTCATTTTGCTGTGGGATTTTATGAGCATTCAAGATAATATCATTAATTGTATTTAATAACAGTTACACTACTGATTCACTGGAGAAATGGCTGATCATAAAACTTCTGGAATTGATGCCATATCTTGGAAAAGGCTGAACTCAGCAGAGTTTGCTCATAGTGTGAAGTTTATGTGACTCTTCTTGCTCTGAATTCTAATCCTTGTCTGTCTTTAAACTGAAAAGATGGAAGAATGTTAGAAGATATGAAGGGTGTTAGCCTCTCCCTTTGTGTTGTAGAGAATATTTAAATCCTGTAGGTGCTGCTACTTGAAGATTCCATGTAAGAGCAGCACCTGATATCTGCAATGCTTGGATAATATGCTCATACCTGTAGAGTTTTGGAAGAAGCCTAAGGCAGGCTGGCAGGGGAAGCTTGAACTGGCTTTATTGTGCTTTGTCTGCTCATGTGTCAGTCTTTGGGTTTAGTGTTTTTTCTAAGGAGCTAAAAATCATTTTGATATCAGTTAATAAAAAAGGAGTTTTATGAAAGGGTCTGTTTTGAAAACAGCCAGTTTCCTAACCTTCAAAGATGTCGGTAATCACTCCAGTAGTATATGCTGCACTCTCAAGCAAAAATTCCATGCATTTACATGAAAAACTTGAAGCTGACAAAGAAAAGAATGTGATCGTCCCTTGGCTGTGCCTGGATGGGTATTATGGTCACATCTGGAGCGTGTGGATGAGAAATGCTATTGGAAGAAATGCTACTGTGTGGTCACGGCTGTATTTTTGTGGCCTCTGCTCCCTGCAGTTGTGGCCACTAAATACCTAGCACATTACCTTGTGTTTCTAAAAGGTTGGAAATATCTCTTAATTAAAAAATAAGTTGTACTGAGGCACAATTCTGACAAGAGTCGTGACTGTGTGGCATGTGCAACTTCAGTAAGAAACTCATAAAACCCCTTAGTGTTCTCATTAAAGTGAGGGGAGTGGGTAAGGGGGAAGAAGCAATGAACTGAATTTTTAGAGAATATATTACCACAAATCCTACTGCCTCCACCTAAATCACTTAGTGGGCCCAGAGATCATGGAGGGCAAGGATGCCTTACTTTTAAGGCATATTTCTTCAGATCCGTGTCCTCCTTTTGCTCCTTTTGTACTTGTGTAAAACAAGTACAAGCAACAGACTTTTTATCAGGTATGTTAAATGATGTTAGCTGCCCATGAGTTGCTGAGGCTGTTTCTAACCTTTGGAATAGATATAAGTTTGTTTTCAGGCTGAGGCAAATGCTGTTTTTTCCTGTGGATCAGTGAAGGTCTTGCAATACCAGTAACTTCCAGATCAGTAAACAACTCCCACTTCTGTAGTTGAAGCACTGAGTCAGGTTTAGAGTTCTTAACTGAACTGCAGAGAGAAATTCCAACTTGGAGCTCTAGATTTGGGCACAGCTTAGGGACTGGCAACTGTACTCAAGCTATAAATAAAGTTCTGGAAGTAGCAGTGTCCTCTTTTCTGAGCTGGAATCTTTCCCTACTAGGCAGGCTACTTCTAGTGGGCTAGTAATCTAGTCCTTAGCAAAGTAAACAGCAGAATGCTAGAAATGCACATAAATGCACACACCCTGAAGTCAAAATTTTTTTTTCTATTCTTAGGGAGAAAGTTTGTACCCACAACAGCTTGCTGGAATTAGGTACAACTGAACTTCTTTTTGCTAGGTTTGTCAGTTTGATGGGTTAAGCTATACTGTGCCTGAGTGACTGCTTTCCTTCAACTCCTGTTCCCTAGGGAACACTTTTGGCTTAGGGACAACCTTTCTTCATCTTGAGCTTTAAATTCCAAAATTAAGTGAAAGTGTCACCCTTCTTATGAACAAAGATATCCATACAAGGTATCCGAAGCTTCAACAGAAACGTTTTAATTCAAATGGTTTGCTGGTGTCATGCACTCCTAAGTGCAGTTCTCTCCCTTTCCTGTACAGTTGAGTGGGCTGTATTCATAGTCTCCAAAATTTTCTGCATTGGCAATTGTGCTGTTGCACCTACCAGAGGTAGTGTGCATGTTCTTGTGGCCTGAAGTTACAGCTGCACAAAGCAACAACAGTGAGCAGCCATGAAGCCTCTGTTTTTCACAAGTCTTCAATAAATAAACCAACTCCTATGACAAGTAAGCTATTTGTAAGGTACTGTTGCAGGGATGGTCTGTGTTTCAGTAAGGCAGTGGGCCTTCAGGACTCGAGATTCTGCCACTGGCACAACCTGGAGTAGAACCTTATTAGTTGTGTATTTGTTTCCGCTTCTGTTCTTCATTTGACTTCTGGTTAGTTTAAACTTGCTACAGGCACAGACTGTCTATATGTATTTATGCAGTACTTAGCTTAATGAAGCTTTCTTGGTTCCGCAGTGCCAAAAATAGTTTGAGTTAGGTTTTCTTTTTTGCAGGAGCATGATCATGAGACATGAAAGTTGCATGTAAGACTGGTATTGTCCACAGTGAATTGTGAAGACATTTGCTTACTGTAGTGCTGTGTGCAGGGCAAGGAAACGACTGACCTTGGTGCTGCCATTCTGGGAAATGCTGAACCATTTGATAGTCTTTGATTTAGTTCTTCAGCTAAAAATGGGTACCACTCTGCTGAGTGAAACAAACAAAAGAGTCATAAAAATCACTATCATTTTGTATAGGTCCTGTTATCAGGTATTTCAGTAGGAAGGAGACAGACAAGTGACTCATCACTAGCAGCTAGACTGTCTGATGCTTTGTTAGTGAAAATGGTCTTGATCGTTTCCAGAAGAACTAAACAAACATTTCTGCTTCAGAGTTGAAATAAGTTTCTGCAGAGGTCAGTTTTAAAAGTGTTCCCAGGCTGGTGAGAGGTACAATTCCAAGTGACTTAGTAGCATGCTGTTGGACACCTGATTGAGATTACTGGCTTTGATTCCAGGGTGCATTTTGGCTGATGGATTGAGTTCTATGTGGAAGTTCAAGGGAGGACTGATTTTAGAGACCTGTTTTTTTCCCTTCGGGCTCTATGTGCATTTTAATGCAGAATGAAATTTCATTTCAAACAGATGGAAGAGAATGGGTTGCCTTTTAAAGTACTTTTTTTCCTGGAGCTAGAATATGGGAAAGGGCAGAGTAGCCTGACATATGTCTGCAGTTGTGTCTTTTGTTTTGCTTAATAGGCTGAAGGGGTGTGAATATATTGTGCAGGCAAATGAAAAAAATGAGCTAAGGAAAGAGAGGAGCAGTGTCCTAACATACAGTAGCGGGGGGGGTGACCTGTAAAATTTTACAGTATGGAATAGCTGTTTGGTTCCCACACAGCGGCATTTACTTAACCTCTGACATGTTAATTGAGAGCAATTCTTGGGATGTCTGAACTGCAGAATGCATCCACAGTGTCCTTTATATGGCTTAAAAAAGAGTCAAGTGAGAGCATGTGTGACTTTCCTTAAGGAAAGCCAGGGCCTGATGTTAATCTCCTTGACTGTTGCTGTTATTACCAATGCTAAAGCCACAGAGTATTTCAGTCCTCTGCTACGTATGTATTTTTTGATATTAGGTTTGAGATCTAAGTTGCTGTTCAGACAGCCATGTTCAGTCCTGCTGCCTCAATTTTGGGCAAATGTTCTATTTTTGTTAGCTGAAATTTTGCAAAGGGGAGAATTAAGTTTCATAGAGCCTACCAGTTCTGGATAAGTTAGAAAACAGCCTGCTGCTGCTTACAGCTGAAAATAGCTTTGAAGTTAATTTTCTGCTGAAAGATAATAAAAAATGAAAGCTGAAGATTGCTTTGTTGCCTAATGAGTTCCATGTCATTTAGTAGTTTTCATTAAAAAGTTTTTAAAGAGAGAATTCCATAAATGTATGAAGTATGATTGCCAAGCAGTCCCCTAATTGCGTACCAGTTCCCAAAGCAAATAACTTCTGTTTTTTAATAGCAGTTAGTAAAGGAAAGTGTTTTATATTCTAATTTTATTGGCATGGTTCTGCCTGTAAAAGTGTTACTTAATCCA
The DNA here is from genome assembly GCA_013400575.1 of Peucedramus taeniatus. Taxonomy (NCBI): domain Eukaryota; kingdom Metazoa; phylum Chordata; class Aves; order Passeriformes; family Fringillidae; genus Peucedramus; species Peucedramus taeniatus. The sequence goes on from WBNO01024097.1 coordinate 224,350, forward strand.
GTGTCACTTTAACTGAGGTCATTGTCACATTCTGTATTGTGATACACAGGGTTCAGTCCACAGCCTTGATTTCACGCAGCTCTGACTCCAGTTGAAGGTTTGGTGTCCAGGCTTGTTCCAGGCAGTGATCTGTGGCCCTGTGGTGTGCAGCAAGCAAAGGTGTCTCTTTGTGCCTGTAGCTCACCTGGCCTTGGCTTTCCACTCAACAGCATCCTAGTTCAGCTGTTGATATAAAGCTCTGTAATGAACTTTCACCTTTTTGTACACTGCTCTTTTTAATGGCTTATTAGACCTGTATACAATTCTTCCACAGTGTCTTTTCATCTCAGACAGGTATTTGAGATGTCTTTAAATACAGTCCTTCACTGTCCTTTTGAAGGAGTATCTGGTTTCAGAATTGTGTGGGAGATCATGAATCTAATGCAGAGTTTTATTTACTTCTGAAAGCTTTTGTGGTTTATTTTGTAAAGATCTGCTTGAGTTTTGTTGACCTGCAGTACTTTTGGCAAATGTGAGTGCTCTTGGGCCAAGAAATGGGTGTGAAGGTTGTGGAGACACCTATCCTGGTTAAGAATGATGGGATTTACCCTGCTGAGAGGGTTGCTGGACCAGAGAAAGTCAAAAACCTGGGGAGAGGAGGCAGTTTTAGTGTGTTAATTTCTCTGCTAAAGATAGCTCACAGGAAAGGGTATATTTCCTACTTTACGTGGCGTATGGATTTTACACCAACGCAAATTAAGAAAGGCATCTGCTCATGAATGCACAGAAATTGAAATACTATCACTTCCTCATGTATGCATGCATCTCCCATTTGCACACATGTTGGTTTTTGAAAAGTATTTCTAAAATGAGCAAACTTGAGCAAATAAAGCAGCAAAATAAAGTGTGTGCACATTGTACTTTGAGTAAGCAGAATGACTTTTTCAAATAGCTGTTTAGATGGGCTGTTTGAATATAAGCTGTGTGAGCTTGTGCCTCTCTTTTTTTTTTTTCCATTATGATTAAGAGATGAAGGAGAGTTAAGTGCTTAAATTCTGCTGGGTCCTCACATGGCCAGTAAAAGTGCCTAAATAAAAATCTGCTCAGCAGACAGAAAGGGCCCCTGTGGAGCTGTCACTGTCTGTTGTTCTCTTTCATAATTAGCATTATTAAAAGTCTCTAGATGTTTATTTAATTTGTTTTTTAGACTTAAAATGGCATCATTTGTGTGTGTTAGGTGATCAAGATGACAGTGATAGACATCTGCTCCTTTGGGAGCTGGTAGGAAAGATTTGTCTTGGCACAAAGAAAAAATATTGTATAAATTCAACTTAATCATTTGCACAGGACAGGAAGATATTTATTTAGTGGGTTATTAATATTTTTAAACTACAGCAGGTGATGCTCTTTCTCTAAAAAACTCCCCTTTATTTACTTTACATTAAAGAACTGACTTCAGAAATCTCCAAGTTGTTTGCTGTATGTGTAAGAAGCAAAAGAAGATAAGCTCCCTGTGGAACCTTAGAGTTCTTGGGTGTCTTGTTTGGCTTTTTTTCATGGTGCTCCTATTTGTAGTATAGCCACTGGAAGAGTATTTGCAAGTGAGTGGAGCATCAAATTTATATCACAGAAAGACCTGTTAGGTGTACAGTGTGTGTTATAGGGGAAGGGAGGTTGGTGCTGAGTTTAATGCCTGGTTCATTTTGGAGAAGCTGTTTTACAGTAAAGCTAAATGACTGGGCTCCCAAGGGAGGCATGAGCATTTACTGGTAGAAACTGGATGGAGGTGAATTTCTTTTAGAGTTTTATGATGCTATAGGCAGAACTACTAAATCTGTTAAAAAGGTCATTTGTGAGGATGAAGTTTCTGAAGAAACAGTGTCAGTCCCAAGAAGCAGTTACTCTAGAAGTAAAATACACTTCAAAAAAAAAAACAAACCAGACCCAGCCAAGCATAAAAAAATCAAAAATTATAAAGAACCCCAAGCAAAACCAACCAACCAAAAATCAATAACAACAACAAAAAAAAAAAAAAAGAAAAAAAAAATCCATGAAAAACTGCAGTCACCAAAAAACCCCTACAGCCAAACCCCCTCTAATTTACCTAGTAACCTGAGTTACTTGTAGTCTCTCAAGACTGTGTAGTTACTTCAAAGCAAAACAACAATTCAACTACAAGGAGTTGCCCCTTTAAGGTAATAAGTGTCTCAAGGTCAGTTCTTCAGTGTTGATATTTAAGAAAATGAAAGAAACCCCCCAACAACCAAACCAGAAAAGCCCCACTCTGTGTTTGTTCTGTGTTTTCCTAAATATGCAAAAGCTGTGTGTCAGGATTCAAAGCTTTCTCTTTGTTTTCAGAGTTTGTGGCAAATGCTTATCTGAACCGCATGTGGATGTATCTTTACAGTTTTACATGCAGAAGGAGTGATTCTGTAGTAGAGGACCACAAAAGCTGCCATTATTAGAAGCCTTGCTTACACTTCAGTGCTCTGGCACTTAAGCTAGCTCCCAGCTTCCAGTCATGCAGAAGAAACTAAACCAGAGTGCTCTAATTCTCAAACTTGGTTGAGCTGTCTCACATTTCTTCCAGTATGCATTCCCTTTGTAGCCTGAGCCAAAATCTTGATTGGAGAAGTGATTTTCATCCCCCTTTTTTCACTTAGCCCATTCTGTTTTTATGAATTGCTAGGTCCAAATTCTGTGCAATTGAGGGATTCAGATTTCAAATAATTTGTTGTTGCTTGAAGATTGTCTTCCCTTAGATGCAGCTGCAGTTTGGCCTTTTGTTTCCTAAAGCATTTCAGTTAACTTGCAATTGTCCTTTCTTTGTATGGCATAGGACCTGATTTTAAGTGACACTGACTTGATGGACTAGAGGTGCTGAGCATCTTGCATAGCAGGGTCTTCAAACAGTTTTGCTTTGAAACCCTTGGATATTGTGAGGCCAAAGCTGTCTGCCAGATCACGAATTGTTTTGGTTCTTCTTGACATATTGCATCTTGAGCTTAGCAGGGCACCTAATTTTGGAGGCTTTGAGTGCTCTGCCAAACCTGCTGTAAGGGAGACAAACTCAGATGAGAGAGCTGAGCTGGCATGAGAGAGTAAAAAGCAGTTATTTTTATAACCCAGTAAATTGCTGTGCTCTTCTAACACACAGACTTTGCAGTCAGGCTTGTACTGTCACCCATTTGTAAAGGGCAACTCATTTAAAGTTTCTTTTCAGTAGATTTTTAAACAAGTAGAAAATATACTTATAACTAGGTAGATATAGAGTTATTACAGATAACTCTTGAGACTCTAAAGGAATAATCCTAAATATGAAATGCATTAAAAAACCCCCAACTTCAACAACAAAAAAAACCCCAAACCCACAAGCCACTTTGATCTTACTGATACTCATGCAAGTCTCTCCCTTCAGGTTGCATTAATCTTAACTCTCCTAGGTGTTTTGTAAGTTAAGAAAGTTAATGGTGAAGTGTTTTATTTTTAGCTGGTTAAATGCCTCTGAATGGTGCTTAAAACACAAACAAGTTCCCGATCAGCTGCTTTTTCTGTGATAGGTAGCATATAATTCCCAGCTTAAAACTTCAGCAGTAACTCAAGTAAAATACTTCAGTAGCTTCCACCAACTATATTTATTATGCAAAGAGGTGACAAGCAGATTTGCCTTCAGCACATTTGTTTTAAATAAGCTTTTCTCTGTGTGATAATTTTGAATCAGTGAATCTTGGATTTTAAAGCAGCTGTCTGACCAGTGTGCCAAAGGAGGTTATCAGGTCAACACTAGATTTAAGTTGTCATAGTTGTGGGGGTTTTCTGTTCTGTTTGTGGGGTTTTTGTTTTTGTTCTGTGTGGGGGGTTTGTCTGTTTGTTTTGTTTTTAATACATAGTGTTGCAGTTTGAGTAGTTTGTGTAACTGGTAAAGAGGTGCTGAAAGATATATCTGCATAAGCAGAGGCTAGAAAACACTCAGTCCTTGTTTTTCATCCCCAAAACAAAGCCATATTAAAAAAAAAAAATCTCTCACACACACTCCTCCCTGCCCATAAATTTATAACAAAGACTAGCTTTCTGAACAGTGGGTTTCATTGCATTTGTGTGTGTAGTTTTTGGGGTGGTTGGTTTTTTTTCTTCTTAAGAAGGAGTAAATGTACTCTGCTGGTATGTGCTGTGACCTTGCAGTTGCTTCCTAGTTTAGCCTCTTTGGTGCCTGTGGTGGGGAGTGTTTGTCTGCCACAGTGTTCTTTTGTTGGGATGTGTACAACCATTGTCTTTTCTTTGCTGAGATAAAGAATGGGTCCTGCCTAACCCTACCAACAAATTGTGAAAGGGACAAGTGTACAGGTCTGAAGATGCATACCTGGAACTCCTTTCTCTCCAGAAATGGAGTTTTCTGGTACTGTCAAGTTAGTCTGAGAGTTACAAGGAGGGGTGCTTGAGTGTAAAGAAAGAGAGATTAAACTGCAAAAATGTACTGCTCAGTATTTCATACTGGTCAATTCAGATATGTTTGAGGTGTTTAATGTAACACTTGTTTATTATTTCAAACATCTGTTTGGTTCTACAGCAACAAAAATTGAGTCCATAGGATGGATTTTTAAACTATTTTAATGTACTATAATAATTTTGTTTTCATTGTTGTCTTACTCCAATTTCAACTAGGACTAGGGTTTTGGTTTTTTTAAAAGTCTTTCTTCCCATTTCCTGCCTTCTTAGCCATCCGATGAAAGTTTACTTGCCCCAAATGAAAGATTTCAGGCTACTTGTAAGAAAAGAGTTTCACAAAATGAGAAAAAGTGGTATTAAAGTACATCTGTGTGACTCAGGTGAGATAAATTAAGAACATGAAATAAATTAACTGAAACTGTGGTCTGAGGAAAAGACCCCAGAATATATGCACTCTAGATATTGATAGATTTACCTGGGAGAAGGGGGACATCTGAGATATGATGCCATTTGCTGGATTTCAACTTTGAAGTCTTTGATTTATTGCCAGGTAGATGTGCTGGTGTTGATGGTGACTTTGACTTCTTTAAAGCATGAATCTGTACAAACTGAAATGTACAGCTTCCCAAATTCCTAGACCTTGCAGCACGAGCCTTCTGTCAGATAAATGCCATGTTCTAAAGAGTGGTTCTCTGTCTCTTCGGTGTGTTGTGACAGTGGTGGGCAGAAAGCCTTTCCAGCTGGGCTCGTGTGGGGTACAGCACAAGACCTCAGGCAGTAGGGATCATGCCTGGAAGCAGAGACCCCTGGTGAGGTACAGGGAGCTCAGTTTGTGTTCCCTTGGAGTGCTGACACCCACCTGCCTCTAGAAGCTGCAGCTTTGCCATCTTGCAATACAAAAGGAAGTTCCCAATGAATAGATTGTCCTTTCCCATGTGTGATGGTTGAGAATTACAGTCATGGGCAGCTGCTTCAACAAGATATCTCCTCCCCACATACACTCATGATCCTCAGAGTTTGTCTCAGAATGATCTGTCCCTTTGCTCTCTAGCTGGCTGGCATAAGGCATGTCATTTAATTACTCCCTGTGTATGTGAGGAAGCATTCGAGTGTCATGATGGAAGTGCAGTGCTTTTTGCTTGGTGTTCCAGGAAGTCTCCTAGAAGGGTATTCTGGACTCCTTCTGCTAGTCTTAAATTAGGAAATGATTTTAAAAGATGTTTAAATTTTTGTAAGCTATGATGCAAATCTTAAGGCCTTAGGGAAGCTATGTGCTCATAAAAAGGCAGAATTTGGCTCTTAGTGTTAACTGAGATCAGCTCACTGCACTTACTAGGAGGAGAGAGAGGGTTTTGCACTGTTAGTCAGTTTAAGCACTTCCAGTTTAATCATCATTCTCTCTGTGTGATACAGGCCCTTTTGAGTTCCACATATTTGGCACACACTGCTGCTGTATCAGAGAAATTATGAATGAAGTAAACTGGTTTCCTGGCACTTGGGAAGCCATCAAAGTTTAATAGACCAACCATACTGAGTAATGTAATACAATATGAAATACACATGAGCCTAAAATAATTTCTGTTTGCAGAGTGGGGACAAGCCTTTTTTATTTTTTTTAGCATATAACCAAAACAACTATTAAAAGGGAAAAATAATAATTTTTAAAAATTATTGTCCTTCCAAGGAACCAGCTAGAGGAGTTTGAGTACTGCCTCTCACCTTTTTAATGACAAGTCATTAATTTTTCTTTGATATTCAGAGCAAGTCTGTTTCAGTTCCCAAGACATAGGCTGTATGCCCTTGAGGAGTAAAGCAATTAAGAATTACAAGGAGTATTATGCATTGCAGATTTAAGCAACCTGCTGAAATAGTAACCTGCCATGTGCTCCTAAGTCTCTCTGTATGAATCAGGGCTTTAAAGTGATGACTGATACATGAAGAATATGTCATCTTTGAGATTACCAAGACAGCTGCACTTGAGTGGAGGAACACATTTGTTTTCGTGTTCTGTAACACTGACCTTCCTTCATGCAAGAAGATTCAGGCTTGAGTAACCGCTTAAACTTCTGCCTCAATCCTTGAGATAATATTGCTCTTCTGGTGGGACAAAGCAAGCTACAGATTTAGGTGAACATACTTCATTACACTGTAGTTCTAACACCACAAACTCTCATTTCCTGACTGTATTAACTGCCTGGCATTCTTCCTGAGACTTCCTCCATTGCAGAAATAGGTCATTTAAACTAGTCTTGCTTCTTGGTTAACTGGTCTCTGTAATGATTTTTCTAGCTTTCTCTCAGTTGGATAAGTAACCCTGGTTCTTCAGATGTTTTAATACCCCATGGTATAGCAGTACCTCCTGGTATGAAGTAGTGTCTTGTTCTTGGCCACTGGATTTTATGCAGACTGGTTTGGGAAGAGCTTGGCAACACAATAATTCACTTTGAAGAACTGCTGTGGATTTGTGTTCCATGTCTGTCTGGACTCAGCAATTCAAATACTGTCTTCTGTATTAACCACTGGACTGCTGTCTTCCTCAATTATATACATGTGAAGAGCAGAACACTTGATGAGGCAGATGCACTGGAAACACATCAAAGTTTATTAAAACACACATCAACATTTAATAAAAAAATTGCCGAGTGAAAAAAGTTCGTTAATTAAAGAATTCGTGACTATTAAGAGTTCAGAATTTAAAGTTCCTGTTGCTTGCTGCCAAATCTCGCAAAAATAAATTCTATGAGAGGTCCAAAGACCAAGAGCTTACACATCTTGCTCTATATAACTGAGATATTTTTAATCCATAATGAGGAGTGGTGTGTTACAAAACAGTGGAAACCACTTTGCATTGTGTGCATTCATAAAGAGGTGCTCATTAAAAATGCACTTTTAGTCACCACCTGTTATTTGTTTAATTTGGTGCTTTACTGCAGCACTGTCTTATTTTTGTCATCCTTCTTTTCCAAAGCCCATTATTCATCACTTTGAACCATATGGCCAGAAATATATTCTGAACATCTGATTTCTGTACTGGCCATTCCCTGAGGAAAAACCCTCGTGTCCATGTTTACGACCAACCAGCAAAGCCTTTCCTGTCATCTTTTCATGGACATTTCTTACCTTTTGCATACTAAAGATGCAATTAGGAGATTCACAGCTGTGATGCTACAAAGCAACAAGGGGGTTGCACTTGATTAGACAAAAAAGGCCTCTTTGCTCAAATTCATAAATAAAAAACAAGTATTATGGGAACAAGGGAGAGCTTTCTACAGATCCTGTGTCCACCTCTTCCCTTGCTGTTTCCCCATGGCACCAGGCACATGCTGGAGGCGTTGGGTATGTGCAGTGAGGTGTGCAATGACCTGGCTGCTGCTTGCTATGGTAGCCTTTGCTCTTTCCTTGCCTGGGGTGATACCCAAGGGTCTCCCCTGGCAAAATTTCACAGAAACTTTTGTAAAAGTTTGATTCCTCTGGATTGGTCTCATAAAATCCAATATGAAAGATGCCTGTGGAATTGTTATAATTCATTTTCCTTGTCTACTCCAAGTGTTCTGTAATGTACAAACATAACTGGGGATAAAGAATCCCATTAAATGTGCCACAGCCCTGCATTTCAGTACTCTGGCTTTATTGACTGTGCATATCTCCTCTGTTTGGAGAGATGTTGGCATGGTGGTGTCTCCCACTTATCTTTTGTGGTAGCAGTGTGTCCGGTAATGCTTGCATGAGTTACGCACTCTGAACAGGGCATGTGTACAGTGTACTACAGTGAATTTTCCTTCTAATGGAGGGCAAGGGAATGAACAGATGGCAAAATGTCCTTTTCTTTCAGTCTGGTGTGAAATCTTGTATTTAACGTGACTAGTGGGCAGGTTTCATTCTTATTCTTCTCTCCTGAGCACATATCAAAAACCTGCCCTACAACCTGGTGTAATCAGCAGTCTGCTCACAGGAGGCCCTAAGTTTGAAACAGCGGGAGTTTTGCAGCTTGGAGCTGAATGGTGTTGGCAGAGCTGTTTGAAGAAGTTTGCTTAGTTCCTGCCTGCATTGTGCTGAGCCAATTTCAAAGGGCCTGTTGCCTCTACCTCGTGAGAATGACTTCCAGTCAAAATTCACAAGGAATCATGTATCTACTAGTCTGAAATGCAACAAATACTCTTTTTAGTTTCATTTGTGCCTGAAAGTAACATCAGTGAATACAAATTTAGTATGGGGGAAATTCTGGTCTTTACTACTGTGTGTTAATGTTCAACTTAACAGATCATCTGTATATTTCCACTGTCAAATTGCTTCTCTTGGAGGTTCAAACTAAAATGCCTGATTTTAGCAGCCTGTGTTTGCTGTGTATCTTAATGTTGTGGAAATACAAACTTGGCATTTTCTGAGATTTAGAGGAACAGTGGGTTTGGGTACTGCAACTGAGGTGCCAGTCTAGGTCAGAGTACCTAGACTTGTGTTAAGGTACTGTGTTATAACTGCTGGATTTCTCTGATTGCTTCCTCCAGGTAGTAAGCATCTATTTCTCCCTTTATAATTTGTGGGAGCTGCATGTTTTCTAAGCAGCGTGAAGTAAGACCATTAGTTTGGATGCCGAGCTTCAAAATGCAGACTATTACTATAGGTTCGAAGAGCACAATTTGTTTCACTGTAACATTCTTTTGGTGAGTGACTGTGCCAGTTCCCATAGGGCTCCAGTTTCTGATCAGCCATTCATCACTGAACTAATTCATGGTACTCTGAGACAAACAGGTTTGTCAGAGTAATTTGATGCCTCCACCGAAGTATGTTTAAACAATGATGCAGAGCTATTTTAATAAGTTTTGTGAAAAGCTGCTACTAAACCAGGATAAGATAGTCCGTACTCCGGCATTTAACATCATTGTCATTCCAGAGTTTGCAGTGGAGCTCGCATGGCTCCTTTTCATGTTTTGTAGTGGAACTCCTTGCCAAGGTTTTGTACTTTACTGAGGTGAAGAGTGTAAACACTGTTGTTGTAGATAAAAGACTGCTTGTGCTACATTTTTCTGATTGTAGTGTCCTTTAAAATTTCATTGGAAGTTGCTTCTAGGAATCAGACTTATTCCAGACCACCAAGGAGGGTTCAGCATGCTTTGAGTGCTGCTAGGCTTAGATCTGGTACTCAGTAGATGCAACAACAGTATAAACTTTTTTTATAACTCGTATCTTCTGAAATACTAAAAATCTTTATTTCTACAGAGCAGTGCAGCCCAGATGTACTGGATGGGAGGTGTTGCTGTTCTTTGCAGCCTGAGGCTTGAATTTCTCTTGCCTGGAGCAATTTTTTGGGGGGTTTACCCTCCCTTCCTCTGCTTCCAGCTCGTAAGGGTTTCACCGCTGTTGTTTTGTGGTCTGGTTGATAGGGAGCTCCAGGTCACTTGATACTTCATATTGGATTTCCCTCCATTATGTTGCTTAAATAATAAACCTGAGCTCTGCTGGTGGAGGTAAGGGATATGAGCCACGTGTGAGGCAGCTTGGAAATTGCTGAGAACGATACATGCCTGCCACCTTGGTGTGCCCTTTAAGGACACTGAAAATTAAGTAGTATGATTTAAAAAATGACACTAGTAATAAAGAAGGGGGTTGGTAGAATGCATAGTTCTGCTTTTTCTACCTATAGCCAAGGCAGCTCCTTGTGTTCGGGGACCCTTGCTGACTTTGAGTCTTCTGTGACCATTTTTTTAGGTTTTCCTCTGTAAATACAACATCTTGAAAGTTGCTTTTTCTTTCAGCTATAAATGAGGCTTTTGTCTGAATATATGATAGATTGACATCCTCTCTCAGGGAAATTCTAAATATCACAGCTTAGAAGGAAACTGTATTTTGTTGATGTAAAAAGAGTCAGTGGTCAGAAGTCTAAAAACTGGCATAGTAGTGTCAGAAGTTAATTTATCTGAAATGTTGGTAATAACACAGTGACACAGCTTATGTCTGTTTCTCTCACAGATAGCATAAATAAAGGATTTTCTAGGATGCAACAGTGTCCTTCACATTTTTCTCTTATCATGGGTATTTCTAGGGTGTTGTATGCATTGAGTGTGTACTGTGACTACTCACCAGTACTGATGAAGAGAAGTATGAAAGTGGGGGGAAAGTGTTCTCTTAAAACAGAATCGTTACTTAACCGAGTTTTCTGTATCAGAAGCTCATCATTGCTGCTTAACCATTGAAGCTGTCTGCTAGGGCTGTAGTGAGAAAACGCTTAAATTGAGGCTGCTGGGGAAGCAAGAAGGGTAAAGCTCTGCTGAGTTAATTAATGTTAACAGTTATGAGTTATCTGCAAGATTCACAGTAGATTACACAGATTGTATTAAGCAGGGTTAATCAGTCTTTTCAGATACTTAAAGGAGCACTGTTAAGAGCTGGCAAGACTGAAAGTTCTTCTTGAGAGAGTGTTTGCATGAGCAAGTATGCATATGTGTGTGAATGCATAGCCTGGATTACCATTGATAAGTAAATTTTGCCTCGCAGCTACCACACAGGGATATTGGCTATTTCCTGTTCTCTGTATAGGTGAAATTGTGGCAGCTGTTGGAAGTGCTTATTCCTCTTATCTATTTTTGGTCATAGCTCTCTTTTTGTGAAATATTTCCCCTGCTGTGCAGTAAGGAGATCTTTTTTATCCTGTGATATTAACTGCTATTTGAATTGTGGATTCAGTGTGGCTTCATGGCTTTTCAGCATTAATTTTTAATGGCTTTCTCTTGCACATCTGCGAAATAGAATGTGGAAGGTGAGTAGGGTTTGTAAGTGTGTAGAGGGTGAATTCATCATAAAGAATAATTTGACAATTGTAGATGTGAAATCTTGATGTACCACAGCACCTTGTGTTATGATTTTCCATATTTCAAAATGTTCAAAATGTTTGGGTGTTTTTCTAAAGCAAGTGTTATAGCAACAGTTTTTTGTGTAAATTCTCATACTCCAGGTAAGTTGGATAACTGACTTAAAAAAAGTCTGAAAGACTAACGTTAAATTTTATCAAGTATACAACGTGTCACTGGGTTTTTTTGCAGCCTTTTAGCAGCTTTTAGCAGCGTTTTCAGTGCTGCCTGTTTAGGAAGCTGCCTTGTTGCTCTGTGGTGTGGGCTAAGACTCCTGATGCTCTTGCTGTTGAGCCTTGGGGACGCCAAATCATTGAACGTGGAGGACAGTCTTGCATGTAGCAAATCAGATGGGGCTTCCAGAAGGGTTTTGCCTGTTACAGGTCTGAGTAGCTATAATAATCCCAGAGTAATAGGTGGGAGAAATAGCAGAAGCACAGACACACAAAACTCAGTATATGTAGATGTATACAGATACATATATGTAAATCCATTTCTTGTTAGAGGACAGTATTTCTGTTACTATGGGATGCCCAGAAGGCAGGGGCAGCAAGTGAACTTAGATGAGATGGGGATGGCACAGGAGAGGGCAAGTCCCACAGTGTCCTGGGGTGGAGGATGTCCTGGGGCTGTCCCGGGTTCCCTCCTGGACCCGCTTGCTTTGGGTGAGTGCTGGGCACTCAGCATCGTGAAGCACCATCGCCTTTTGTCCTGCTAGCTCCAGCCTGGCAGTTCACATAAGGATCGGATGCCAGTGAGGGGTCTCCGTGGTGTGGGACTGAGGACGAACTCCTCTGTAGCCTCCCCCGTGGCAACAAGTCGGGCAAGTCAGGGATGCTGTACTTGGCAGCTTGACCCGGTAATCGCCTGGGGTTTGCGCCTGACCTGGCTTTGCCGAGGTGCAAATTACTGGCAGTAAACTTTGTGAGTAGCCGAGTGTAAACTGCAAATAACTGTGTCTCCTCTCCGTAGGTACCCGTACCCCCCTCCGAGGGGGCAGCAGTACCTTTCCAGATGGAAAGGTTGTTTGCCTTTGAAAACAGATGAACATAGAACATATAGAAGGAGAACGATGAGAGCCCAGAGGCTATTTTGAGGACATGGCTTCCTTTTCCTTCCCGCTCATTTTATTCACTGCTAGATTCCGTGGTCATCTTTCTTTTTCTCCTTTTTTTCTTCTATAACTGCAACTCAGTGCTAATGGTAAAATTGATGATTATCACAGTAAATGCTGGGAGTGTTTTCTTTCCCAAGGCTGCTTGGGTTACCTTGAGAAAGTCACGCGAAGTTTATTGCAGCTTCTCCACCTGTACGGTGCAAGAAGTGTTGATGGTCTTGAAAATTCCCTGTGTGTTCCCTGCCTGGGGCAATCTGTTAGCTATAAAGAGAAACACCACTGTATGTTTGTGCATGGGAGACCCGTCTGATCTGGCTTGAGGCTTCTCCTTTTACTCAACTTAAGAAAAAATTTGAGACTGTTGCTGCAGTGGCAAAGCACCTGGTGAGGGAATGTGTGGGTGTTTGTTGAACTTGTTAGTATTGGGTAAATTAGATGATAGTGATAATGCAGTGATACATTGAAGTAATGATGTGTTGGATATAAATTCTGCTTCAGAGTAGTTGGAAAGCTTATAACAGTATCCTGCAGTGATACCTGTTGCAGATTTTTTAGGAGTGTTTGAGAGGAGCATGCCTGAACTGCAAGGACTCTCTCTGCGTTAATGGTATTTAAGTTTTTTGTGCCCCTGGTAACTGGCTGGTAATGGGAGTTTGCCTGCAAGAGAACATCAGGTGGTTGTAGCAGAAAGCACCTAACAGAATCAAATGTTTAGCAAGTACAGATTCTTTTGGTTTTGTTTCAACCTACAGGCCTTGGGGAAGTTTTTACTGGGAATCACCTCGTTTGTCCCGCAGCACCATACTGTTGGATCAGGCATCCTTGTAGGGTAGAGCAGCTTGTTCCCTGTACCCTCTCCTCTTCAGATCAGCTGGAAACTTCCCTCTTCTGTAAATCCAATATGGAGTTTTGCATGGTCATCTGCAAATGCCTCAAGGACCTCTCCTGCCCAGGCTGCATTCTCTGTTGCAGTTAGATAATAACCTGATGGCATAGTGACTGTGTGCATGCTTCCTAAAACGTTAATTTGCTGTCCAATACTAGGTTGCATGTAAGCTGCCCAAACACAAGTTTCAAGCTTGTGTGGAAACTCATGTTTAAAAAACTTTAAAATTAGCTTTTGGAAATTAGTTGATTTAATTTAAATTTAACTGATTTTTTTTTTTCTTCACGTTTGTAAACATGCTAGGCGGAAAAAGTAGGATAAGTGTTGACACACCAGTTGACAGCTCCCTAACAGGTATTCCTCAAGCACTGTCACAACTGTTTTCTTCACTGGAAGAAAAAAGTGTTCTGGAAATACTGTTTTGCCTGAGTTAGAGACAAAGATTTTCATGCATTTCAAAGTGAGCTTAACAATAACCTCAATGTTTAGCCCATAAAATTCCTGTTGGTCATCACTGCTTGAATACTGTCCATGTATTTTCAGTTTCTAGGTGTCATTTTCTGTGTTTCTCCAGTGCTATCCATTTGTGTTTCTGAAAATGGTCTACCAGTGTAACATTAATTAAATCTTGTTTGTTCAGGGAGTATTATCCTGGAAAGACCGAGCATGTTTGTGCTTGTTTCTGAGCCTTTAACTACCTTGTATTTGAGCAGCTCTGAGGATGTTTGGATGTAGTGAAGGCAAAGCATGGCACCTCTTGCTAACGAGAAATATTTTTCTCTGTGAGCTCTGACCCCATGGCAGTCAAGATGGCTGAGACAGGAGGATGGTACTCAGCATTAGTAAGAGTGGCAGGGTAAAGCAACTTGTTTCTTTTGGCGACTGAGAGGTAGATCAAAGGTTTTTCAAGAGTTCCTGCTTCAAACAGGACATAAGAGTATCAGATTGGTAGCAGTCAACTTTGATGTTTGTTTTACTTCTATTAATTACCCTTAGTCACTGATGACATTTGAGCCATACATTCACATTAAAGTCGTTTGCATCTGTTAGGCCTTCTCTTTGCTACTAAAATATTTTTCATAATACTAGAAATCATGAAATTATCCCATTTTTGTCCCCTCTCCTTTATTATTTTTTTCTAGTTTGACAGATTTGTTTTCATATTTAAACTTCAGCTTTGATTTGGCTTTTTGATATTTGTACTAGAGGAACCTCAAAATTATCCCTGTTACACATGCCCCTGTGCCCTCACAGGAGTAACGGTTTGTTTTAGAGTTTTCCCCAAGAAAACACATTATTTTTCAAGCAATATTTGTACTGATAAATTACAAAAAGTATACATTTGTGCTGCCTAGCTCCTGCTCATTATTCATCTTTGGAAAAGTAGTATTGCTATAATGTGCAACTGGTATTCCTACATCTTCCCATCTTTAACTCCTTTTTTCCTCTACTTCTGGCTGCTGCATTTTCAGGAATTGGGTCATAATTGTCAATCTAGTGGTCGCCCACTTTAGAGCCTTGGCACTTTCTCAGAGCCTGGACTCCCACTGCAGGGTTGAAGTTGCAGTACAGGTCTTTAGTTCTGAAGCTTTCTCTAAGTAAGCCCCACAACTTGCCTTGGGTTAATTAAGTTTGGTCTTCATGGCAGTATAGCAATTATGTTAAGAAATGCAGTGTATTTTATGTGAATGTGTATCATGTGCCCAGTTAGGTGTTTACTGTGTATGTTTCATATAAACACATAAGCTGCCCAAGTTATAGAAATACTTGTAATAGGAGAAATGGCAAAAAGCAGATCTTACACATAGTCTTCCTTAGAGAAGCTTTTATTGTGTTGGTGTTTGTTGCTTGATAACGAGCTGTATTTTAATATAATTGTTTTCACTTCAGTGATCAAGGGCAGTGGAGCAGAGTTTGTACCTCGGAGCTCTGCATGGCTAATGTGTTTTGCTATCAGGCTTCAGTGTTAAGCTTAAATATAGTTGCGCAGTTTGAGAGTTTGATGTGAATTTTTTTGATTATCCCAATAAAATATGGCAAGTGTGTTGGATAAACTGACTTCCCTTTTAAAACAAGTGGGTGTGCTTGGTACTGAGTTTCAGGGAATTTAATGGTGCTTTAAGTCTGTTCTGATGGCTTGTGGTGTTAAGGTGAATTCAGTCCTTAGAGACCACTGTAGATTAGCTGGAAGTGTGTTCAACAGATGGATTGCATTTTAGCTGGTCAGATTTGTAATGTCAAGTGACAAGCCTTTAACACAGAACACTGCATATTCCCTGTTACTGCATAAACCACCGCAGGACAAATCTAAGATGAAATAAAATAGAAGTCAAGAGTAATTTGTCAGGACACTATTACAGACATGCGTAGTCACTTGCACAGGGCTTGAAAAGAGAAGTTAAGGATAAATCAAATGGGCTGTTTATTTGCAGCGAAAGTAGGTAAATTAGTCAAAGGTGCTGCTGGCAATAAAAGCAGGAAAACACAGCGCTCCACAATTGGATTTTCTCCTCTCTGGGTCAAATCAATATTGCCACTAGCCACAACCATAGAGCTGTATGTTTTATTACCACAGATGATTCAACCTGGAATTAGTGAAATTAGGATAAAGAAATTTGCTGCTATACATTTTGTTGTTCAGAAGTAAATGTACACGTTTGTATTTAGATTGATTAAAAAATAAAATTTGTGTGACTGATGTGTGTCAGCTTGTCCATTATTTATTCTATTAAACTAGAAGTAAAACTAATTGTGTCTTAAAACACTTCTTACATATATAAAAGTACCTTTATTTATAATCTACTAACACAGATTTTTTTTTTTTTTTGGTGATGTGAACAATGTGCATTGTGAACAATTTCATCTTAAAGCAAAATGTGTTTATCAGGACTTGTTTTGCTTCCCATGCCCTCTGATATTTGGAGTGATGTAGTTCTCTCCAGCCTGGATAAGTTGATTTAACCAGTTCATAAAGCAGTGAGAATGTACATGATGGATGATATTATAGCCACTGGATCTCATTTTCATTTCCTTCCTCCAATGTTTGTTACTTTTTTCCTCCCCCTTCATTCTTACTAGCTTACTGGTACTTGGGTATATATAACAAGTTCTTTGTTCCAGGGATGTCTCACTGTTTCTACAGCTCCAGTGGGTGAAATTTTGCTCGTGGATGGGACCTCTGCAGTACTTGAATACAAATAACAAAACCTGAGCAATAGCAATGAATTGGGTGGATGGTTATGCCTGGGTCCTTCTAGGTATTTTGAGGGGTTTTATATGATAGTCTATTATATGCCATCCAAATCTCATATATGTAATTTTTAAAAATAAAATCTGATCTTACGTGGTGTATTTACACGCTGATTACAGTTTTGTCATTTAATTGGTTGTCTGCATCCTGCACAGACTGAGCACAATTAAGACTAGGTATGATTCCTTCACATCCCCTCCCACTGAGATTCCAGTCTACAGTTGTCAGAACTGATTATTTTCAGCAGATGAGGCCACAGTTATTTTAGTGGCTTTTGGGTTTCCACTTGAAGGGTCTTTAGAAATGTGCTTTGTAATTTGCTGGTTTTCAGAAGAAAAAAAAATCCATTTAAAGACAGCTAATCCTCTAGTCCATCACATAACTAGTACAATTGTTGCAGGGATGAGCAAAGTTCTTAATCAAATTTTGTCATGTATATAATGTGTTGGCAGGGAAACAGTACTGAGTCACATACATGGTGTCATCAGGCGTGCTTGCATGGTAAGATGTACATGAAAAACATGTCAATAAAACATTTGTGTCTCACTTCCTTGTAATTTCTGGCAACAAACTTGTTTCATCTTGTCTAATCTTCTGTAAGACCCTGTCATACAGCTCACAGAATCTTGCCATGATTTCTCTGATGCCATTAATAACTCCCCAGTTAAATACAGCAACCCCGCAAACCTTTATAAAGTTTATATCTATTGGAAGACAAATATGGTTTTTGTCTAAAATATAACCTCTTTGTAGGCTGCAAAATAGCTTTTCATTATTATTTTAGTACAAAACTGGGAACTTTGAAAAAAAACATACTTAAAAAAACAACCCTTATATCTCAAATTACCGTTTAAAATGTGTTTTATTTTAAAGCTTGTTCATTAGCGTTTTTGCTCTTCCTTAGAATTCTGATTCCAGAAAAACGTGGCTTGTCCCTTCAACTGCACTTTACCTGGGAAATGCAGCTGCCAGCCTGTCTTTGTGGCAGCATCCAAAGGGCCCTTAAAATGTGTAGGGGCAAAGCTGCCACCCCATCCTGCTGCTAGGAGGCGTTGGCTGGTGCAGATGGCCACTGACTCCTGCTGAGACCTTCTCTAAGGATTCAGTGTTTCACCAAATGTTTCCCACTCCAAGGATGTTTATGAGATCAGATCCATCCTGACATTATCAGAGTAAGGTGTTGGCTGTGCTGCACAGATAGGACTCTTCTGAGCTTTCTTCCTCTGTTGGCCTGAGTCGCAGATAAAATGAAAGCCAAATTCCCTGGCTAGGTACTGTTTGCTTTTGCTGGCATAAATAAAGCTGATGATGGTTTTTCCTCATGGGCATTTTAAGTAGGAAAGCAGCATTTGGCTTCCAGTCAGCTGGGCAATTAGCATTTTATAGCTAAGCAATATACTTAAATGGAATTGCTTGGCTTGAGCATTGAATTACAATGACTGTTAGACTGCCTCTCTCCTTACATAATTTATTTAGTACTCGCTTCTTGTTTAGGATTCAGGCAGAGGTTAATTTAATTCTGCACGAGAAACTAGTAGTTATTTTACATTAATGCTGTGCTGTATGGTAATGCAGGGGAAGGTTTTTGTGTTAAGCTTGTGTTTGCTGGATCTCTCAGCCATGGAAAAGACAATTTTACCTACTCCTTTCCTAGCAATTCATTAAATGCAAGAGCTGTTGGCACACTTAAATGGTGACTAAAAAAGTGCATCCAAGAATAATACCTTAAGACCATTTTATTCCATGCTGTTGCTGCATGTGTATTTTTAAGAAGCAAATATATATTGAAGTATAGTATGGACAAGGGAGACTTTGTTTCTACAAAATTATAAGAGGCCCACTTACCCTGTTACAGGTAAATAGAATGTTAATATGTGATCGTGGAGACTTGAGAAGGAGAGCTTCCACTGCATCTCTGCTGAGGATCTAAGGCACAGGGCAAACATCCGGTGTTTGTGATCTTGGAGGGATAAAAAGAGGACATAGAATATGCCTCAGCACTCCAGGAATGATTAGAAACTTTCAGATGGAGGGAATGAATGTGTTTATTCATGCATTTAGTAAGCCTAAATGCTTAATTTGGTGCTTAGAATTTTATCCTTAAATCTTGTATGTGTCTTGATTTTTCCTAAGGCCCTTGACTGTTAGAATCAATGTGGGGGAATTTTGGCTTTATTTTGTCTTAAGCTTCTTTTTAAAAAAGTGATTGCAAAGAGCTTGCAAATGTCAAGCAAGTTCATAGCAGGGGTTTAGACACCGGAAGGCTGCTGAGAGAAACAGCCTTTATGTTTATGTTTAACCATATGATTTATAGGTAACTCACTGATGTTTCTTGGTGTCCCAGTCCTGGAGTGCCTAGGTGCTTTCAGCAAAGCTTCCCTCTGGCTTAGGCAGTATTCCTACTGTTGCTGGGGCACCACAATTGTCCCAGCTGGCTTCGGGCTCCATGTCTGTGTGAGCAAGCACAGCAATTGAAGTCTGAACACCCAGTGTGACCTTCACTTGGAAAGCCTTCCCTGTCAATGTAGGGTCATGTAACTGCTTGCTCAAACCTTTGTGGGATTTATCTACTGAGTTTGGGTGTCTGGCTCAAGGAGTATAGGACTCTACTGCCGATCCTTATATTTTGTGATCATGGTGTTGGATGTACTACCTAGAAGTATCTGTTCTTGCAACCGTTGCTGCTGTCAAAAGACATTGGACAAATCTCCTCAAGCTTAAAATATCCTGACCTTCGGGCGAGGAGCATTTCAGAAACCTGCAGGCACTGCACTGAGGCCTGACTTGAGTTTATTTTGATTCCTTAAATAATACTTCCGATACCAACGTTATTTTTTCACAGAAATCTCATTAGCAACAAAAAAGAAAAAAGACAAACCGTAGTCTGAGGGAGCTGATTGCTGACTTGCAGTAGCTGGCTTCTGAGTTGGTTAAGCTGTAAATCTGGCAACTCAGTTTCTAATGGTTTTAATAATCTGGGAAATTTTTACCATGTGTTGTAACCTTTACTGTTTTAACCAAGCTTTAGTTGTGCTGTAAAAATTATTTAAAGGCTTCTCACTGGAGGAATTAGACTTTTTGCTTGTACAGTTGCTCTCCAGAGTACTCTGGGTTGCTGTGGACTATTTAAAATGTTTGAAAACCCTGTTTCCCTCTCCAGCAGCTCCTGTCTGAATGTGTTGCCCCCAGCCATGGTGGTTGCCTGAGGCAGAAGGACACACACTCTGTCTCTGCTGTGGAGTCTTGCAGCTGTGTTAGATTTCAAGCATAACAGCATCCTTTATATGTAATACATAATATAACTTGCTGCCCCTGTGGGGAAATGAATCATTTTATCTGCCTTTTTTTTTTTGTCCAGATTTCAGCAGTGTGTCCAGGTTAACCCAATGCCCAGAATATCTGTACCCTGGGAGATGGTTGGGTCCATGGGGGGCCTTTGATCCTCAGTGATATTCACAGGCTGGAAACAGCTCAGTTCTCTGCCTGAAGCCGAAGTTTGGCTTCATGGGGTCTTCAAGGAGGAATGATAAGATGTGAGTGGATCTAGAGGCCAGGCTGAGGCACAGCATTTTACTTGTGTAAAATGTTTTCATTGAGTAATAATCTGTGTTATTGCTGCTTCAGAGAAGGAAAACAAGAAAGCACTGATAAATGATAGAAGTTGAAGAATTCCTGATTTTCTCTTAGGTGAGGGAGATGTTAGTTCTATATCCAGATGTGGGATTTTGGGAAATCAATCTGACACATGGTCACATTATCCCTTTCAGTCACTGAGTGTCAGCTGAGCTTCACTAACTTCCTGGGGTTTCAGTCTGGACAAAATCTAAGCTAAATTCATCAGTGTAGGAGCTTTCATTTGACACATTTCATCTCATGCTTGTGGTTGTGTGAGTGGATGGTTCACTGGTACATTGGTTCACAGATGATAGTTTATTAAACTGAAGTAACTCTGTTTCTCTGTCTTGCTTTCCTGAGCTTGAAAATGAAGAGCAGTGACATTGACCTCCCTTTATAAAGTGTTGAGATCTGCTGGTGAGCTGCACTGTGTAAGTCAGGTGTTATCATCACAAGCACTAATCTGAAGGCAAAGGCTTTTAGAACAATACAGATAATTATCTGTTTAAATATTTTACTTTAAAAATAAACGGGTCAGAGTATCACCTCTTGCAACAATCAGAATCTTTCAATCTGAATTAACAAATCACTCTTCCAGGCTTGGGGCCATTTCAACTTCTATTCAGTGACTGTCAGATTCCTGCCAGAAGATACTGAGCTCAGACAATTATGAGGGAGTTCAGTCATGGTTGTGTTGGGTGGCATACTCAAATAATTTTGCAGGAGGAGCTCATGGGAATGTTGACAGCATAAATGTTAGGGTGATCCCTTTTGTGTCTGCCAGTTAAATAGCTAGCAAATCTGATGGTTTCACAAAGACAACGCAAATTCCTTATGCATTCCTGTCTCAGTGCTGCTCCACGTGCTGGGTGACTGGAAGCAGAATTCTTTCTCCTCTTTTTTGCCATGGAAATTGCTGGTTAAAGCTCAATACTTCAGTATATGTAAAGTCTGATTTTTTTTTTTTTTTTTGTTTAAAGCCTTAGTTCCATGCTGTGTTGTCATAGTACATGTTGCAGTCCAGCCATGTGCTCCTACATCCAATAGATTTTGCACCTGTTTCAGTAAAAAAACTTTGTTTAATGTGTCTCAAATGCCCAAAATAGAAAATGCACTTGGCTAATGAGTCAGCAAATGTTTGGTCTGCATTAGCCAAGCTTCACATTACATAAAGGACTGTAGAATCTTTTTCCTTAACAGCTCCAGAAATCCTATTAGCTGTGACACAGGTATTTCTACTTTATCCAACAAGGAGTGGGTAAGGATCAGAAGAAAAAAAATTAAGTATGTTGTGTCCCAAACATTTTTTAAAAATATGCACTCTGATTGCTTATCAAAGGCTGCAGCTTCTCTGAATAATTTCCTCCTTCAATCAGGCTTAATTTTCCTCCTGTGGTATAACTTTAAAAGCAGGGAAATAACAATGGGTAGCTGGGAGGGGAAGTGTCTGGGTGAATGGGTGATTGTTTCAGGAAGTGTGTTTCTTTGCTGCGCTGTGGTGCTTTTTCCCCATGTGTGAATGTTTTGCAAGTATCAATGCATGTGCCCTTCCATGTTCTAGGGGGTAGTCTGGGAAGTGGAGACAAGCAGGAAAAAGGCACCTGCCAAACATTTGGCATTTGAGTTGTATCTGTGAACTTTTGTTTCCTGAATCTCAGCACAGTGTTTCAGTCATACAACCATTTTCCTCCCAGGCTCTTTATGTGAAATAGAAACCCGCCTGCAAAATGTTTTATCCAGATCATCACAAGTGAGGGTGCTGGTAACTGCAAGTCAAAGCTAATAACTGTACTGCTCTGCTCTTTGTTTCTGGGGTGCATGGCTGATTGTATGACTGTACGGAATCCCCTTTGCAATGTATTTATTTGAACAGCTTCAAACATTTTGCCCGCCCCAGGGCTTGTAGCCTTTCTTCTCCCTTAAGCTATTCTGTGAATTTCAGAGCAGCTTCAAACAGATGTTCATTCAGATGTTGAACCTGATGTACCTCCCTTCTGTCATCTCCCCCAAAATAAAAAGACCCTTAAGTATGTAATGAACGTAATTTAATTGTTTTATTCCTGATTAAAAACAATGCAAATAAATCTAGAACTTTATATCCAGTTTCTCTGGGCAGTGGCAGATGCCTGGTCAAGTACTTTTCCCCACACCCATTTCCCCAGCCCATCCTTAAATTTTCAGACCCATGAAATAATTGGAGAAATTATTTGAATTACTCAAACTTCACAGAATGGCTTCGGTATGTTTGAACCAGGTGCATTTATATGCCCTGAAACATGGCAGTAGCTGTATGTAGCACATCAAATGAATGCAGGTCATGCTTGGGGTAAAGGCATTAATGATTGGTGTGCCTGGCATGGTCATGCATTTATCCTGATTAGTGCCATGGGACCCTTTAAGTTCCATATTAGCCATTGTTAAAAGAGGTGATTACAGTATGTTAGCTGTGCAACCTGATGCTATCTTCAAATAGTGATTTCTCTCTCAAGTGGGGCTTCCTCTTGTGACCTCTGACCTACCAGTATGTTAAAAGCTTTGTAACTGATGGAGCTTTGCATTCTTTGTGGTGGGGTTGATTTGGATTCCTTCACATTGAACTTTGTCTGTTTTTCTCTTTTGCTTAGGAGGTCCTTCAGCAGCTGATTGTAATGAATTTACCAAATGTTTTAATGATTGGCAAAGATCCTCTTTCTGGTGAGTAGTTCATTGGGTTCTTCATCTGTCTCCTCTATAATACTAAATAAAGCCTGTATATTTTTTTTGTTTGTTTTCTTAAACGATTCTGTAATTCTGTTCTAATTTAGGTTGGAAAACACCGTAAAGAGTCCAGCCCTTACCACTAAACTCTATCCCTAAGTACCACATCTATGTCTTTAAAATACTTCCACCGATGGTGATTCAACCACTTCCCCAGGCATCCTGTTCCAATCCTTGACCACTGTTTCACTGAAAGAATTTTTCCTAGTATCCATAAGAGTATTTTAAAGCCTCCCCTGGTGCAACTTGAGGCGATTTCCTCTTGACCTGTTGCTGGTTATTTGGGAGAAGAAACCAACCCCCACCTCACTACAACATCCTTTCAGGTAGTTGTAGACAGCAATAAAGTCCCCCAGAGCTTCCTTTTCTCCAGGCTAAACACCCTCAGCTCCCTCAGCAGCTCCTTGTCAGACTTATGCTCCAGACCCTTCCCCAGCTCCCTTGCCCTTCTCTGGACACACTTCAGCACCTCAGTGTCTTTCATGTAGTGAGGGGCCCAGAATTGAACCCAGGATTTGAGGTGTGACCTCAGCAGGGCCAAAGTGGTATACAAGTACGGGGGCGGGGGACAATCTGTGCCCTGGTCCTGCTGGCCACACTATTGCTGACACAGGCCAGGAAGCCATTGGCCTTCTTGGCCATCTGGGCACAGCTGGCTCATGTTCACCTCTTGTCAACCAGCACCCCCAGGTCCTTTTCGCGCAGTGTCACTTTCCAGCCACTTTGCCCCCACCTGTAGCACTGCCTGGGATTGTTGTTCATCCAAGGGCAGGACCTTTACTGCTTGGAACCTCATACTACTGGCCTCACCCCATTGAACCAGCCTGTCCAGATCCCTTTGCAAGCCTTCTTACCCTCCAGCAGATCAACACTCCCACCCAGTTTGGTGTCATCTGCAAAATGACTGATGGTGCCCTTGATCCCTTTGTCCGGATCATTGATAAAGACATTAAATGGGGCTGGCCTCTATACTGGGCACTGGGGAACCCCACTTGTGACTGGCCACCAGCTGGATTTAACTGTTTGGACTGGGAGTTGCTCCTAAGGGACTCTGGCAACCAGTCTCCTAAACAGGCCATAATAATGTTTTTTAATAAACTGTATGTATTTATAGGCAAACTACAAATATTTGAGCATCTCTGAATCTCACAACTTTACGTATCTAGAACGTAACACTGTACATATAAATATATATGTGTATTTGCATGTGATGTTGTTCTGGTTTGAGAAAGCGAGACCAGTGGGGCACCCCAAGTCAGAAATACAATTTATTAGAAAAAGGGAAAAAATGAAATAAAAAAGGAAACAAAATACATGCAATAAGAAAAAAAAACACTGACAAAGTCAGAATACAACCTGACACCCTATGGTGATAGCAGTCTGAGCAGAGTGGTCCTGTTGAAGCAGTGATCCTATAGCAGAATGGGTCTGACGATCCAGCAGTAGCTCTTACCCTCTGGGAGTCCAGTAGGCAAGCGCTGCTGTGGTGTTCAGAGTCCCAGCTTATATCCAGGTTAGAATGCTTTGTTCCCCCCTCTGGGCGGAGCATCTCACAATGGGATGTGAAAAGGTTTGATGGGCCATTAAGAGAAGATTTATCCCTTTTGTGGAAGAGACAATGGAAGCTGCTTTTGGATAGTTTCTTATCAGCTGGCTTATCAACAGAAGATCTCCTATCCCAGTTCTAACGGATGGTAATAGAATACATTTGGTTACATCTTGCTCTGCAGTCCATGACAGATGTATATGTACGTGTGATGAGCGAGTTCTTGCCAAAGCCAGAACAGCAGCTTGTTTGTTTGTTTGAAAGTTGTGTCTCTTCACCCCTTACTGCAAGTGACCCAGGATGTAGTCTGCCATAGGACGAAGATGTGTTGTCCTCCAGGTGTTCGGTGTGCCTGTATAATGAGTTTAGTTCTTGTTATATATACACACTAGAGTCTTGCAGAATTGCCATAAGGTCTGAAGGAGCTGTTGCAAATGAAATGTGAGAAGAAATATAAATGAGGACGGAGAGAAAAATACGTATATGAAAAAAGGGGAAAAAGCAAGGAAGAGAAGGGACAAAAAGAAAAACATTTTTCTGACCATGTTGTTTAGACAGTGATATCTGTTGCACAAAGTACCACATCAGAAGTAAGGTGGAAGACAGTAAGCTCATGTCCAGAGTCCAGTGTTTTTGGTGAGACAAAAGAAAGCTTAGGTTGAAAATTGAGTTGACTTCTTTGAAACACATATCTGAAATGGAAAGTTTTGTTGCTGTGTTTCTTACTATTTTTTTTTATTTTTGCATGCCCATTCTATCTCTGCCTAAGCACAGTGCTAGTGCCAAGGACGTTGTGTTTGTTTTTACCAAAGAAGGTAAACTGAATGAGCCCTGTCAGCAGTGATGGGGAATGACATGCTAATCAGCATCTCCAGAACAAACAATTGGCAGAAACCTTGGCAGAAGATTCCATTTTGCTGCTGTTAGGAGCTGTAAAGCACATGTGTACAAAAAAGCATTTGTCAGAAAAGAATATTAGCCAGTGTTGAATCACTGACTCTCATAGTCTTTGCAATTCTGTATTAAAATCAAACTGAGAGTAAGGAATCCACTTCTTCAGCAATCAGAATAAAGTCTGCAAGTCTTAATTTGGCTGTACAGGCTACTGTTATGGGCAAGGAAGAAAGTCAGAAGACAAGAGCTGTTGTTCTTGTCGGTCATACAGTCAATGGGCTCCTTAGCATCAGGAGTGCTTCTGAATAGAAGTGTCTGGGCCAGCAAGGCAGTATCTCTGCTGGCTAAGTGTCAATGGGAAAGGCTGGCTGGTTTCTTGTCACAGCCATTCCTGAGCGACAGCTGGCAGGAGACTCATAATGTGGTAAATACAGTTTGGGTTCCTGGGAAAATGCACATTTGAAAGCTTTCCTGCATTCAGCTATAATTTTCTATCATTGGCCTGCTGGCTTTTGTCAGCACCTCAGATCTCTCTTTGAGGAAAGTACCTGTGTCTCTTGTAGGAAAGACAATGGCCATATATGTATTCCTGTCTTCTAGATCCTTTAATTACAACTAGAAAACTTTCTTCTCTTTCTGAGATCTTTTAAAATGGGGTGGTTTGGGATTTTCGGTTTGTTTTTTGCAGGGGGTGGGGGGGTGTTTTTTTGGGGGGGGAGGGATGTGGTCTTTTTTAGTGATCTTTTAAAATTTCTTTTCCCCATTGCTGACTTATCACTTACATTATTTGGACAGAACAAGAGAAGAAAGGATAAAAAACGCAAAAATGTAACTTCTGGATTGTAACGTCTAAAACTGTGGGGGGTGTGTGTGCAAAAAACCCCCAAATTTCTCATTTAGCCGTATTATATAATGATTTTTGAGAAGCAGTCCCAGCTTAGACATGACGGAAGAAGGTGGTGAGCAAAGGAAGACTCCAGATGTATTTGCATTAAAGAATTGTATTTAAGGAGGAGAGTGTCTGAAGAGCTCATCCTAATCTTACTATTGGGTAGGCATTCACTGATAAGATGTGCAGGAGAAATGCTTAGAGAAGTGGACAACTAGAACTTCCCTCAGGAAGAACCTGGCTGAGAGCTAATGGGAAGCTCGGAAAGAGGGAACAGGAATGAGATGGCTGAGGCAAAAGTAGTAAAGCTGATGAAAAAAGTGAATGAAGGAATAGGCTGTGATGAGCAGTGTGAGTGATGACCAGGTGATGATGTCTTTGTTACTGTCTGTGCAGAGAGGAGTCAGAGGAAGACAGGAAGACTTGGGAGGGGAAAAACAAGCAAAACAAAGATATTCTTTCTCTCTTAGTGAGGCAGTGACGAAACCCGAGTTTTGCATTCCCCATCCTGTAGCTAAGTTATCTCAGAGAAAGGTCCCTCTTGATCAGGGGAAGAAGAATCAATCTCACGGTCACGTTCCTCGAACAAATCCAGTATTGCTTTGTACTGTTTGAACTGGGAAGGCTCTTAATGACTGTATTTTCTCCCCAGATCCAAGACCAGAGAGTCATTAGATGTGATGCACTGTGTACAATTTCAGTGGCTTATTTCTTGTAACAAGCCCATGTGTTGTTTTACTGTGCACACTTTTCAGAAATGTTACTTGTGCCTTCTAAAACACATCCAAAAGAGGTGTTACAGGCATTAAATGATAAACTGAACAGCACTGAGGCTGTGAATGCTGGTCTTGCTATTTAGCTTCCATTTGGCACTCACCATTTGGAACTACTGAGGGCTTCTGCAGCTCTGCTTTGAACATGAGATTATTGGAAAAACAGAACTGCCGTCACAAAAAATGCAGTAGCACTTGGGCTTTTGCACAGGAAAAGGCACATGTCTGCTGGGTTTATGAGCTTTACTTGCTTTCATGTCTTCTAAATAGTTTGGTTCCAGGCCATAGCAATTTTCCTACTTCATTTTTCCAAGGGTATAAAAACAGCAGAAATATTTGTTAGAAGATGAAGGCTTGACTGTTTTCTAGAATATAAAGAGCTAAAAATAAACTTGAAAGTTTAATTAAAGGATTTAAAAAACTTTCCCAGGAATTTGACTTGCAGAACGATGCAGCTGATGTCAGAGGATTTATTCTCTTCACTGCACTGTGTGGTAGACTGCTACTACCCTTAAATTTCCTCTTAATTTCTGTTTTTTCTCAATTCTTTTTCTTGCTGAACAGCTTTTTCAATTCATTACTGCATGACAAATCCCCCTGTGTTCAATAAGAGAATCATCAGTCTACTTATCGTCTATGGCATTGCTGTAATCACTTTTTCATATTATGTCTGGTTTTAGCATGCTTTATAAATGGCCACTCATTCATGTGGCCACATGGGGAATGTCAGTAATGGTCGTGAACCTCCATTTAGATGCATTTTTAAATTTCTCTATTTCTAGAAATTCTTAGTTTTACACAGCTAGTGAGTATGCTTGGAAACTTATGGCAGTTAATCTTTTGGAGCAGTCATAATCATGATGGGGGAGAGATTTTAGCTTGTTTTATATTAAGGATGGAAATGAGGCTATACTTGCCTAAAATAGGCTCATTTCTATTCCTTAAAAAAATCTTTACTATTTATATATGCTTTTCAAATCACATGTTAAGTTTGTGAATGAGAGACCCTAAAGTCCCTGCTAAAAAGTGCCTATAGAAAACTAGTTTTCTTTAAAATTGTAGAAGCCTACTCTCATTTGGGTATGTTTAATGTATGGTTTCCTTCCTCATTTTGTTTCACAGTCCTCCAGAGGCACAATGGTTCATAAAATAACAAGTTAATAACAAAACACTGCCTCAATAGTGTATATTTAGCGTTCAAACTTTCCTCATTGAGGATGTTGCTCATGTTGAGGAGTTGGGAAAAACAGCACTTGTGTGTTTCACCCTCCCCACACTCTGCAGCTGCCGTATGTGGCACTCCCTCTCCTGTGCTGGATGGAGTAACATCAGAGTAGAAATATGGAGAAACAGGCAGCACATGCCCAAAACTGCAGCACATGCCCAAAACTGCACTTATCAGACCCTCTTGTTCCCATTTCCTCTGATATCTTCCCATCCCCCAGGTCATTTTTTTCATTGTTTGTGTTCTCTCTGTACCTTGATCCTCCTTTTTTTGTTGTTGCATCTCCTAATCCCTCTGCCCGCCTTCTCCCTGAGTCCTGCCATCTGTTTCCCAGCCTTCAGCCCCATGAGAGCAGAGGGATCTTCTGGCTCTGGCACAGGGAGGCTCCCAGGCTGCACAAGTGGTGTCTGGGCTTTCCCTTCCTTTATTTTCCAGGAAACCTGCTGGCCCTCTCTCAGGGCTGGGAGCAGATGGGCTTTCTGCAAATGCTCCAGGTGGCTGCTGGCTCCCTTGCAGCACAAACCCAGGGCCTGAGAGCAGCTGGCCTGGAAATACGGAGTAAAAGAAAGGTGTTTATTTCTTAATTAGCACCTTTCTGTTTAAGTGATAGTTTGACTCTTGTCCGTTTTTCTCTTTGGTACCTCTCTACAAGGAGCTACCCTCGACCTAAATGTTTGCCTCCTAGGTTGCAGGAGGACAGTGTCTTGGGAAGATCAGCTAATAAGCATGAGTAGACTTAGCAGACTTTCTTCCCAGCTGTCTGGGAAGGACTTGTGTCATCCCAGCAAGCCAGCATAGGGGAACTGGCACATTCCTGCTTATGAGGTTGCACAAGGAACTTTACCATCTTATAAATGGACACAAATCATGCTTTTTGAAGAACGTGAGAACTGTTTAGAGGGCATGATTGAATTGGGGATGAAGGTCACTTGCTTTTTTTCAGCATGCACTGCAGGACAGAGGCACTGTCTGGAGTGTAGAACCTTACTGCAGTGCTCTGTAACAGTCTTAGGAGTGCTTCTGATTCACTTTGTCACCTTGGGCATTCCACTGAAGTGTGTGGTAGCTCAGCTCTCCTGTGGGTGAGATGAAAGGGCAGAGGGGTAATTAATCCATTTCTGGCTTGCTTTGAGGTTTAATTGAGAACACTCTCTAAAACACTTTAGATTGGTAGAGAGGTTTTTTGTATTCGTACCCTATTTTTTCGAAAAATCTCCTGTAAATAGTGTTATTCTACAAGGCTTTAAAATGTTACTCAAACCCAGCTTGAGAATGAGTGATTTGGGAGTGCCTTTATGTCAACAAACTGTATCCTCCCCATGGGAAACAGCTTCTGAATGAAAGCCCAAGGAATGGAACTCTTTAATCACACATGATCTTCTGAAACACTTGTGTGGCTGGTATATCTGCTCAGTGGACCTTTAAGCCTTAGAAGTGCTTCTAGTGGGTAGTACAGGCTCAGTTTTATTACATGATCTAGCTTGTCTGCAAGCATAGAAAAATTTACTGAAAAGGAAACCTTGGAATAATCCTGACAGCTAAATTTTCACTGCAATCTGCCAGGGAAGAGAACAGACTGCCAAATGCTATGTTTAAAGCATTAAGAAACTAGTAATTCATTATTATCTCAAGTCTTAATTTCTCACTCTTTTCTATAAAAGAGTTTGTCCAAGCTTTCTAGCTTGTCCATCCCTGCCATGGATTGCCATGTCTGCCTCCACTCTACTTCCTCATGGGAGGACTGGAGGGGATAAGGTCTCATTCAAAAAGCTGTTTCCAGGCAAAGTCAGTCCCTGTTGGGAGATCAGGGTTGACCTTGGTAAGTTACTTTGCTGTAGGAGCCAAAGGTGTTTCAGCTCACAGGGTCATACAGCAATACCAATGCCCATCTGTTACCTCACTGAGAAAATAGCAAAGCCTTGGTGCAGAGAGGTAGTGAGTGGTTTGAATGGCTTTAAGTAGCTCACTTGTCTTTAGGATGGTATAGGTGCTGTCACAGTTGGGAAGTAGCCCTGGTGTTTTCTAAAATTAGTGATTCCAAGCCACTGTGCTCACCCCAAAGAGAATTGGGATGCTACAGTGCACAGATTGGAATTTATGGCTGGCAGATGAAGGTGACCAGAGCACACAAGGGTTAGATCTTGTGTCTGGCATGATCCAGAGCAAGCAGTCTGACTTCTTCAATCTCTCCATGGAGATGTTCTGCCCGAGTAAGTTTAAGTCAATGAGAGTCATGCTCACGTCACTTGCTTTCCACAACTTAATGACTTGCTTTTGTGTCCCACAGGCATGCTCTGCATTTAGTACCTGGTCTGTATTGCTTTGAAGCTGATGTAGAATGAAACCCAGTGCTGCAACTAATGAGAAGTCAGTTTCTTTAAAAAATACCTTCTGACAAAACTAGTAGTCTCCCAGTAGGGCCCTCAGAGGAACAGTTCCTGAAGTAACAGATTGGTTTGTTGTTTTTTTTTTTGCTGTTGGTGAAGGATTTTGTCATTGTCTATGCTTAAGATTGTATTATTGAGATTTCTACAGAACAATCAGACTTTCACAGACTGAAATGGGATTTGTATATTAAATTGTAACTTTTCAGGAAAGAGGAAGCTTTGTGTACTGCTGCATACAGGGAGAAGAGTAAGAATGATTGTCTTTCAAAAACAGTTTTAAAATATCCTGCAGGGGAATAAGCTCGTATTTACAGGGTGAAGTGTGAACTATCATGTCTTAAAGATGGCTGTTCCTGTTGAAGGGAAGAATTTCTGCTCGCAAAATCTTAATGGTTACTAATGTAGGACCTGGATAATGAGAACTGTAGTGTTCATTCATACAGTTTACTGATGATTTTTGTAGGACATTCTTGAGTCGTTATAAAGATGAACATATCTGAAAGTTGTTGAAAATTTTGTAGGTACATTTATAGACCAGTTAGGGCATTTGTGTGCGTGGAAATCAGGAAGCAAGTTACTTCCTAAGCTGTCTGCACGTGGCTGTGCTGGCTTGCAAGGTTGTGGGAATGGCAGGAACCCCCTTGGTAATTTAGGTCAGTGCCTTTGTGCAGCTGTAGGGCTGTGGCAGCTTAATTGATGAGTCAGATTAACTCCCCTTCCCTGGCCTTGGGTCCTGCACATGCTTCTGACTTTCTGCCAGGGCAGCCTCACAAGGGCATGGTGTTGGTGGAGGAGCACAGTTGCACTCAGAAATTAGTATCTATGTAGTGATAGGAGCAATTGAGCACCCAATTAAATCAGGGTATAAAATGGAAATGTTAGTCCCACGATTACACACTCAGGAAGAATGCAAATGTGTAGGAATGAGAGAAATCTGTATGTGGCCTGTTTTGTTTCTTTGTTTCTCTTTCCGTGTCTTCCCCCAGTGTGGATGAGGACAGGGTTTTCCTGAACCTAGCTCTGTAAAGATGTTTTATTTTCTCATTGAAACTCCTTGCCGTCCTTTTGCCCTCTTTGTCTTGCCCTTTGTCTAACCTTGACATACACAATTTCCTTTACCATCCAACAATCCACATAAATTTTGTTGAAACAAGCTGGTTCTAAGCTGCACCAGTTCCCCTTGAGGAACTTGAGGCTTTCCCTCCCCTAACTGTAGGAAATGGCTGGCAGGGCTGCTGGTCACAGCAGGATTCCCTGCAGCAGCACGGCCTGTGTCTCCTCTCCCCAGGGCTCCCAGCATATGGTCAGCTCCTAAGCATCCCTTAGACATCCCTCATTCTCTGCCCTCTTACCACATGGGGTTTACACTTCAAAGTGTGAACAGACTTTGATGCAGAACGGGCAGAACTTATTTGCTAAAACATCTACCTCTCAGAGAGAATTTATATGCACAGAATGGTATTCAGCTTTGGGAAGTCTGAGTGGCAACTGTTTTACAGAAGAATTTAGGGCAAGTTCTTTGTGAGCAGCCCTCCTTTGCTTTTGCCCATGGTGTTTTTGTTTTATTTTGATGGAGTTTTTTTCAGAGGGGGGAGAGCTGTTGGTATTTTGTTGGCTTTTTTGCACCTTGTTAATCACAACACAAGAGACAAGCATTGGTCTTATGCATTGAAACATTTAAAGGATTTTTTGTGATATATTGATCAGAAAAGCCTTAGAAAATTCTAAGTGAGAATAATACATCAAGGGAAAAATGTCTTGCTGGATTTTGGATTTTGAACTAATCCATAAGAACTTCATTGTTACATAGAAAGTATGGTAACTTTATAATGGGCATATAGATATTGTTCAGGTACTTGTTCAAAGGTCTTCTTGTTTTAGGCATATCTTTTGGAGAGAATCCCTTCCAAGTACTTACCTGTTATACATATGTACTGATGACCTTTTTTCCTCTCTAGGTAAAAGTATGGATGAAATCAAGAAGCTGCTGTTGTTGGTTCTGGGATGTGCTGTGCAGGTGATTATTCATGGAAAAAAAAGATTTTTTTAATCTGTGTTCTTTTTTTTTTTTTTTTCTCCTGCAATGAGAAAATCTACCCAAAGATCACTGCTGTATGAACAAATCTTGAGCTCAAGACAGCTTGTGGGCTAAATTGTGAGAAACACAATATGTGAAGGAAAGAAATGCAGGGGAGAGGAAGCACATTGTATGATAGCAGTAGCCTCAATTTGTTGCCAGTGCTTAATCAGACACAGGATGTGTACTTTTTAACTTCAATAACAGAGTGGGATGAGATAAGTTTTGAGCAGTGTTCTTGATACCAAGATTGTTGTTGGTTTATTTTCTTACTGTTTTAAAATACAAAGTGGAACAGTACATGTTAATGCCAAACAGTTTAACAAGTCTAAACATTTGTTTAATGAATCATGATTTCATTTGCACAATATTTTGATTTAATATTGTGTCGAAAATACCAGATTAATAGATACTTTGTATATTAGTTGTGGGGATCTTGATGTGACATTTGTTTAAATTAACAGAGAGACAATGTATATGGGAAACTCTGGAGAAATGCACAGCAGTTACCAGATAAAGAAATCAGTGTTCTGCCCACCAAACCTCTGAGGCAGTAAACAGTGGCCTCGTTGCAGGCGGGTCTTTGCTGATAATTGACCTTGTTTGTAGGCCTGCCTTGTGTTTTTGCCATGCCTTAGGACACTTACCCTGCTCAGCTATGTCAGCTCAATTATGTCAGGGTAAAGCTGTCTATGTATTGCTGCTCTGAACTATGTTAGTGTTGCATTGCAGCACAAAGAATTGTTTTGGCTGCTGACCATCCTCAGTCCTCATTTGCTCATTTGGTCTGAGGTTCTTCCCAAGGAAGTAAATGGTTGAGACTCAGAACCAGGCCCCTGAAGGACACTGTAAATGAGTTTAAAAAAACCCTTTTGATTACTGCTTAAGTTCTTCACAGTGCAGCCTTGTTACAAGAGGCAGTAACATTCTTAGTGCACAATCACAGATATACAGATAGCAGATGTCTGCCTCTTCTAAAGCCTTAAGTAAAAGATTTACTAAAATCTGTTTGTCTGAAATGTCACTAATTTTTATCCAGAATGTTTCCCATTTTTTATCTAAAGCATATGTTGATTTAGTCCGACAAGCAACATTGGGTGTTGATATAAATAGTATCTAAAGTGATGCATCTCTTTTCTTTGCCAAAACCAAATGAAATGCAAACAGCAAAGCAGACAGGTTAAATGATGCAGCGTAAATGAAGGTTTACATTTGTGCAGCTCCATTAGTGAAGCTGTGATGATTTCCTCTGGCTGTTTCCCCACCTCTTGATCACATTGCATGTTGAACTTTTTTTAAGAGCAAAACCAGCCATTTAACTTAGCCCTGATTGTACTGACTAAAAAGTTTAAATAATTTAATGCATAATTTAATTCATGTTCCATATGGAGCAGTGAAGTGTTATACCTTCTAGTGTAACAAGTGGAGATCTTGAACAGTTTTTTATTAGCAGTGTAGGTTGAGGGGTTTTTTTGGTGATTTTATTTTTTTTAGTTTAAATGAAAAATGAAGCAAAAAGTTTTAGGGTATGTAGCACTGTTTCAGGATGTCCTTTCTTTTAACAGTGTGAAAGAAAAGAAGAGTTTATTGAGAGAATAAAACAACTGGATATTGAAACCCAAGCTGCCATTGTGTCACATATTCAAGAGGTTGGATTCTTAGTATTGTCTCTTTTGGTGTTGTATCTCTCCCTTCCTTGACTTAACGGGATTTTTTTTGCTACAGAATGTTAATGCTTAGAGTTTCATAATGGATTCATAAACTTCACAAAAAGGAAAATGGAATATGTTGCTGCACTCAAACTGTAAGATGAAAATGATTAGTGTTGGGATCATTACTTGGCTCAGTGGTCTTTTAA
Organism: Peucedramus taeniatus; assembly: GCA_013400575.1. Lineage (NCBI taxonomy): Eukaryota > Metazoa > Chordata > Aves > Passeriformes > Fringillidae > Peucedramus > Peucedramus taeniatus. The sequence continues at coordinate 258,894 of WBNO01024097.1, forward strand.
AGAGATGCAGTGGTAAATGCCTTGCTTGCTACTTGTAGGTTCTGCAGAAGGAATTGTTGTAAGGATCCATGTGCAATATTGACAAAATCCAAGTGTCTTAGAAGCTGCAGAGCCCCATGCACCAATGGTGTATGCACTTAGTCCCCTGTGGTAGGTGACACAGCCTGCCAGTGACTCACTTCAGACAGTGGCCTCTGAGCTAGATGGTCTTGAAGAGCTGAAATTGGACATATGCTCTGTTTAAAAACGTGTTTGATCCAATGACAAACATTCTTGGATTTCTAAGGCTTCAGAAGAAGGAATGACTATAGATAGGCTTACCAAAGAATACAGAAAGTCTCTTGCTTTGGAGAGCCAAGTGGAAGTGCCCCTCACTGGGAATGTGTGCTGAATGTGCCCAGGTGTCAGTGTATGCAGGTGTAGAAAGCCTGGTACACTCAAATTTGAGGAACAAGTAGGGAAAGTCTTAAGACAGGAACTTTTTTATTAACATATAAAAAATTGTTCATTTTTAGGAAAGAAAAAAAATTGTGATGAGCTAAGCACATGGTTATAACAAAAGCTGGAACAGTCATTAACTGAGCTTGAGAGACTTGCGTGATGTTTCTGCTAAATGATTCAGAGTAAATCAACTTAGGTAGGGTAACAGTTGAAAGATGCACTGGTAGCAGCAACCAGAGGTATTTCTGCTGCTGATACAGCTCCTCCCAGCTTGTATCAGCTGCAAATTGCAAATTCATGGATATCAGGGATTCTTCTTAGTAATGTTTGGTGTGGGATTAGTCCCTTCTGTGTGGAAATCACCTCTGGGTCAGTAAGACAGCTGCACACTTCTAATATGTATGTGCACATGCTATTGATAATAATATTTATTTGATCACTTTTAAAAATCGGATTTAATAATTACAAAAATGTAAATACCAAAAATTTCTGAGTAGTGTTACAGTTAAAGTAGTTGCATTTATTATTTTCAGCCTGGATTCTGTAAATTGATAAGTTTTTTAATTTATGGGTAGAAGAAATGGGGGGATGCTGCATATACGGTGAGCAAATTTTCAACTCAACCAAGTGGAAAGACATACTGTTTTGTTCCTATTCCTAGGTGACTCACAATCAGGAGAATGTCTTTGACTTGCAGTGGCTGGAGCTCCCAGATATGGCCCCAGAAGAACTAGAGTCTCTCTCCAGGAATATGGTTTTCCACCTCAGGAGGCTCATTGATGAGAGAGATGAATGCACGGAAGTATGAGGACATATCTCTCCCATATAGACCTCATGAGAAGCAGCAGATGTGGGCTCCATCCCTTCTCTTGTGTCTTGTTTGTGCACTAGGTTTCTATTTCTTCTGGACCTTTCTGCTACACCTCTGAAAATCTGTAGAAAGATTCTGACTTTTCCATTGATTCTTGTGTAAGCACTAAGATGTGGTGAAGTGATTGATGAAGAGGAGTTGAGCACTCTCCATGAAGTGGAGACCAGATGTCTCTGCATGTCTGTCCAGTTGTTCAGGCAGTGCTTGCTAGTCTCTCCATTGGTGTCCAGCCTCCTGGGCTCAATTGTCTTCTCTAGTTTTTTAGATTCATCAATTCCTTTCCCTTCAGATCTCTGGAGAAGCCTTCTCCACTTCTTTAGCCTGTTAATCTTCTGCCATGCTTTTGACTGCAATTGTGTTAGTTAAAACTAGTTAGTTGTTACAAGTTTTTATGAATTCTTCAAGGAAAACAGACTGCTTATTTTGAGCTTCTGAAGGGGAATGTTTTAGTGGTTGGGGCATAGTGGAGATTCCTTTCCTCTTCTGTGTAACCTTCACTCCTGGCTGTCACTTTAATTCTGTATCATACCCGACTAATAATTTCCCAAATCTAAAATTAATTTTTAGGTATTTTTAAAAGAATGTATAAATACACTGTTTGTCTCTTTGCACTACATAGTCTTCTGTATTTCCAGGTCATTGTAGATCTCACTCAAGAGAGAGATTATCTGCAGTCTCAGCAACCACCAAGCCCTCTGAAAGTACCAAGTCCAGATTCTTCACCAAACCCTGCAAACCCTCTTTCTAATGAAGAAAAGCAGCACCTTGCAGTTGAGCTGGCAGACACAAAGGCTAAATTGAGAAGAATCCGTCAGGAGCTGTAAGTCACCATTATTTTTTTATGCTTGTAGAGAGACTTGCATATTAAGTCTTACACATCCTGAAAATGCAGGAGCCTGTTGGCTCCAATACGCTGGCTTCCATAGGCACTCTCAGAATCACACCTTTCAAATCAGAGCAGTAGGAAGCTAGTAGAGTGTTCCACCTTCTTTCATAATTGACCTTTATAAATGTAGAGTAATGCCTACTTCCATTCTTCTTTTTGTGTCTCATCTCTCTCTTCCCCCCTTCAAAATATCAACTGCTAGCTCTGCTTTTTAACTTTAAGTGGAAGCTGTCTATGACAGCAGGTGCACCAATGAGATTTAAACACAGAAACTTAGTGTAAAAAAAGAGTTGCAAACTTGGATGCATGGTATGTGTATAGTATCATGAGAAAATGATCAAGCTGTCATAATAGAGAATATGCTGGGAGATTTTCCTCTTCCTTTACAGATTCCTGGCAGTGTCTATATAATCAATACTGTTTCAGGAAAGAAAAAATATTGCTAAGATTTTTCTACTCCTTTTCAGGGAAGAGAAGTCTGAGCAGCTTGCAGATTCTAAACATGAAGTTGAGCAGCTCACCCTAGAGCTGCAGAAAATAAAGCAAGAGGTGAGATGGGCTCATTTTACTGTGACAATCTTCTGTATTTTAAAAATAATGCTGTTTCAGTGTATGGCTAAAATTACTACTATATCTGATTTATAATGAAGAAATCAACTTAGTCCAGCAAGCTGTTTAAAGATTATGGTTGTGACATAGCAGTGCTATGCTTCCCTTCTGTTGAGAGCAGTCTCATCTGTTGAGCTTGCATATAGCCCAGTAGTGCCTGAAGCCTATGCAGCATCAGGCATTACTAATGTCAGAGGTCCAACAGGCTGGAGAACCTCTCTGTCTTGTAGAGAATTTACTGGCTACTAGGAGAAACCTTACTCCTTAACCAGAGGAATATTATTTGTTTATGCTTACAATCAGTAAGTAAATACAAAAAAAAAAAAAAAAGTACATGCTTAAAAGTACTAACTTAGTTTTTTCTCCCTGCTTATCCCTCACAGAACATGCACCTTGCCTCAGATGCTCGCTCTGCCCGAGCCTACAGAGACGAGCTCGATTCTCTGAGAGAGAGGGCAAACCGCGTGGAGAGACTCGAGATGGAGCTGGTGCGGTGCAAAGAGAAACTTCACGATGTGGAGTTCTACAAAGCTCGAATGGAGGCAAGTGAAAATTAGGAGAAAGATTTGCTTGAGTAATCCTTAATGTTTGGCTTTTCTTGTGTTACTGGTTCATGTGTCATTTGTCATTGAGCTGACTGTAGCAGAACATCAGAGCAAGTATAAGTTTCATAACATGTATCATAGCTATTGACTGAGCATCATTAAAACTTCTTTCAGTAGAGGAAGAACTTGGTGCGCACAAAATAAATGCCCATTAGTTTTAAAGAACTCTGCTTAGTTCAGCGTTATGTGGCTAAACAGGACAGACCTTTTCTGGATGCTTTTTCTAGAGTCCAGATCTTTAATTTAGCTCTAGGTAAATTCCCTCTGTTCCAAAGTTGTTCCTTGGACAAATATTTTAAATAGCATTTATAAATTAGTTAAGTGGATGTCTCGGTGTTTTTCCTTAGGGTTTTGTAGCAGATGCAACTGCTGTTAAAATGACATTTTAAAGGATGACTTCAGATGACAAATTCTGTGCATCCCTTTTTGCAACTGTTACTTGTAGTAGAAAGGAGAAAAAAATTGGATCCTCCCTGGTGTCATGAGGGGAGTATGTCAATGAGAAGTGTGTGGCTTTGTTCCAGTAGTAATGTCAGTTGCTTAGCCACCTGCAGCTATGCTCATCCTGGAATTATTAATTGAATTAGGTTGCAAAAGACCTTCGAGATCGTCTGGCCAAACTCATTGGCTCAGCATGGCTGATGTTAAATTTAGGTAGGACTGCTCTTACTTTCTGTTCTTTCAGTTCTTTGAGGAATTCACACCAAAACTCCCAATAACCCACATACATAAGTGTATGTATGCCAAAGTCAGATAAATATCCAGACTGCTGATCAAATAGAGGTTCAGTAATTGACAGCCTCACTATAATTAGATAAAATCCCAAGTCTGAGGTAGAAGAGTGATGCTGCCAGGCCTCTGGCTGAGGGCACAGACCTTATTTTTCTGCTCTATAAACTCTAGCTTGTAGGGCTTTTTTTTTCCCCATCTTTAACCTAAGGGGGCAGCTAGCTGCTGCTTTTTATGAATAGGTTCGCTAAAATGGATGGTTATTAAATGTAGTAATAGACTACAAAAGCCTGTCTTGCCTCTCGGTAATTCCCAGTTTGCATTAGGAAGTATGAAGCTCTGCCTCTCTCTGTTTTCCTCCCTCAAGCTGGCAAATCAGTCATGCTCTATCCTGCCACACTGGCTATCAGTGAGCCATCCTGACATTCCTCTTCTGACTCTACACTGGAGGTGCTTAGCTTTACCTGCTGCTCAGATCATTTACCTGGAGCTTGGAGAGGAGTAGTTGTGTCCCCTTCATTTGAGATCAAGGGAATAGCTTTCTTGTTTGTCCCAGAGCCAGCAGTTTCCTGCACTGCTGTCTGCATGTTCTGCACTGCTAATCTTGCTTAACATAGCATTCAGTTAAGAGACTTTCATGTTAGTTTCAAGTTTCTTCTAACTCTCCTTGCTCCTCTCTTCTGCCCTGTCAGTTTTTGGTGGAACTGTAGAATGTCAGATTATTGCTGGCTCTCCAGGGATACCTCCCTGCAATACTGTCATGGTTTAATCCCAGCCAGCAGCCAAGCCCCTCACAGCTACTCACTCCCCACCAGTGAGATTAGAGAGTGAATTGGAAGGGTAAAAGCTGGAAAACTCATGGGTTGGGATGAAGATAGTTTAACAGGGAAAGCAAAAGCCACATGCACAAGCAAAGCACACCAAGGAATTAATTCACTGCTTCCCATAGGCAGGCAGATGGTTCAGTTATCTCCAGGAGAGCAGGGCCCCATCCCATGTAGTGGTGACTTGGAAAGTGAAAAACATCACTCCAAAAGTCCTCCCCTTCCTTCTTCTTCTTCCCACTTTATATACTGAGCATGATGCCATATGGTCTGGAATATCCCTTCGGTCACTTTGGGTCACCTGTCCTGGCTGTGTCTCCTACCAGTTTCCCATGCACCCCCAACTTCCCTTGCCAGCATGGCAGCACAGAAAGCAGAAAAGGCCTTGACTCTGTGTGACCCCTACTCGGCAATAACAAAAACATCTGTATTAACAGTGTTCAGCCAAATCTAAAGCACAGCCCCATACTGGCCATTTGGCCTACCCCAGCCAAACCACCACAAATGCAGTAGTGGGACAAGGAATATTTCCATCGATCTGACACATGTCTAATTTGGAGCCATAGTGTGGCCTTTAGCAAAAGTCACTTTTGTAGGAGCTGAGCTTTTCTAACGGGCAACAGGATTGCACAGCTGTGTGCAGTGTGCTGTGTGGTTTAGAACAGACAGCGAGTTTCACATTCTCACTATTCCCTCTTGCGTCATTGATCAAGTTTTGACTCAGCTGTGGACTGACAGCATTGAGCAGCAGGCAAACTCCATTGGTCTCAGGCTGGTGCATTCAGAGGATTCCACAGGGCCCTATTCTGTGTTTTTATGGTCATAGAGTAGCACAAAGGCTGTGCATACTAGCCAGTATCCAGCTTTCCATTGGGCCTCAGTTTTCTGTCAAATCTGACTCAAGTCCTCTGCCCCTCTGAAAGAAGAATTAATGTCTGGGGTCAATATAGTCTCTTAGATTTGTTCAGGGATGTAACATGGTAGAGATTTTCACCTCTAGATAGTACAGTGATTTTTCGTTTCATGGCATTTACTGGTTGCACACGGCTTGCTAAGCTCTAACCCTTAAGACCTGAACAAATTATCCAGAGCATGCAGTGAAAAAGTAGGTGTGTTCAGCATCAGCCAGTTTCTGTGGTAATGTGATACCTTAGGGCTTATAGGGTCTTGACAGGGTTGTTAATAAGCAGTGCCAGATTGGTAGGTGAGGAGAAAAAGAGGATTTAATGTTGTGTATCAATGCAGAAAGCTATTAAATGAGCCCTTAAAATCTTTTCCTTCCTGGTATTGCAGGAGGAGTGCAAAAGGTTGAAATCTGTATGTCAGTGTAACACATTTTAGACTTGTGTGGTGTTTTCCTTCTCTGTATGTCTTGGTAAATTGTTCAGGAGTGGCATTTTAATTGAACCAAGATTCAAGGAACAAGAATGTCCTCTGGAGCCTTCCTGCTGGGATTGCTTAACGAGGTCACAACTGTGAATGTGAAGGAGCAGCTCAGTGCAGGGCTTCCTCCACAGAGGTGCTTCCCTGTAGTGCAAAGCTCCCTTCCAGGATTCCTCTCCACTGAACCTTTTGTTGTTCCATGAGATGAGATTATTTTCTAAGGCCAAGGAGTATGCCTTGCCCAGTTCTTCTCCTTCTCATCATAATCAAATTTCTATGCAGGATGATGGGAGGAGTCTCTTGTCAATTAAAAAAAAAATAAAAGCAAAAGCATGTCTTGTATGTTGTCATGTGAGTGTTCAGTGTTTGATTGCCACAAGATGTTAACTGTGTTATGGCTCAGTAGCAACAGCTTCTGAACCGCCTGAAGGCAAGGGTTTGAATTGGGTCCAGATGCATGTGAAAATTCTTCTTTTTCAGATTTAAACAATCTCATTGCTACTTTAGTTTCTGAAAATGTTTCCCAGTGGCAACACACCCTGATTGTGCAACCACTTATCCCCAGAGTTAATTGTAACCATCTGAATGCCCAGTGCACATTCTTAAAGCTATTTCAAGTTACAGTTGATAGGGCATCAAACCACAGTATGTAATTAATTTTAGAAACTGCAAAAGCTGAGTTATACTCAGTGTATTAAAAAAAAAATCCACAGCCAACTGTTTTTGTTGCTGATTTTAAAATACAGTTATAAAATAATGTTGCTGAATTTGTTAATTTAATTAAAAATGAACTTTAATTCCAGTGGAAGCAACACCACCCCATGACCACCACCTGCTGACTGTCTAACAAGTGTGATTTGTAACCAGTTAGATTTTTAGGTCAGCTGTGTTATTCTAGCAACTTCTGGGAGATGTTAGTGCTGACATGTTTTAGTTAGGACAGCTTTTCTTCCCAGGCCTTGAGATGTAAACCTCTACAAAGGTCCCATGGACTAATTATTTAAATTATACGAACTTTTCAATATTAAGGCATCCTCAGATCATGGTGATCTGAGAGTGAGCAATGTCTACCTCGTCACAGCAGGCATTTCCACCTGGTTATTAATTTAATATTTCATCAGAACTACTTTGAACTGGCATGACTGCCCATCCTGGGTGCTCAATGGAAACTGCTTCAGTTTCCATATACTGCAGCTCACACTGGTTTGTGGTTTGTACCAGAGCCTGCTTATGTGTATGTATTTGGCACATAGTTTGACTCTTGATGAGACACTAAAATAACTAGTTCTTGCTTGGTAGGCAGTTTTAAGGATAGTTATGAGGTCATGTCTTTGAGGTCAGACACCACTTTAGTTCTTAGGGCTGTGGTCCAGATTGAGTGTGGTGATCTAGCAAAGTAAACTCTTGGCACATTGCTGTTTCATTACAGAGATCCTGGCAGCTTCCATAACACCCAGCAGTTTTTGTGCCATGTACTTCTGGTCTGTCATCTATTCAGTGTCAGCCTTTTAAGTTTGCCCACCCTGAAGTGACCCTGTTAGGTCAGACTTGGCCCAAAAGGCAGGTTCTGTAACCTTAGTGTTTCAGTATTATTGTTATTTTAGTTATTTGCATACTCAGACATTTTAATGGAAGATGAACCTCTTCACAAACATGGACATACTTGTCCTTTTAATGCTGCTGTAGTGGGGAATTTTTTTTCTCTCATGATTTGCAAGTTGGTAGCTGACCCACTGAGAGATCAAGGGCAGTATGGTACTGCATGAGGTAGACTTTCCATATTATACCATATACAGTTAAGCTGCAACAAACAACTATGATTATGAAAGGCTTTTAAATGATGACCCCCTGTAGTACCAAAAGGCAGGGGGAGTGGCTGTCATCAGACGCTCTTAACTCATTATTTACATCTATCATCTTTCTTTTTCTTATTTTTTTCTTTCTTCTTTTTTGTTTGCTTTGTAAATAAGTGAGCTTATATAAGGCTTCTTAAGGATGATTGCACCCCAAAAATGAGAAGGTAGTTGCTGATTAAGCTGTGAAAGTGATTTGCTCATGCCTGGTGATCTTTTAGGAATCTACTTGGTTTGGATGTTTGTGGTCTGAGAGACCAGACATGAACACTGTGTCAGCAGAGACATCACATTTGAAGTCAGTTATCCAGGAATAAACTTGTCTAGCATTTTGTCCTGTTTGCACATTTTCTGGTTTTGCATATTTCATTGGAACAGCAGAGTGGATGGGGAGAGAAGGGAGGAAATCAGAGAATGATGAAGTTTCTGTAGAGAATCAATCTGCTTCTTGCCCAGTTGTAACTCATCTGGGAAAAATTCCTTACTGTATACATTTAATCTTTGAAATGCTGATGCATTCCTGCCATAGAACATTTGTCTTGGACTCAAGACTTATCTGAGGATCAACTAAAGTAAAAGCTAGCAGTGAGGTATTATAGTTTAAAATGAGACATACTTGATAAATGTGTTTAAAACATGACCAACTTTTCATGGCCAGATTTCATGCTTTGGATATTTCATGTTTCCAGAATAAGATACTTGGTTGAATAGAGTGTCATTTGATTTGTCATTTGTGAGGAACAGTTGCACTCCAGTATAATTCACCTGTTTCTAATGCTGTGGCTGCAACAAAGTAATAAATTGAACTTGTACTCAGTAAAACCAGATCCAAAAGCTCTAATGAGTAAGTGATGTGGCTTGTGCAGTTCATGGTCATGTGTTTACTGGGGAAGTGGCAGGGAGTGTTAAGTGATAAGTATAAAACAGCTTCTGCTGTTCAAGTGAATTAAAATTCTGTTTATGAGAGAGTAGAAACTTTATTAAACAGACATTTGCACATGAGTGTACTGAAACAGGAATGTGGATCTTGAATGTATTGATGGATACTGTTCCCCATCCCTTGAAAGTAAATAATCTATTTTGAAGCTGGGAAAACAAGGAGCTATGATGAATTGGCAAAGGAATGGGTATTATAACAGTGGAATTGAACAGTTGCTCTTTTGTGTGCACCTCTTGATCCAGCCTCATATAAAGCAAAAGAAACTCTGTTAAGCTTGTAAAATTCAGGAAAAAACCCTAAGAAATATTAGATTTACTTGCATAGTGATTCAAAGGTAATAAAAAATACTATAATCTCTCATTAAAATATTAGGTAAAAGCCTTTCTGTGAAACAATCATGTCAGATTTCCTTCTTGTTTTTTGCAATGTCACTTTATGAAAATCACTTGGTCTATGAAAAGTCAGTAAGAAATTAACACTGTTACTTTTTTTCCCTAGGAATTAAGAGAAGATAACATTGTATTAATTGAAACAAAGGCCATGCTAGAAGAGCAGCTAACCATGGCAAGAGCTCGTGGTGATAAGCTGCATGAATTAGAAAAGGAAAATTTGCAGTTGAAATCCAAACTTCATGATGTAGAGCTGGTATGCACTTTCTTTTTCATTATGCTAACTTTTTGAACTTCCGTTTTTATCCTTACATTACGAAATCAAGTCACAGAAACTGGTAGACACAGGCAAATAAATCAATAGCGCTTTTGAAGAGGTTTTTAAATTGAACTTTCTGTACATGAATTCTTGAAATAGTGTAATGTTAACAGTGTAGTTATTGCCAATGCTACTTTGTATGAGACTGAGGGTTTTTTAATGCAGAAGGTATATCACTATTTTAAAATACAGTCTGCTTTCATACATTTTGTTAATAGAGATACTAAAATCTGTTTAAGTAGAAATCTTAGATTAGAAAGTTAAATCTACTGTAGTAAATAGTCTTGTTGGAAACAAAATCCCCAGCCATTGCAGAGTCTTTAAGAATCCATCATCACTGTAAAAGACAAAAAATTCCAGAATTTCTTTATGTGTAAATCAGGAATATGTTTAATTACTTCATAAATAAGGAAAGGTAATAAGTGGGAGATTATTGTCTACAAACAAAAAGCTACATTGGACTTCATAAACCCACCAGAAATAATAAATACTCTTTTATCTCTTGTATTTTACTTAACAGTCCTCCTCTTATTCCACCATGATTTGAGTTCTTGTGGGTTTATCTACAGAGGATTTTCAACAGGTTCTGTTGGAAGTAAAAATGTGGAAGATGTTGTATGGGATGACTGAATCTCGATGCACATCAGTGACAATGGGTGTCCCTCAGGGATCCATACTGGGACCAGTGTTACTTAATATCTTCATTTATGACATTGTCAAAGGGGTCAAGTAAACTGTCAGTGGATTTGCAGGTGACACCAAGCAGGTTGACACACCTGAAGGATGGGATGGCCATCCAAAGGGACCTGGACAAGCTCCTGCAGTGGGCCCATGGGAATCTCATGTGGTTGAACAAGATCTAGTTCAAGGTGCTGCACCTGGGTTAAGGCAGCCTCCAGTACCAACACAGGCTGGGGATGAACAGATCAGAGCAGCCCAGCTGAGAAGGACTCTGGGGTGCTGGTGGATGAGAGGCTGGACATGACCCAGCCATGAGCACTCACAGCCCAGAGAGCCAAATGTGTCCTGGGCTGCATCCAAAACAGTGTGGGCAGCAGAGTGAGGGAGGGCATTCTACCCCTCCACTTCCTCTGTTGCAACCCCACCTGCAGTGCTGCATCCAGCTCTGGGGTCCTCAGCACAGGAAGGACATGGACCTATTGGAGTGAGTCTGGAGGAGGGTGTCCAAGATGATAGATGATCAGAGGGATAGGGCACCTCTCTTGTGAGGAAAGGCTGAGAGAATTGGGATTTTCCCAGCCTAGAGAAGAGGGGGCTCCAGGGTGATCTAATTGCTGCCTTGCAGTACCTGGATGGAGCCTAAAAGAAAGATGGTGGAAGACATTTTACAAGGGCATGTGGTGATAGAACAAGAGGGAATGGCTTCAAACTAAAAGAGAGTAGGTTTAGATTAGCTAGTAGGAAGAAGAAATTCTTTACTGTGAGGGTATTGAGGCTCTGAAAGAGATTTCCCAGAGAGGTTGTGGATGAGTCATCCTTAGAAGTGTAAAAGGCCAGGTTGGACAGGGCTTTGATCAATGTGGTCTAGCAGGAAGCTGCTCCTTCCCTTGGGAAGAACTGCATAATCTTTAGTGTCCCTTCCATCCCAAACCATTTTATGATTTTATGATTCAGGATATTACGAAGGTTATGTCATGCTCAGCTTCTCCAAAGTTGCTGGAGATTTTGCATACTTTTCTGGTAACTTGATGAATTTTTGACTTAGGGTTTCTGAAAAGCTGAGAGCCACTGAGGCAGCATTTCAGTTTCCACAAAACCAAATGGCCCAAGTAGTCACAAGAAGCAACAATAGATTCATTCTCTGGGTCTGTTTTCAGGAGTTAGAATTCAAATTATGAGGCAGGTGTTACTTGCTGATCCATATGACTCTGTCCAAGTTTGATGTGATGAGTTGAAGCTCTGCAGAATTCAAGGTTCTATTTAAAGAATTTCCAGTGTGTCAGAGCATGATGCTGCACTTTTTTGAAGAGCTTAGCTCTGGAGACATCTTGAATCCAGTCTGCCATACTAGTCCTGGCTTGTAGTGGCCCTGTCATCACCCAGTAAATTCTCACTGCCATTCCCCTCTCTCCAAGTGTGTTGTGGACCAGAGCTGGTGCTAAACAGGGCCAGTTGAACTTTGCTTTCTGTGGCTTATTTAGGTAGCCCACAGCAAACATTTAATGCTGAAGATGTATTTCATTATAAAACCCCAGTGTTTAAGGAGATTCTTCTATCCTCAGCATACACTGTGCTTGTAGCAGCTCAGCCTGCAGTCTTAGAGATGAGCTGAACACACTTTCATTCACGTGTGTCTTGCACAGGACCGGGACACAGACAAGAAGAGAATTGAAGAGCTGCTGGAGGAGAACATGGTCTTGGAGATTGCACAGAAACAGAGCATGAACGAGTCTGCACACCTAGGCTGGGAACTAGAACAACTGTCTAAAAGCACTGATCTTGCAGATAGTGAGTACCATCTGGGGTAGCTGTGGTGTCTGTGGTCTGTTTCAGAATAAACAGATTGGTTGACTGAGATGGGAACAGAAGTTGAATCCAAGATTGGAAAGCTTCCCTCATTCAGCCACTTGACTTTGACCTTTAGTTTTTTGAACTCCTAAGATGTATTCCTCTTCCTTTCACTCTCTTTTGAAAGCATCAGAATATTTACTTTTGTTACATTCATCACTGAGAGAGTGACTTTGAAGTATTACACTTTAATAAAAATTAAAGAAGAAAAAAAGAAAGCTTTGTAAATGACACAGCAGAAATGTCACGTTGAATATTTCTAACTGAATGGTTGGGTGGAGTCTGTGATCTTTAGTATTCTTTAGTACAGTTAATACAGACAGTTATCTGGTCTTTAAGTCCCAGGAAGTAATGTATGCTGAAGTCATTTATTTTTACTAGATACTGAAAAATGCGTGCAGTTGAAATAACTGACGGATTTTTTTTCTCTTTGAGTGGTTGATTTGATTTCCGTAGCTATCACAAACATAACTAATGTTTTCTTCACTGGACAGGTTTTAGCATTGGTTTCTGTGTTTAACATTTATTCTGTCTATTATACCAGCCTAAATAACGATTTTGAGTGGAACTTGGGAAATATAAGCTATTTCCTCTAATTCAACATGCAGCTTTGAGTATTGAGTATTCACCTTATTTTGCTAAGATTTGCATGTTTGGCTTTGTGAACCAGGAACAGTTGAACTTGAAGACAAAGGAATAAAGTAGAGTAAGCAGCTGTTAAATTTTCAGTGAAACTGTCTAGAATAGCTTTGTTTTGTAAAACAGCTCTGTGTGTGGCTGACACCAATTCTGAAATCTTCTTGCTGTCTAGGATCTGAGTTCTCTTCACTAAGATTAATGGCTAGTTAATTGTTACTTCTAAATAATAAACTTGCAGAGCAGGTTATGTTAGCCTGAGAAATGAATGTCACTCTTATTACTCCTTTGTAATCAAGGATATTGCTCACTGTGTTAGTGGGGGGAGAACACAATTCTCTCAAAACTTGAAAATTTTGGTCAAGAGTATTTCAGAAAAATGTAGAAATACCTAAATTTTAGGGCCTGTTTAAAATACCAAGTTTTGTTCCCTTCCTGATTTGCTTTCACTATTAAGGTAATAGAAGGAAGAATGCTAGATACCTCTTATTTACTAATTTCTATCAAACATAACTTTCAAAATGTGCTTAAGTGATTTATCACTGCACTGATGTTTAGCATTTTAGCACTGGAGCTTCAGAAACTCTCTGATTAACCAAAGAAAAAGAATGAGGAACTGAGAACATCCATAGCTTGTATTCAGTAGGAAAATAAAATGGTGAAGGAAGTGAATTTTTTTTTTTAAAGAACATTTGAATTTGGACTTTTATTTCATGGAAATGCTGTTCTGATTTTACAGTAATTCTCTCTAAGAAGTTTTATTTCAATCCATGTTGCTGCTCTGAATGCGACTTGTTTGTACAAATAGAGTCAGACTGCAAAGCTCTTCTGGAAAATCCCCATTCCTGGATGTCAAATTGAGTCTGCAAGGGTGGCAGAAGATTTTAGCAGCTAGTTTAGTATTTTTAATTAAAAATAAGTTTTAAAATAAGCATGGGAAAAAGTAATTTAGGTGGACTACACTTGAGAACAGAACTCAGACGGAGTATTTAGTTAATGCTAAGTATTTGAGTCCTCACTTGACCAAAGCCTTCCAGGTGATGCTCTGTAAAAGAGACAAACTGGATTTTACCAATCTCAGAAAGTTGCCAGCTTAAAGTACTCAGTCTGCTGTAGTGCTTATTTAGAAGGTGCTATTAATTTTCTTAGATTTAAAGACAGTGTTAAAGTCAATTTCATATGAAATGTGGTTTTGAGGTGATGGGGTAGCAATTATGTGTACAAGAAGGTTGCTCTTGTAATTATTCAAATGCTGAGCAGAAAAATTACCAGAGCAGTGAAGCTCAGGTGATGGATTTTGAGGCTGTGAGGTAGTGAGACTTTTGATCTACAAGCATTGAGTAAAGCAACATCTCTGTTGTAAAACTTGAATAAATTTTGTTAATTCTGAGATTTCAACTTCAGACACTTCTTAGATCAGCATTCTGATGAGTGTCCTGTGCCTGGATACCTAGTAATAAGTTATTGTCTGTGATTCAGCATACTCTTGATAAAGGAGCTATAAAGATAAACACTGGCATTCTCTTTTGTAAGAATTTTTTATATGATTGAATGTGATTGAACACCTGAATTTTCACTAGCTCTTGGAAGTGCACCACCTTGCTGTTTTAGCAAAAACTTAGCAGGAGTTCGCTTTCTGCCTCAGTTTATTTCCTGTGATGAAAGTATGAGATGGTATCACAGTATATTTTGTTACTGACACTAGATGCACTCCCAACATGACTAAAGCAAACTTAAGAAGAGTTAAGAAAATAAGCAACTTTTTAGATGGCTGTCTGTTCAGATATTACCCTATTTATTAAAGGTATTATTGGTTATCTGTGAAAATGGGTTCTGTTTTTAACCAAGTGTTTACTTAGCAGTCAAGCTGAAATTGTAAGACTGAGCAATATTGTAATTGAGCAATATTACAATATTGTAATAATACAGCAATTGTATTATGAGCAATAATCTCATCCAAGTGGATCTTGGAACCTCAGAAGGAGACGTTTGTGAATTGATTAGTGCCACCTTCTGCTTCTCATGTTTCAACAGCCAGAAAGTCCTTTGTGTTTGAGTTGAATGAATGTGCTTCAAGTCGAATACTGAAGCTAGAGAAGGATAATCAGAGCTTGCAGAACACAATCCAAGAACTGAGAGATGCCTCCTTGACCTCCAGAGAGAGCAGCCTAAAGTTTGTGGAACTGGAAAAGGAAAATCAACAGCTTAGCAAAAAGGTAATTTGCTCACAGGAGCAAATGGAGCTCTTAGATTTTTTAAACACAGTGCACAAAGGACTGTGCAGCATTCCTGAATGATGAGCGTTTTCAGGGAATTCACCTGTGATCCCATAAGATTGACCATGATTTTGGCCCTGTCTATTTAAGTGTATTCTAATGCAATTAAATTCTAATAATTTTATTTAATGCCTTCTACTTCACTGCCTGCTTATGTAGATCATTATAAGAAAACGTGACTGTTCCTGTTAAATAAAAGCTGGTTTTCAGTGCCTGTTTGCACCTGTCAAACTGTACTGTTGATTGTGTCCCTTACTCTTGTCTCTCAACAGTCACTATTGGGAAAGGAAACCGTGGTCACATTGAACTATTTTTGTTTCTTTTGAAAGTTTAATAATTTTTACATGTAAGTCAAATAAATTACACAGGTGAATTCAGGTTAGAATGTTCTAAATGTCTTTCTTGCTGTCCAGAGTCCTGGATCTGCTTTTTCTTGTCCTCTTAGCTGTTATAAATTCTCTAGTGTCTCTCTCTGCAAAGATCTCAGTTCTTTCAATCTTTGTAACAACCATGTAGATCATCAGTTAGTAAATATACTTATATGTACATGTGTTGCACTTTTTTATTAGCTGTGATTACATTTAGCTCAAATGCCAGCTCAGTGCTTGTCCTTGTGAAACACACTGCTCAGTTCACCTCCAACTACCAGCCTTATTTTTGTCTGACTAGTTACTTGAATCCTCAGTTCTGATGAATTGAGCCAAGTGCTCCTGGGGAAAAAGGATGCTTCCTGCTCTAAAGTATAAAACATTTTTGTGTTGGATTTTTCCACATTCCTACCATTCATAAATTATCCAGAATATAAGGCTCATTTCTCCTTTTCCCATTACTTCTGTAACCTGTGTGTATGAGACATTGATGCAATGATTTCAGTTCTGTTTGGTTTGAATCTCTTAAAGGACAAGGGGAGAAAGCACCTAGATATGAAATACTGCTTGTGAATTCTAGATTGTAGCAAGCCCATTTCTCTGCTAGGGAGAGCAATATCCAGAACTGGATCATTCCATCTTCTGGAGAGATTAATTTGCTAAGTTGAGATCAGTTCTGCTTTTTCTTTCTTTCTTTTGTGAACAAGGAAAAGTGCAAAGATTCAGTTCACTCTAATTTTCTTTCCACACTTCCATTTATGACCTGTTGTGCATAAGTAATTCAATCCAGCTCTAATTTACATGCCTAAAACTGGGGATGGAGACATAGAAAGCACTCAGCAGATACCTGTGGTGTACTGCAATTTAAGTCACTTGAACAACTGTGATCAACCTCTGGCTTAGCCCCAGGCAGATTCCTGTGGGCACCTCCTGTTATGGCGCTGTATTGGTGCCAACAGTGATTCCCCTCAATTAGAATACAATAAGGTGTGCCAGGGGAAATAACAGGCAAAGTCTCTGATTTGTTACAAAATGTTTGCTACAGTGGGCAGGGGAGAGTGCAAGAGCTCTGGAGGAGTGTTAAAGTCAAGCACACGTAATTCAGAGGACAAGAGATAAAGACGTATTTTTCTCAAATGTTTTGTGTCTTTGGGGTTCTTTTGGTAAATTTCCTGAGATATGCATAGTAAAATCTTGTCTCCCTAAAGTTGTCTAAACTGAGCTGAGATTTCATCCACTGTCTGAGACTTTCAAAAATTGTTTGAACATGCTTATTTGCCGATCTATTGGTTGGTGGGATCATGTAGCTGAAATAGGATTATTCAGGTAATACAAGAGGAGATGCTATAAAGAAAAAGCTACATACATTTTTTTTCCTTTTTTACAGGATTTTCAGAGGAGCTAGTAGTAGAAAATCCTCCTTTCAGGCACACTCAAGTAGTAGTAGTCCAAGTACCTGTCTGTTTTCTCTGGCTTTCTGACTTACTAAAAAGAGCTGTAAATAGTAATGTCTTACTGGCTTCCAGTTTTCTGGGAAGTGCAGATGAAGATCAGCTATTGCTGAGCTACTGAGTTTGTTGCAGCTTTCTCTGAACAGCTCCTTTGAGACCAATGAACCTCCACATGGTTGCATTTCTAACTGCTGAGCTCTCCTTATCTCCAATCTGGGCAGCCCCTGCTTGTTTAAACACTTCCTGTAATGAGGGGCATGTTGACATAGGCAGAGCCCAGCCTCCAGCTATTTCCCACTTGTAAGAATTAGGTTTAATACCCTTTCATTGACATTTTCACTGTTGGCAGAGTTGATAATACCAAAACAAAAATGAGCTGATACTTGTGCAGAGCTGTAGGTGCTCACAGTACTTTGCAAGCTTAAAAAGGAATTATTTTCTGACTGGGGAGTAGCGTTCCCAGAACCTCTTGGTTCTAAGTACTGAAGAGCTACTGCTTTTCTGTTCCTCATGCATTACAAGTACAACTTTCAAAATTAATAAGTAAGAAAACTTAGTTTGTTGTAGGACTGGAGCCTTATTCACAAATCTTTGAAATGCAGTATTGTCAGCTGCTGGGGAAAAGAGGGCCAACATAACACAGGGAGTGGGGGCATAAACTTGGTCACTCCAGTGCTTTAGTGTTTTTCCTCTGTTCCTGTTTTAGGTTGGTGTTTTGGTCTTTTAGTGCTGTTGCTCACTGAATTGTCTTAATAACTGTCTGCATTCACTGGTAGAGTAAAACCATCAGTGATGGAGAGGCTAGGAGGAGGCAAGTTCCTCAGGAAGGGGAGCCCCAGAAACTTAATCCCTGTTGACAGGAGCACAACAGGGCATTCAGCAGGCAGGTGAACTAAGCATTTCTTACTTCTGTGCCTTATATGCTCTGATCTTAATTGGCATGAAGAAACAGGATTATTCAGGTGAAGAAGATTCTTAGCACTGTGAGAAAAACAAGACAGTCCATTTCCTCCTCTGAGACTGGTAACTGCAGGAGAGAGGGATTTAATCTTTCAGCCGCAGTCCCCATCTCATTTCTCTCTGGTCTGCAAAATGACTTAAAGTGCAGACAGTCCTTGTGTCCAGCTGTGGTTGATGTGTTTTCATGTGTTCTCTTCACACAGATTGAGAAGTTGCAAAATCAAATTGAAAAAGAGAAGCAAAGCAGTCAAGATTTGGAAACCTTGAGTGAGGAGCTGATAAAAGATAAAGAGCAGCTACAAGTTGTCATGGAGACTCTAAAAGCCGACAAAGACAGACAGGTGTGAACTTCTCAAATGTAATATAACAACATGAGCTTGGTAATGGTAATTCAGTGATGCCATTTAGAGCATCTGGCTCTCTCAGGGAGGTAAGGCAATTGGAGAGCTATTAAGTGCAGGTTGAACTTGTTCAAAACTAGGTTAAAATCTTCTTCAAGTGTAAAAGCCCAGCATGTTTCACTGATTCCTGCTCCTGTTACCATAAGGGGTTCTTCTGTTTTATGAACAGAGATTCCCCCTGGAGGTAAAAAAGCCCTTGGATCTTACTAAATGGAAGGCCAACTGGTTTTACGATGTGCAAATAAATCCCCATTTTGTTGCTGAAGGTTGGTCTTCCACCACCTGTATGGCATGATTGGTTTGGTTGAGGTTCTTTAGCCACCCAGCCTTTTTGCTCTATTTAAAAGAGATGCTGAGAAAGTACTTATGTCTTCGGGATTTACGTTTTAATTGCCCTTCAGCTTTTACTGTGCTGCAGTTCATGTGCAATGCTTGAAAACTCTCTTACTAAAGGTTTGTGCAAGTATCATCTGTACTGATTTGACAAATGAAAAAGTACAGACACAGATCATTAAAGCCTGGTTTGAATATTCTCAACCTGCATTAAAATTCACTCTAAGTTTTTGTGGGGTGAAAATTAAATAGCAAAATGTCTTATTTGTGTAGTTCTTTTCATCTTTTACCCAGATTTTTACCCAGACTTCTCCCCGGGAAATGGCACTTAACCAACAAAGTCTTATATTTTAGTTAGAACAAATACAGACTCTTTGTGGCAGGAATTAATAGATGGTTTGAAGGTAGGGCCAGAAGTAAACCCAGAAATACTCCCAGTTGTTAAAAAAGAGTAGTTTGTGATTTTTTTCGGGTCTAGGCCCTTTTGATTTGTGTGGATGTTTTCTAATATAAGAATCAAATGCAAATTGCAGTCTAAATTACAATTGCACTAGCTGAAATTTGACCAGTGGGGTAAGTGTACTGTCCTTACAGGAACTGTGTCTTTAATGACATCTGTAACTGCTCTACATTTTCAACTATTCTGAGGTTCCTGGCACCTTACCAGAGATAATTTCAGTCTTCAGGTCCCCAAGATGAAGGTAAACTTAGATAGAAAGGTACCCTCTATTAAGAATGATTTGTAACAAAGCCTCTTCTTTGAGGTGTTCTCTGAAGGTCCTCTGTCAGCTTTCTCCTTCTGCCACAGCCTTCTTGGATGGTAGCAGGAATGTAGCAAGTTTTTAAATTATTAAAATCATTTTTTAAAATAGTTTGGATTCTTGGTTAAAATCAATAATTTGCTGAGAAATTTGCCTTGGATTAAATGGTTATGATTTTGTTAACAGTCATCTCTTTGCTTTAGAACTAATTTGTACCACACTTATAAGGTAGATGAATAACATTTGCTGTTATTGTAGATAAAGGACCTTAAGCAAGAAAATGATCACCTTAATCAAGTTGTCTTATCCCTGAGACAAAGATCACAAGTGAGCAGTGAGGCAAGAGTGAAAGATATTGAAAAAGAGAACAAAATCCTTCATGAAACAGTAACTGAGACGAGTAGCAAACTGAGCAAGCTGGAATTTGAGAAGAAGCAATTGCAAAAGGATTTTGACCAGGTTAGGGAAAAAGTGGAAAGAGTGGAAGAAATGGAAAAAGAGCTCCACCGGCTGGAGAGGGAGAATGAACAGCTCACAAAAAAGGCAGCAGTGATGAAAATAGTGACAGAAAAAGTGGAAGTTCTTGAGCAAGAGAATGGCGATCTGGAAGTGGAAAATAGGAAACTAAGAAAATCCTTGGACACATTACAAAATATTTCCATTCGGCTTGGTGACCTGGAAAGGGACAACAAGCAATTGGATGAAGAAAATCTGGAGCTTAGAAGAGTGGTAGAGACCATGAGATTTACCAGCACAAAAATGGCACAAATAGAAGCAGAAAACAAAGATTTGGAGAGGGAGAAAGAGGACTTAAGAAAGAATGTGGAAATGTTAAAAGCAATGAACAAGAAATCAGAGAGGCTGGAGCTAAGCTATCAGAGTATCAATTCTGAAAACCAGAGACTTCAGCAAATCGTGGAGAACAGCAGTAAAAAGATCCAGGAATTAGAAAAAGAAGTTCAAGGAATGGAGAGTGAAAATCAGGTCCTCCAGAGGAACCTTGAAGAGCTAAAGGTTTCTGCCAAACGGCTAGAGAGCTTAGAAAAGGAAAACAAAGTCCTAGAACAAGGAATGTCTCAGCTAGAAAAAGACAAAAAAATGCTGGAGAAAGAAACTAAACGGCTTTGGCAGCAAGTGGAGCTGAAAGATGCTATTTTGGATGACAGTACAGTAAAGCTAGCAGTTGCTGAGAAGGAAAACAAGACACTAGAAAAGGAAATTGCTCGATTCAGAGAGTCATCTAGTAAACTGAAAGAGTTTGAAAAGGATAATAAAGACCTCCTGAAGCAAGTTACAATTGATAAGAGAACACTAGCGACGCTGAGAGAGGTAAGCAAAATAATTCTACTGGGTTCTATGTTGCTATTTTTTTTCAGCTCAGTGAAGTACTAAAGGGCTGTATCTGTCCCACAGGAGATCTTCACAGCCTTAATAACAGTCACTTGAAAGTGTTGCCTTGGAAAGTGGAACATGCCAAGAACTGCACTTGGTGCAGTTGTGCAGTGTCCACTTTGTGTTCACAATACAGGGTCTCAAAGTTATGTCTTTTTTTCATGCAGAATAAAATTTTGAAACAGCTCTTATGTAGTGCCTGTTAACCAAAGACTTTGATACTTTCTCTAACCGTGGCTACAAAATTGTTTGCTAACTTGAGAGCTCCAGCAGGGGACACTGACTCTGAGGTCTAGAAACTTCTAGCACTTGCTGAGGACACATAGACATCCCTGTTCTGAAGGAGACAAAACCATCCCAAATGACCAGCCTAAACCAGCTGCACCAAGATTTTGCTTTACAGCTACCTTACAGCATCTTTTCCCAAATGCTTCCCTGCTGGGTTGAGAGCCTGCTAAGCAGCAATGATCTCTCCCTGTGCCGAGCATTAGGACATTGGCAATCTGAGGATGTGTGTGCTAGAACCTGACACTCTTGTAAGTGGCCTATGAGCAGATTCAGATTATTGCAACTTGCTCTCATTGCCTGTCCTGGCTGCTGTTGTCCTGCCAGCACCAGGATTTCCTGTGAAGGACTATTAAAAAGAAAAAGGGTTGTGCTGCAGAAGCTCAGTGAAATAGATAAGTTTAGACAGATTAATACAGTAAGCAATCACTTACTTCAAGGTTTAGTTTTATTTCAGTTCTTGAAGCATTAGTATAATTTTGAGGGGGAGAAATCAAGTCTGTCAGAAACACTTGACACAGTCTCAAGTTACGTTTTTATCCAACTTTCCTTAAAAATTATTAAAACAATATAATTTCTGAGAAGGCTCCTTTATAAGCTTTTGATTCTCAGAATTTTGCAGATTTCCAGTGATGCAGACCCATACAGTAGCCCATCTTCTTTTCTTTAGTTACTTTCTATAGATCCTGCAGAAGGAGTTAATGGATGTTGAAGGGACCCGCTTATAGATCACTGGACTGGCACAGACCTTAACCATGTTTTTTACCATACCACATGAATGAACTCATGGCTAAATTTGTGATGTCAGAGGACTATTGAATACCTACAGTTTAACAAAGTATTTTTATGCAATTTTATTCTTGATTCTGTTTGATATGCAGGATAATTTTTCTAAATTTAAAGTTCTCCTGTTGTTTTTTCGTTCTTTCTTCATGTGTTGTTTAAAAAAACTTTCAGCAGAAACACAAGCAATGTAGATCTCTATGGTGCATTTGTATTTCAGAGAATTTTGAATGGTAGGGATCTTCACACTTAGCTATGCACCGAAAATGATTTGTCCCTTTTAGAAATGCTCCCCAGGCCATTTCCGGACAGACCAGTTTACTGGCATAACAGCAAAGCATTGTCCCGGTATACCTTCTGGTACAGTGCCACCAAGTCTTCTCCTTGTATGACTTCCTTGCTGGATTCTGCTTTAGTTTCTTCCCAAAGAAGCTTAAACAAAACAGGCTGCATCAGTAGATACCAGAACAAGTGACCAAGATCTTGTGTCCAGAGCTGTCCTGTGTCTTACTCTGCAATATAGTTACACTTTGAAAATTTTGGGCAGTAATTTACCATAAGTGAGAAACTCAGTGCTCAGAAATTCACTACCGACCCTGTTACCAAGTCTCTTGGTAATAACATCATAGCCACAATACCTCAGGAGACTTCCATACTGAAGTCCTGTTTCTCCTGTGTGTGTGAGTACCAATGCTGGCAGGGCTTTTTGTCCTAGCTGAGAGGTGGAAACTCCCTCTGCTGGTGTCCCCTGCCCTGCATATCCTTGTGTGGCAGAGATGGGATGGTGCCTTCTGGCCCACACATTCCCTCCTTCAGCAGGCAGGCACAAAGCCAAGGTTGGCAGAAGTGGTTCAGTACAGTGAGTGAAGCAAAGGCCAAAAGAAGCATTCTGCAGATTTATTTAAAGTGACCTATAAATAAAACCAATCAGTTTAATTCTGCACTCAGCTGTCACTGATGAAGAATTTTAGCTGATCTACTTGAAACTAGGATTTTATCCAATGAAATTTTCAGTACTCTTAAAAAAAATGTTAAGTGATAATTACCACCACCCTTTGCATTGCAACTAATCGTGTTAATACTGTTTCAGGATTTGGTCCTGGAGAAACTGAAGAGTCAAAAATTGTCTAGTGAGTTGGACAAACTGAGCCAGGAACTGGAGAAGATGGGATTGAGCAAAGAGCTGCTGCTGGAGGATAATAATGGCAATGATGACACGTAAGAAAACTGAGCTCTTCTAGTCATTCTTTTGACTCAGCCTAACTGAAGCCCTTTGCCTTTCTTTTTGGTTCTCATCTGCCTCCTTGCCATTACCCTTAACAGTTTTGGACATAAACCACATTTTTCTGAAGCAAGCTTGGCAGCACACTGTAAGTTTTGCAAAACATCTTCTTGGGTGGAAGAAAGAAATGCCACTTTCTCTCCCCATGCTAGCAGTGTTACTACCCTGTACTCCCCAGCAGAATAACTGGGTTGCTGTTTCAGTGTGTAGTTCTCTTAATGTAGAATAGTGTCTATTAAACACTGTCTGTCATTACTTCATGTAATTGGGGATCCAGATACCTGTTATTATATATATAGATGTTGCATAAGAAATATCTGATGGCAAGGAATTCCTTTGTAAGTCCTATAGTGATGAAGAGAAAATCCCAACTACCTGTGTGTATATTGGCTTCTTGTAAGACCTACTTAGAGAAACATACCCATCTTGTAGGAATCTTTAAACTGTGGATCTTCCTCCTTGTTAAGAATCTACAAAAGAGCCATAAGAAGAATTTTCTGTAGTGTAATTATGGGAAAAAGAGAGAAATTTGTTTTCTTTCCAGTTATGTAATTATTTGATATTTCTGTAGAACCGTGCTGGTGTTAATCTCTATTAAAATTCATTGGATTTTCCATAAGTGAATTCCCCAGCTATAATATATCAGTAGCAATCTGCAGCAGTAGAGGAAATAATTTTCCTGAAGAAGCAAGCATGTATAATTTAATATGTAGTGAGACTGGGAACAGGTGAAGATGAAGTCTGCTGTTTAGATGGTGGCTCATATCCTAGTGCCAGACATCGGAAAGCTATTACCATATTTTTCAGAAAATACAAGGTTCTGGAAAGCAAAACTGAATCAGCACTAAAATCAACTCTAGCTGTGAAAGAGGAGAAGATTGCAATGCTGGAAGCTCAAGTGAAAGACTTTCTGAACTTGAACCAGCAGTTACAGAATGATCTAAATATGGTAAGAGCTTAAGTGAATTCTAATTTTTCACATTGCAATTCTGCACATTCACATGTTTGGATTTTATTTTGTTTGTTTGTTTTTGGGTTTTTTTTTGGTTTTTTTTTTTTCTTTTTTTTGAGGACTGATTTTTTTTTTTCAGAACACGTTTGTTCTTCTCCTTGCCCCTCCCTTTACACATCCTTAACAAGAACCTTTTTTCCACTGGACTACCTTTTTTTGTCCCTTTCTGTGTAATGACACAAAATTCCTACAAAATTTTTGAGCTAGGGGCACATCAGGAAGGGTTTTCTTGGATAATTGCTCTTTGTAGATCTGTCTTCCGATGTTTTTTTTCATTTGCATGGCTGTGTTTTTCTGCCTTATTTAGTGGAAACATAGGCTGAGGAAGACTGCAGTAGAAACATCTCCCCTAAGAACAGCTTGTTTGTTAGGTGACAGTGAGCTTGAGTCTAAAGGCACCTGACTGGAGGCTAAGAGACATGGATTCTTCCACCTGTCTATGTCTCAGCTTCCCTGTCTGTGAAGTTGGGTAATGGTTGTTGAATCTCTGAAAGTCTGTACAGTGCAAGAGAGGAGTGACATATCCCATCGTTATTAACACATTGTTCCAGTTCCCTCAGTGTTGAAGGTTGTTGCTTGTTGACTGTGTAGGTGAAGAAGGACTTTGATGCACTTAAGCAGACTCAGCAGGATGGGCAGTATGCTCAGAAGTCACTGAGGAATTCAGCAGAGAAGCTCATTGCCAACCAGCAAATGAATGAGAAATTGGAAACAGGGCACCAAGAAGCTACCACAGAGCTGCTGAAACTGAAGGACAGGGCCATTGAACTGGAAAGGAATGTAAGCCTTTTCCTATTTCCTCTTAGCTCATAGACTTCTCTTGTGCTTGTGAGTGGGTTGGTGGAAACTGGATTTTTGAGCTTAAAGGAATCTGGTAGGTTTTCTGGAGCACCCAAGTCTACCAGATTTCTTCGGTGTGTCTTAGGACTGCATGGGACTTAAGTGCTTCATGTGTCTTGTGTCCATCCTGTCCCATCTTTGCAGGGATTAATCCTGTGTGTTAACATCTGTCCTACCTTCATTTAATTCTGCAAAGAGGTTTTTTTATGCCTTTGTTGCAGAATTATCATCACTAATTGGTTCTCATCTTTGATAGGACTCCAGATCATCAGGACAGCTGTCTCTTTTCTTCCTGTGACCCCTTCAATGCCATCTCTCTTTCAGAATGCAGCCCTGCATACTGAGAAGCAGCTGCTTAAGGAACAGCTAAAGCATTTGGAAACACAGAATGTCTCCTTCAATAATCAGATCCTGACACTACAGAAGCAAAATGTCTTCCTTCAGGAGCATAACACTGCCCTGCAGACACAGACAGCCAAACTCCAGGTCAGAACATCCTTGTGCCTCTGTGCCAGGAAGTTGGATTTGATTACAGTAGTGTGGAGGGGATGCCAGCTAATAATGAAATGTTTGTGTTGGTAGCCTGATGTAATGATGGAAAGATGAGGCCCAGGAGGTGGAGCTTAGAGGTCTGAGTTTCTCCAAGCTAGAAGGAAAATTGGGTCTGTAGCTACCTTCAGCAAAAAGGTGGTTATTTAGAGAGAATAAATTAAAATTAATACAGCAAAATCCAGATGTGTTATTACAGAAGCTACACTTCTGAAATAAAAAAAAAAAACAACTTTGCTCTTTGCTTTTTTGTGTTAATGCTATACCTGTGAAAGAGCTCAGCAGAAATGGAAAGAGGACACAAGTCAGCTCCCCATAGGCATTGTAGTAATGACTTCCAATCAGTTTTCAGACTTTCAGACAACATCAAAGTTGCCAGTGAAAAAGATGCTCTTAAAAATTACTTAAAAAAATAAACTTACTTTGAAGAAGAGACCAGTTTCAAAGGACATTGGATTAACTCTGTTTCTCTTGTGTGACTTCCACTTTTCAAGGTTTTCCTCTTGCATGTTCAAAGAGGGAGAGATGGGGTTTTTTTGTTTTCATTAATTGTTTCCCATCTGTGATTGACTTATATTAGCAACATATAAAATCAGTGCACCACCTCTCTACTGAAACCAGACTTGTTAGGAGTACTCCTCGCATACACAGTGTTAGGAGTATTGTCCACATACACAGTGGTGCAGTTAATGTTTTTGAGTTTGGGGGAACTTGAGTTTCATTATGTGTACATAAATATAGGGTAACTTTTGACTCTGATCATGACTGTCAGAGGTGCAGTTGAGTTGCAAGTATTCCAGATCATCTTGGTCTTCAAGCTCAAGAGCTTCTGGTAAAACAGTGGTTTTTTCAGTTTAGAAGTTATTGTGATAATTTTCATACTACTGAGAGCATAGCTTTATGTGGTGCATACTGCCAGCAGTAATACCAAAATGATGCCAAATTGTACATGGATGTCTTAAGTTGACAAGGCATTGTAGGCATACTTGACTAACTCTATATGGATGTAAGCTGCTACAGAATTTGTTGTATGTACCAGTGGATGTGAATAAGTAATACTTACCTTTTACTTGCAAAACTTCAGGTAGAAAATTCAACTCTCAGCTCCCAGAGTGCTTCACTGACAGCCCAGAATGCTTTACTGCAAAATCAGCAGACAGCCAAGGAGAACGAGAATGAAAATCTACTGAAACAGAAGGAGCAGCTGAAAGCTGAGTATGAGTCATTGCTTCAGGACCATGAACACCTTGCTTCACTGCATGAGCGGCAGTCCGCAGAGTATGAAAGGCTAATAAATCAGCACAGCTGCCTGAAAACATTACACAAAACTCTGGATCTGGAGCACAAAGGTCTGCGTGAGAGGTATGCTCACTGTCAGGGGTATAGTGTAGCAAGAATGTGCTTATGTTACAATTTTAGTCTTAAATGTTGTCTACAATTACAAACAAATTATAAAGTTGTTGACCTGAAAAAGTGCCTAGTCATTCTTGTTGTCATTGGGACATTAGATGAAAATATTTACAAAGCTCTATAGATTTTAGCTTTCTAAAGATGGCAGAACAGAGGTGACTCTGGTGATACCCAGCAAACATGGGCTTGGATCTTGGGGATGCTTTGTCAGAAGTAGCTTAAATGCTTCTACTACGTTTAAGATTTGTGCTATAACAACAGACAGTCTTAAAAACATTCTCCAGTTCTAACGTGAGGAGTCTCTCTTGTAACCATAAAGTCTGTAGGTCATCCATATGTGAGTAGTGTGTATCATGGGAAATTTCAATCATTGAACCTCGTGGCATCCATGTCATGTCAAAGGAGGCTCTCTGAAGGAAGCTATATTGACCTACCTATGAGATAATGATGTATTATTAATTTTTTTGTAGTTCTCATCATCTTAAGCTTTTGCTTCAGGTCCTTCAGTTGAATTAGGATATCAGTAAACTGTTAATTGTTTAATCTCTAGTCATTGTCATTTTCTGACAATTGTGCATGGATTGAACAATATACATAATGTACTACTACATTGCTGCTCTGCCTACATCTCAAACATCTCTTATATTTTTCAGTGATTTTCCTCAAAATGCTTATATTTAGGTTTTATTTCTGTGCAAGATCGTGAGTTGCATTCAGGGCAACTCAGTGGTGATCCTTGATGGTGGACTGAAAGCTGGTGCTAAATTTTTCTTCCCCAAAGACTAAGGAGCTGGCAAATACAATGTGTGTTAGATTTTTATAAAGTACAGAAGTAAACTATTGTGATTAAAATATCCACTGGGGCTGTGTGACAGGACAGCTGCTCAGCTGTCAACTAAATGAGCTGTAAGTGATTACACAGACACTGTTCCTGCTTACCAAGTCTTTCTCAGACTGATTAATGGTTCTCATTGATTCAGGCTTTGCTTGAGATTACTACACTGTGTTAAGGCAGTTTGCTGTGTTCTTTCTTTGCTTGATGAGTACCAAATACTGAGCAACTCTTGCCTAAGGAAAAAGTGTTTTTCAAAGAATAGGTTATCTATAGAGGTAAGTGCTCAGGTCCCCACTGTAATCATTAACAGTTTGGACTCTCTTTCTGACATGTGACTCCTGGTGAGAGGTGTTGCAGGGCAGCAGATGGTGGCCTTCTCTATATTCAAAACAGGTTGAGTTTGGCACTACTAAGTGTGCAGTATCCTCCTCAGCAGATCAGTCTTAAAAGATACTTATCAAGGTGATTTGTCCAAGGACTCCATTTGGCTGTCAGGAAAAAAGCCACAAGCTACTTTTTTAGTCCATGTTTTGTTCTCCCTTCATCATGTGCTGCTGAGGGAGCTGAAGGGAGAAAGAGTAGCATAAGAAAAGTTTTCTTACACCTTTTTAACTAAGGTATTTAACTGCAAAGATGGAATATTTCACTTTTGAGTTCAGCTAGAATGCACCACCTGCTAAATTTTCCCCAGAGCAGCTCAGTGCAACCAAGAAGTTTTCTTGTGTGGTGTTTAGGAGATGGGTTTTGCATGTCACAGCTCCAAGCTGATTGGTTTTCCTCAGCTGGTGACAGCACTGTAATCATAGTTCTGTTGCTTAAGGCAGGATTACACTTCCACACAAACCTATGACTGCAGCTTGTCTAGGAAAATCCACAGCAATTTTAGGTAGCTTGTGCATGTCCAACAACGTGTACAACCAAGGTTCCAAAGGTTTGTGTAGTTCACACTGCTGCATTCTAACCACAGAATATTTTATGCATCTGAGCAAACTTCATTAAACCTCTTTTGGTTCTGTCTGCACATATTAGCACTGCAGTGGGGATTTAATAATGGGTTGTTTGTAACTGCAGTGAAATGGCCTCTCATAGTCCAGCAAACCACGGATGTGTGGGTTTGGCTCAGCAAGAAGAGTAGAGTTAGTATGTTAGGGTCATTTACCATTAATATCAGTTTTTTGACTTTGAGGTGTCTGTCTGACGGTCTCAGTGAACACAGGCTGACTTTTGCATTTTTAAAATTGCTTTACATATTGCTTGTTACTAAGGGAAGGTAATAATTTTGTACTACAGATGATGAACAGATCCCTGAACATTTTTTTATGGCTTAGTCTGGAGAAATCTAGTCCTGCAGAGACACTGGGAAAAGAATCCCTGATTTGTAGGGTTACATATTGCAGGGAGTTGTATTATTATGTTACCAGTGCTGCCTGGTAATTATTTTTCTGGGTTCCTTTTGTCACACTTTTTATCGTACCTGAGCATTTTCAAAGCTGTCTCAGTCACAAATACCTACTCATAGTATTTCTCCTCAAAAAGCAGCAGAAAGACCAAAAGCCAAAAGGAGTAAAGAGGACTACATTTCCTCAGTCCTAGGAATGGATTGTGTCAGAACCAAAATGAATTCTATATGCATGTATAAGAAAATGTTTTTAAACTCTTCTAAGAGCCTGATGCTTTAAAAAGTGAAACAAGCATGTGTTAAGTAGTGTACAGGAAGGGTAAGCTGGTCCCTGGTGGTAGAGCTTGTCAGGTTGCACAGATTGTGTTCAGATGTAGACTCCCGGCTGAATCTCTACTGCAAGAAGATTTTGCCTGAGGATTTCATTAGGGCTCTGGACATGAACAGTCTTTTCCATTTTTGCAGACAGTGTCTCTCCTCTTTCTTACCTTTCACCTAACAACTAGGGGAGCAGCTGTGGTCTACCTCAGGCTCAATGTAGCAGCCTGTGGTGCTGGGCCTGGCTGGTAATGCTGGACCAGTATTCTTCTTCTCTCTAAGGAGACCTCTTTAAAACATAGAGGGCTTGGATAAAAATGAACAAAGTAGCCCTATCATACAGAGACAGCAAAAAAATTTACAGTGCAATTTCTGCAGAGACAGCCATGGTAATCTCTGCCAAAGGACTTACTGGAATTTGTCTTCTCAGATTCTGCGTTGGCACACAGTCTGTCTAAAATGTTTCTTGGACCTGGATGTGAAACCTTCCTCTGCTTTCAGATTCTTCCATTTGTTGTACGGACATTGAATTTAAAATGTCCCAGAGCTGAATGGAGCAAGAAAACAAATAAATAAATAAGGTTAATTAAACTCTACTGCTGTTACTGGGAATGAATAGCATAAAGCAGCTTTTGTCTGGGAGACAGGTACTTTCCTGTGTGGCCCTTCAATGGACTGGAATTTGGGACAGGCTGTAATCTGACCCTGGGATGAATGGAATGGTAGCCTGAAAGAAAAACAAGTTGGCAGGAGTCAGTGTGTTTGGTGCTGTCTGCTGGTTTTGGTTTTGTTTTGAAGTTTTCATGACTGCAGAGTAACTGTGCTCTGCATTCATCTCTGCTGGCATGAGAGTCACAGAAAGATGATGCTTGTTCTCTTTAGCCTTTTCAGCAATGCTGCACCTTCAGCCTAGATTCTGGTTTAAAATTGCTTGAAAAAGTATTTCTCCATTATTGACACAGATGTATCTGATACTTTGGGCAATACCCTTTTATTACAGTGACCAAAAAGTGTGCTGATGACTTTTGACATTGACTTGCCCTAGTGGCCTCTGCTGGTGTACATGGGCACAGATTCTGACAAAAGCCACCAGAGGAAAAAAATATCTCGGAACAGCTTGCCTTGTGAAGTGATTTCAGTCCACCTCATACTTCTCAGAGTTTTCTGGATGCAGGTGGTGTAGCACCTCAAGGAGGCTGAGCCTGCCTAATCCATGCCTGTGCCAAATATCAGGGAAGTTGTTCCACACCTCAGTTACTTTAGCATTCCAGAGATCACATTTAAAGAGAGGACTGATGGCATCAGCCCTCTCTCTCCCCCCATCTCCCTGCCCTGAATGGTTTATGCACAAGTTATATAAACCAAATAATAGTGGAAGCCTGGATGTGAACACTGGCTTTGCTCTTATTTTTTTCACTAATGAGCAAATAGAGCAACTCAAGTAGGTGAATCAGCCTCTGCTTAAAGGTGTTTTGCTATCAACTCACTGATACCTCATCATCTGTCTGGAATATGCAGGAGATTAGTAGATGTGCAGGATGCTATTACCTGTGCATATAGCCTAATATGGATTAGGTGGTTACCTAACAAACTCTTGCTCATTGCACTGTTTTCCTGTTGCTTTTTGGAAGCTACTTCCTAGTCAGGTTTTTGACTCTTGCCACTGTTGGTTATTTGTGACTGGGATTCTAGTTTAGTGGTGTGGTTTCCACTC
Source organism: Peucedramus taeniatus (assembly GCA_013400575.1). Taxonomy (NCBI): domain Eukaryota; kingdom Metazoa; phylum Chordata; class Aves; order Passeriformes; family Fringillidae; genus Peucedramus; species Peucedramus taeniatus. The sequence continues at coordinate 290,277 of WBNO01024097.1, forward strand.
ATTTTGCAGAATCTCATTGCTTTTCAGAATCATTTAGCTTTTGCTAAATGACCAAAATCTGAAATTGAAGTAAGATTCTGGCAATTGTGTTCCATTGTCCTTAAAAAATGCTTTTCTTTTTTTTTTTTTCCTAAAGTCTTCTCTGCTGACTTTTATGCTAAATTGAATTTTCATGCATAGTGTTGAATTCTTCTGCTTTGGTAGAAGTTTAACCATATAAATGTGGATTAAATAAATAAAGCTGGAAAAAGAGATGCTTTCTAATCATTGTGGTATTACCTATTAAAAATATTAACCCAGAGGAAGAAAAATGTTTAAATGAAAGCTGAGGGTATTCTGTTCCTCCTTTTGCAGATACAACAGTTTAACAAAACACAAAGCAGAATTGGAAGAGTTGGAATTAGTTTTAAAAACTGAGAGAGAGGTTTTGCAGCAAGAGCGAAGATCAAATGCAATAACCACTGGGGAAAATCAGAAGCTGAGGGAGGAACTGGACAGGTATGATTTCTTTGCTAAATTGTTATATATATATATATATATCAATTAAAAGTCAATTATGCAAAACACTGATGTGTTGCTTCAGCTCTGAAGTACCTTCATATAATGTGTCTGGTTTTTTCTCTATTTTGGTATTGTTAATTTGGTAATTTTAACTTGTTAAAGATTGTCAGCTTCATGAATACTGTCAACCTGTATTGTTACTTGGTGCTTCAGACCTGGGACCTTTGCTCATACAAAATAAGCTTCCACATGTGGTCGGTTCAGTTCACAAGCATTTTCTGCAATGAATTGTTTCCAAGCACTTGCCTTTAGGCAGAGCTACAAATGCCCAGCCCTCCAAATTATACGGATTTTTTCCCCTTGAGGAGCACTGTTTTGTGGTTTTTGTGCAATATGATTTTAGCTCTAGGAATTACCATTGTTATTTTCTGCTGCCCAGAGAAAACTGCCATTCCTGTTATTAAAAGCAGTCTTAGAGACTCTTGATCAGTAGGTAGCTGTTAACTTAGAGCAGAGCCCCTTTTGAGAGCCACACCCAAAAACCTCCCTGTGGCCTTGTTCATACTACAAAGGTGTTTTGAGAATCTTTGGTACAAATAAGGGGCCAAGACCACATCAAGTCAAAGCGATGTCAGGTTGAATCAACTTAAATATCACATTTTAAATTGAGCTACAATTGTACAAGTGTACTTTAGAACAGTGCAGAGCTCTCAAGAGGTTTTCTCAAGTTTGCTGTTTCTAATTCATTTTCTTAGGGACAAAGATGTTGCATAATGTTGATTGCAGGGCTGGCAGAGAGCCAGGCTTATCTGTCAGCAGATACAGAACTTAATCTATTCATTTAGTTACTTAATGTTATGCCTTCATGATTTGTAGACATTTTTTAGATTTACCTAAAAGTGTAAAAGAATGCCACGATATCTTCTTACAACACTACAGTGTTTCACACTTCAGGACACTTAAATGCTCATATTTCATGCATCAGGATAAAGAAATAACATGTGAGTTTTCTTTATTTGTGCCAAATGGAGCTGCCTTTATATCCCAATGCTCTTAAATACGTTGTGCCTCAGAAATTTGTGGCATGTTTCTTACATATTGAAGAAATAGCAGTTTTATTTTTCATGTATTTTCTTTTCGGTTCTTTTGTAAATTTGAATTTTTTTATAATGTTACCACTACTTCTTAAAATTTTATTAAATGCTTAGAATAAAAATGTCCTTAGGAGTTACTCTTTGGAACTATGTTTGATTTAGTGAGAGCTGCAAACTTATGGTGTGGTCTTTGAATGTGAGGTCATTTCTGTGAAGTGTCCTTCATAAGCCTGCTGGTGTCTTTGTGTTTAGGGTGAATTTCTTGCACAACCAACTAAAGGCAGAGTATGAAGGGCTTCATTCACACACTAAAGAGCTGAAAACTTCCTTGAACAACTCTCAGCTGGAGCTGAATCGTTGGCAAGCTCGCTATGATGAGCTGAAAGAACAGCACCAATCCATGGATATCTCTCTGACCAAGCTGGATAACCACTGTGAGGTGAGTAGCTGTAAATACCCAGATACTGCTGCTTTTGGATTAGAGCGCTGCCATTCATCATGTGAAGCTTTTTACATGCTGTATAGAGAAGGTCAAACTATGTAACAACACCCCCATATAGTTTGAAGTCTATAGGTTTTTATCTTAGGCTGCCATGCTATTGTGTTATCTTGATTATGGTGCATTAATTTGAGATTGAGATTAATTTGTCTTGTTTAATAGCTCCTGTCCCGTCTAAAGGGAAATCTGGAAGAAGAAAACCATCATCTCCTGAGTCAGATTCAGATGCTGAGCCAGCAGAATCAGATGTTATTAGAGCAGAACATGGAGAGCAAGGAGCAGTATCATGAGGAACAGAAACAGTACATGTAAGAAAAAAGAGATTTGATTTGTGAAACCTAAAGTAATCTAGACAAATATAGAATACAAATAATCTATCATGACTAGAAGAGCAGGCAGTGGAATGATAGGTCTTCTTGATATCTCTTGGAAAAGGGGATGTTTGGTAAGAGATAAGTGTAATAGAAGAAAGCAGAAAATGTTTCCACATTGCCTTACTGCAAAGGGTTGTTCACAAAACACCTGGGCAGGCACAGCTTTTTTCAAATAATACAGATGAACCTATGTGGAAAATTCAGTTAGAAAAGATGGAATGCTTAACCCAGTGGTACTTCTCAAAGAAGAGGAGGTTGGGAAAGAGTTTTAAGAATTTGGAAAACAGCCAAGTTGCAACAAAAAGGGAGTCTTAAGAGAGTCTTTTTATATTTAGGTTCCTGAAGAATAGTGAATATTCATACTCCTCTTGCTTTTTTCATTTGCATTTCAAGAAATACCTGCTTTGATATTGTTTTTAAGGAGACAGACATCAACATACATTGCTGTGTCCTTCATGCCCAGGTTGACACGTTGAAGTGAGATACCCTGTTTAAAGATGCTGTGTGTTTACAAAGAATCCTGTTTTCGCTGCAGTGAATTTCTCTTATAGTTATGAAAGAAGGAAGAAAAATGTTCTTAATCCAAAGAATTTTAGTTAAAGCCCATCAGGATGATGTGGGAGTTACTGAGTTGAGTTTTATAGCAATACTGGCTTATTTGGTTGAGGTGTTAGAAATCGTTTGCTGATATAGGCTGAATACAGTTGAGATGTACTCTGATCTGTTTATCCTGGTGTCTGACTGTTCTGTGATAGAGGTACATTTGCCTTACTACTTGAATGTAAATATGATTTGCCAACTTCCCCTGTGTAGGTTAACAAAATAATCAGTAAAAAACACAGTTAGTCTCAACACCCACAAAACAAAATCTGCCTGAGATATTAGTTAGTAATCTTGCACCACCATCTACTGTTGTTCTTTTACCTTTCATGCTTGATTGCACAAAAATCACTCATCAGCATGATTGGTAGGCTTTTGCATTTGCCCTCTCCAAACAGACTGTGAATCCTGAAGGTTCAGGATAGGAAGATATTTCAGTGTCTTTCTTCTCTTGGTGGCTTTTGGTCTTCAGTTTTTTGATTATGTTTCATTTCATACAGATGACTTAGAATATGCTTTTCCCCCTCAGTGATAAACTGAATGCCTTAAGGAGGCATAAGGAAAAACTTGAAGAGAAGATAATGGATCAGTACAAGTTCTATGATCCTGCTCCAAAAAAGTAAGTTCCACATGGATTTAGTTCTGCTGTACAGATCAGTGGGGGCAACAAAAGGCTTTCCATAACTGGGGGTAACAGAAACTTCATATGAAGAAAGGGTGGTGTGGTCTCCACTTCTCTTCCCTCTCACTCTGCAAGATATTCCCTGAAGCAGCAGGTTGTGTTAATGTAGAGTACAGGGGCCCATGTGGGCCCTCTGTATTAACACAAGAATCTGAAATCCCAAAATTAATTGGGAAAGAACCACTTTGCTCCCAGTATGGTGACTAAGCAGCACTAGGAGCTTTCAGAGCTGCTCTTTCAAAGCAAGGGATAACCAGTCTGTTGGAGAGAAGGGACTTAAAAATTATATTACGAGCAACAAAAACGAGCCAAATTAATTCCACCATACATGCTATCATGTATATACATAAGCTGTCAGTTCTAGCTGATAACCTTAGCAAAGAGGCTTCAAACTAGCTTTCATTTTTCCTCCTCAGTCTGTTCCTGTAGTGGAGTTTGTCACACTGTAAGAATGTCTTATGTGGTCCATATGTGTAGTTCAGATTTCTAGCTGAGGGAACAGTTGTCTTTCTCACATTTCTCCTGCCGAAGAAATATTTTTGTAAAAGTAATTTTGACTTCAGTACAGAAATGGATCTCAAGTGCTGTGAAATTCATAGTGCATTTTTTGAGCCAATTCATAACAGTAAACAAAGAATGTAGGATGGCCTAATGCCTTTACCACAGCTGTAAACTTCTTTGGGGAGTATTTATTGCAGCATTTTCTGAATTCCATTCACAAAACCTGCTTTACCAGGAAAAACCCCTGGATTGGAGCCAGAGCCTTAGTCAAATTTATCAAGCCAAAGAAGGAGAGCCCAAGGGAGCGGTTGAAACCAGCAGCAGAAAGTTCCACATGGTGTTCTGAATCCCCAGAGATGGTAAACTCTCCACCTGCCTCCCAAAAATTGAAACATCAACATGAGGCTCAGGATAATACCTCTCAAGGGTCAAACCCTGTGGAAGAGAGAGAGAACCCTGGGTGTTCTTCAAGCAAAGGTAAGGAATGCCCAGCTTAAATTCATGAACTGATTTTTTTTTTTTTAATATTTAATATATAGGATATGTTAATGCCCAATCACATTATATTTTATGTCCTTTTTTGTTTGTTTTAGGGTTTTTTGGTGGTTGGTTTTGGGTTTGTTGGGGTTTTTTTGTTGGTTTGGTTTTTTTTTAGTTTTTTTTTTTAGTACAATAGAAGTTTTAGTACACATAAAACCCTAAACTAGAAATTTGAGTAAACTCTAGAAGATAATGGGTTTGGTTTTATTTTAGTTTGTGTTCTTCCTTTTATCTACTTCTTCTCCCTTCAGCTTCTGTTTGCCCAGATGTATTGCATGTTACTGAATAAGTTGGTTCTAATACTTCCTTTACTGGGGTTTTGCAGCAAAGCATTTAAAGCTGGATTATGGAATAGTGTGTGGTTCAGGTTCTTTGAGGGGTATGAGCTGGCTGACAGCCACTGCCAGCAGGTGGTGCACGTGCAGAACGAATAACCCATTTATTGTAAATAACCGATTTATCGTAATGTGGTGATTTTGGAGGACAGTACCATGTTTAGATTTAGAATTAAACTAGGACTTTTTTCATGTACAATGATGAATTATTTTTTTTGACACTAAGGAATATGTAAGGAAGATGGAATGATTTTCTGTTAAGTTAGTTTATACAATAAATCAGGTGTTCCTAATTATATGAAATTTAAAAAAAAAATCTCAAAATAAGTACTCAGTATTCTTATTAAAGGTAATATATATGTCCCAAGCTCTGTTTATTGTATTGAGATAATTTCTGTCAGCTTCTATATATAGATTGTTATACTCCAGGAATACTTTCCAAAAGCAATTTTGAAATTGATATTTGAATGATAATTCCTGTCTTTCAACTGTGGGGTTGGGAAACAGAAGGAGAGTAGCTGAGAAAAGAACTCTTGTAAACTACTGCAAGTACCTGACTGTCTGAAGGTTTTGTTTTGATTGGGTAAAACCCTTTCTTTATTCTGATTCTTTGATGTCATTTATTCACTTAAAGTAAAAACAGATGTTTTATGGAATAAGATCATCCAAATGTTTCCAGGTGTTTGACATGCATCCTAAGTTCAGCATGGGAAGTTGGGCTTGGGTTGCCACAGAACAAGGCCCTTGTAGAGTGCCAGAGACAACAGAAAGTCTCTGGGGCTTCATTCATTTTGATGTTATGTGAAACACAATGTGGAGATGAGGCTCACCAGTACTGAAGCCTAGAAGACATCTAGGAAATTGGAGTGTGTTGTCACTGAGTAACATGTACACCAATTTAACTTTATATTATAAAGCAAAAACATTTTGAATGGTCTAACAGTAATATCTTAGTGGACTTCCTTAAGTATTGTGTGTTTGTGTTAATCTATGCCTTAATCTGAGTCAGATTAGAAATGTTTAGCTATGCATTCATCAATCCTCCATTATGGGTGTTGGTCATTGTTTTAGCCTTTTCTGTTTTTACTGGTTGTATAGTCTTTAATCTGTTTTAAGACATTTTAAGTTTTATTCATAAGGCTTTTTTTTTTTACTATTTTTTTCTTCTTCTTTTTGGGATACCTGGGTGATAACAATTTAGCTGCACAGCGCAAAAAGATTGCCTTTTTGAGAAGCAAAAGCAAGGATAAAGAAAAGTCTCCTAAGTCTCCATCGAATCATCAGTCTTTCTCTAGTCGGCTCCGGTTCTGGTCTTCTTCCGACATCCCATCCTCTCCTAACGAAATTCTTTCTTTCCCGGAACTGGGAGTTTTCTAACACCTTCTCTGTAGCATTTATCTTCATTTATTTCTGACAAATATTTAAAAAAAAAAAAAACGAGAAAAAAACCCCACATGCCATAAAAGAACACGCACATTGATAGAGACACTCAGCATGTCTATACAATACTCTAAATACAAGCAAAGATTAGTGAACATGGACTTAATTTTTCCTGTAGAAGATGAATCACTATTGCACACTGTGGATCATTTCTTCAATGCAGCACACTTTAGGGGACCTCATGGCATACAGTTTGCGTATGTATATTGGCTGTGGTGCATGTTGTAAGTAAGTGAAGTTGCATTTTGCTTCAATATTTTCTTGCAATCATGTACTTGCATTGTGTCCAGTTAGTGTTGAACTGATTTGCTGTTGCTGTGCTTTCTACAGTGTGGTAGTCCTATTAAAATAATACATTCTCAAGCTCCAGAGATTTTTCCAATAGCCTGTGCTACTAAGTGATTTTAAAAGGCAGGTTTTTTAACACCTTCTTTTGCTTTTAAGTACTCTAGCTTTGAATATAGAATGGAAGCTACTGGAAAAATTATTCTAAGACAAGTGTCTTGATGCTCACATTCAGACCTGATATGTAGCAAGGTTTTGTACTTCCAATTAAGAAAATTCATCTTGAATTGAACTTGCATTTCAGTTTCTTCTGCTTCGGTTTCAACAGATTTTTTTTTAAGAATGTAGATTTGTTCTCTTAAGGCTGGGAATAACCTTCATTAATCCATTGCTCAGAATTTTCGTTGCCTAATATTCATGACCTGGTGGCTTCTGAAATGAATGTGCAAGTCCAGTCCCCACCCTGTTAGAGAATTGGATGCAGCATGGGCAGTGTGCTACCATGGGCTCAGCAGAGGCCAGAAGCTCTTGTTTCCTTTTTCACTCTGAGAACTGTCCCCAGTGGCACAGCCAGGACTCTGGCAGAACAGCCTGTTTTTTGTTGCCCATTTGGGATTTGTGGTGAATGTTATTCTCCAGGGCAATTAATATTTTTGGCATCCGTGGAAGGTGTTAAGTGTATCTACAATGTCAGTTAGAAATACAGATTTGCATGTGAAGCTTTAGCCAGTAGTTGCCCCTGCAGGCATGGCATATGTTTCAATTCTGAGAGCAAGTGCTGGCCCACTTTGTGGAGCCCATGCAGACCTAGGGAGAAAATACTGTTCCTGAATGAAGTCAGTCTTCAGGGGCCACCTAAGATGACAGCACATTGGTCCATTTCTCTAATACAACTTCACAGCTGCTCTGTGCTTTGAACTGTCTGTCCATTGTCTCTGCAAGTTGTTTATTTCAACTGCTGCACTCTGCTGCATTTTCAACATTTAGTTTCTGTTACTTAATCAAATATTTCATAGAAATATATAAAATCTAGAATCTTGCATCTCATTAGGTGTGTTTTCTGCAGCAAATTGTTTAAATTTTGTTCTGTGTGTGCATTAAAGCATTACATTGACATCACAAGAAATAAATTAACCTGCTTCATCAGTAGAAAATAATTTGTCAGATTCTTAATCTAAATAGTATTCTAGCAGGCAGGTTTTGTTGTTCTCCTGCTAAGATCCCGGGAACTCCACTTAAAAATCATTGCACCAGGACATCGTAAGAGCAGAGAGTTTCAACCTTGTAAAGACTGAGCTCTTATCCACAGCAAAGATATAAACCTGAAAGCAGTTAGCTTAGTGCACAGATCATGATAGATAATTTTCAAATCAGCATTATTTTTCTTTGAGTAAGAGCATGACTACTGTCACTCTTTCCCTATTCTATTTTATTACTGAAGTAAGTTCTTATATGCACCTACAAGGAATAATGTTGTGGGAATTTCACACCTCACTTATCTTTTCTGGATTCATGTCTTTGCTCCTTTTCTTCCTCCTTTCACAGTAATTGTTGCATGTATAATATCAACCCTCCCACCAGCACTAAGCAGCCCTTGTCACTCCCACACTTTACAGAGAGCACACATGATTGACAAGCTGGTGGCAGAAATTTCCTATCCACTGCTGCACTGTTTATGGAAAAGCTTGCCAAACTAGCGCCTCTGTTGTGCAGTTTCTTTGTGCCTGTTTGTCATGTTTGTATGGGCAGATAAATACAAATCCCCTAATGCTATTTTTCATTGAGTCTTATTCATTTACCTCTCTCCCCACCAGTGCTAATGGACCTAAAGCAAAAACGGAGTTCCCATCACGGAGGCAACAATGATAATGTTGAAATCTCAGCAGACTCTGCAACAAAACCCAGCTGTGTGGAAATGGGTCCCAGAACCTTCTCAACGTCAGCTATTCATGTGCACACTTCCACCCCCATCTCCCGGCTCCAGAGCAGGCCAAAAGGTGTGTGTGCATTTTGATACACCAGCTGGTAGTGCCAGGCAGGCTGCTTCATAGTTCTTGCAAGGCTACTAGTGGCGTTCAAGTACAAAACCAGAGCACTAGTATTTTCATTCCTAATTAATCTGCTGAATGGTTTAATTGATGAGGTGTGGGGTTTACTCGCTCTTGTAGTGTCATCAACTTGGCAGAGCATGAGTGTCAGTTCTTCAGTGGTTCCCTGCCCAGCGTTTAGAAGATGGGTCTATAAAACCCACTTGATCACTCAGTCTTCTACACTGCTAGAATGTGTTGGAAACGGACCCAAAGCATTAACCTTTCTTTGTTCAATTGGCCTTTTAAGTTTTATGTTCTTTTCCAGGCTATAATTCAGAAGATAATCTCTGTGAACAGTCCCCGGAGGTCGAGTTTGCAAGCACCAGACGGCACGGTAAGCTTGTAGCATGTGTGAGTGCTCTAAACATCTGCATTAAGACTTGTTTCTTTGCATCCATGTGAGCTGTCCTGGAGTGCTTTAGTTGCATTTGTATTACAGAAGGAGGTGTAACAATGCAGCACTATTTTGGGAATGGGATTCTAACTGTTTCTGGTTTTCTTCTGAAGCTTTTAATGGATGTTTTGCCAAAATGAATTTTCAAAACAATGCTGGCATTGAGGCAAGTTGCCTTCCCTCACCAACAGACCTTTTAATGCATGTCCTACAGATTAGTTGCTGATTTTTCTGGGGAATGTTTTAATTTCTTCCTTAAGGGAGTGAATCAGTAGAAAGAGAGATTTGTTGTGGGGCTTATGGGTGCACAGTGGGAATGCTGTTGAAGCAGCAGCACTGTCTGCTTAGAGACTGCGGAAAACTGAATTTGCAAGCTGGCCACCAGCTCCTTCCAAAGAAAACTGAAGAAGAGACAGCAACTTATTGTTGAAGTTTTTCAGTATCTGCATTACTCTACAGTTACTGTAAAAACCCAGAATGTATTTCTTTGTGCAACAAATGAGATAAACAAGATGGGTCCTAAACAACTTGAAAAATGAAGATGTGTTCTACTCTGTAGATTTTGGCATCCTGTGTTGTTAATGTTTTCAAAGTGACTTAGTTGCACAGGTCCTATTTCCAGAAGGGAGACTGTAGCCAAGTCTTTTAGAGAATCAGAGGAACTTAAGATCTGTTTGTTCAATGCTTGATTTGTGTTTTTCAGTGTCCAGGCCAAACAGTTTAGAGAGCAGTAGGAACGCTTCCAGCAGTAGTTCACCTCTCAATTTGAAAGGTAAAGCTTTTACAGCTGAGTTGTGACAAACAGGAAGTGAAATTCCGTGAAACTGTGTGTAAAATGCCATTTTCCTTCCAATTAATTTTGAAGACTTGTTTTGAAATGGTAGTGATTATGCAATCTGGACATGGCTGTCTTGGGAATCAAAACTGCTGGCAAGAAGTGCTTTTCTAAGATTGATTCTGGCAAGGGTGGCTTTTAAGGCAGACAGTCAAGTTTTGCTTCAGTCTGACTGGCATCGTATTGTGGGAAATATCGGGCCACTCTTAGACTCTCTACAAGAGATCTCTGTGGCTCTTACTCCACACACAGCTTGTGTATAGAATGGGTGTGCTCTGGAGATTTGCTTTTGCAAATTGTGCATCCTTGAAGGGTGCCAGGAGACCTGATACTGTGGAAAAATCTGCTTTCTGCTCTCAGGTTCTAGCTCTCAGATCACACAGCCAAGACTGGGAGATTGTTCAATGACACACAGGTTGTAAAGAGGCACCCCAATATTATCTTACTAATATAAGCCCATACTAACTTACTAGCCCCCAATGCTATTTTTATTCTTTGGTGAAGTAGCTGTGCTTAAGGTACTGTAAGATATTTAGTAGTCCTGATTTTTCAAAGCTTTGATTGCTTTGAGCTCTGTAGGAGAAAAAACGAAGGTAAAAAGTGCCACCCAGTCTGTGTAGAAATGGCCTTGGATGATAAGTTCTACCTGAGTGTGAAGTCTACTGAAATTATGTCAGAGCAGTGTCATTAATGGTATTTATGCTTCTCCTCAGGTTCCTTAGACCATATCCATGGTAGAACTGAGAGCCTCAGCAGTGAAGATATGGTGCCAAGCAGAGAGGCACCAGTCTTGCTCCGAGACACATATTCCCTTCACTCTGCTGCTGCTTTCTTAAGCCCTGGCAGCAGGCATGAGTTCTCCTCCCACAGGAATGGTTTGATGTCCTGTGATATACCTCAGAAGAGCAATCCATCTCAATCTCATGCAGGCAGGCAGCGATCTGCCTCACCTGGCAGTGAGATGGTAACTTTGGAAGAGTTCTTGGAAGAGAGCAACAGGCTGTCTATACCAAGTGTAAGTAAATAGAGCTAGATAGCCCAGTTCAGATGTCAAAAAACTGTTAAAAGCTGATTTAGGAGGATGAGGGCATAAGGAAACAGAGACAAGATGATCCTTGTTCATATATACGAGTACTGTCAAATCTTGCAAATCAAATGAGACTGTTTCAATAACTAAGGTAAAATTAGCTTTCATATAGCACTCTGTTAATTTATTTTCGTTTGTCAGCTATGGCAAGTCAGATAATTCACTGCAAGTACTGTGTATTGGACTGCTGGGGCTTTTTGCTAGCAAATAATTGTGGTCAAGGTTTTGTATCATCAGTTCTCAGCTCCAGGTATTTTTATTTATAAACTGGTACATTTTCTGTGTTATTTTCAGCTGCTAAATCTGTAATTAGGAATGAAACCCAGAATAGTTTTCAATTGAAATGCAAAGTATGCAGTTGTTAAAACAATCTCATAATCTGAAAACACCAGTGCATTTGAGAAAGACTATTTTTCTTGCAGAAGGAAGTTTTTGATACTTCCACCATGTTTGTTTGTTGACTGATACTGCCCTGTTGGTTCAATGACTGCAAGAATATGTCGGTCATTGAAGTGCTTTTTTCAGGAACTAAACATTTGTTTTCAAGATGGCATTTGTCTTTCACTGCTCAGACATGCTGTACAATAGTGAGGCAATGCACCATTGAACAGGTTAATATCTTAAAAACAGTTAATTGATAGTGTAAGTGAACAGAGATTTCTGTTTTATGAATGCCTTGGTAAAAGTATTGAAATCAGCAGAGCTGTGCCATTTCATGGCATCAATAAATTCTGGTCCTTGAATTTTCACAGTAATGTTAAAATATACCTCCTACTCTCTCATTACCCTAAGTACAATTCTTAGCTTTTAGAGATGTTTAAAATTATTACTTGTGTGTGTCTGTAACTACCTGACCATGTCCATTTTCATTCTGTCATCCTGTTCCTTTTCAGCATCGGCGCAGTTTAAATGAGAGTGAAATGATTTCACTACACCAGTTTCTGTTAGAAGCTGATGCACTGTATCCCTATTGCTACTCCCCATGTCCTTCCATTCATCAGGAACATTCGCAGTCACTCGAATCGGTCCTCAGTGTTTCATATCCCGACAGCATGAGGCACAGAACAGGCAGGGGAAATAGGAGATCTGCTTCATTCTATATCCCCAGGGTATCCATTGTTCTTATTATGAAGGCAACGGCTCCTGACTTACCACAGCTTTTGCTAGCATATTAATACCTCTAGAAGCATACTGTAACTCCTAGTTGTTACTTTAAAGGCTGGCAGATCACTTGCATTAATTGCTCATAAAGTATTTGCAGCATTTGTTCGTACACATGCGTGTTTTCAGAGGACTCGTCATTCTGTAATGCTAATGTCCATAACAGCTGTTTAAATAAAGTTAAAAATAACCTTAACACTTTAACGCTTAGTTGAGCTTAGAAATCTTCACACTGCACTATTACCATTGATGGTGTTTGCTTATGGAAAACAAGGGATTTGACTGGAAGAAGTATTTGGAACACTAGTGAAATAACTGTATTGAGCTTTAAACATGCTCCCTAGAGAAGAGTCAAGAAGTAAATTTCATGAGCTTGTTCAGCATTGTTGTTTGTAATGACAGCATGTCCCTTAACTGTTCTGAGCATGTCTCTTACTAATAGTACAATGGCAGCTGATCAAACATCACTATTTTTGTATTGCATGGACCATCCCCATGAAATACTCATTGTATATTTTCTTTTACTGCCAGGTTAATTGTCTGACTTGAAATTTGCAAGTTCATTATAGGCAAACAATTTTCGTAATGATTTTTGTACATTTCATTGTATTGTATATGGAGCTCTTAACATACAGAGTATATTGATTGGGAGAGGTGAAGGGAATCAATGGAGAAGGAAAGAAATGTTTTTGAAATGCTAGCACATCTCCCCAAGGTATTGACTTTGATTACATTCCTGAAGTTACAGTAGAGAGTTACCCAGCTGAATTGTATTCTGGAATATGACAGACATAATTGATATCTGCTGATACCAATGGCTGATGTCATCAATATGATGTTGATGCTAAAGTGACAGTGGCTGATGTGAAAGGAAGCAAAAGAGCTGCTCTCCAGGTTGCAACCAAAATAATTGAGAAATTATGACAATTAACCTGGCAAACAAGGTTGTCACAATCTAATTATAATAATCACATTATTCCTTGAGTTGGATTTATACGCATTTTAAACATCCGTCTCTTCTGTTTACACTATGTAAAAATCTATGATTGTGTTTGGTTTAAATTAAGTGGGAAGGAAGATTTTGTGAATACAGAGTTCTGCATGATTCTTTAAACAAAATGTTTTGTCATTAATGTGACATGCCTATTTTCTCACACCAGGACACCTCCATTAACAGAGATGACTTGCTCGGCGATTATTTTAGGAAAGCAAATGAGCCTTCAGCTACTGGAAGCTTGCTGGTTCAGCCATCCAGAAAGGAAGCTGCTAAGATGCCCACTAGTCTTGTTGCTCCAACTGTGAAGATGGCCATGGCTGGTGAAGAAGGAAGAATGGCTAAGCCTGACAATTACATGAAGCCAAACCTCAGACAAGTTGAACCTGATGCTCTGGCAAACCCCCAAGGGTCCCTTAAGCTTCCTCACACAGCACAGCACCAGTCTGCCAGCGGGGTGCGGCAGATGGCACAGCCTCAGCAGCCTGGAACCGTGGGCAGGAGGAGCACGTCACTGAGCAGGGCATTCAGCTTGGCCTCTGCAGACCTCCTGAGGGCTGCTGGCCCAGAGGCTTACAGGCAGGAGAGCCCTCAGAAGTCAGGAGCAGAGCTGCATGGGGGCAAGGACACTGTCTGTCAGAGCACCAGGGCTTCTGTGCCAGCGAGCTCCCACGCACCCTTAAGAGAGAGGCCACAGTCTGCAAAGGTGGCAGGTGCCGTGCAAGGTGTTGATTCCCGCTGTCGTCAGCTTGATGCAAGGCGCCTTTCCCTGGTCCCACCAAAAGATGAGAGGCCACTCTCCTTCCATCAGTTCTCTGCCTCACCCACTGCATCCACCAGCGGTCTGAATGTCCAGCAGCAAGAGCGTGTGAACCCTGGGCAACACTACTCGTCTGCATCCCATACTCCCTCAAAAGTCAAACCCAAGTCAGCGCCTCATACTGAGGAGGTGGCCACAGTGGCCTCTGCCAGAGCTGTTAGCAGCAGCACTGAGGCAAATACTTCCCCAGGACAAGGCCAGGGTGATGCCATACTTACCAAGTGTCAGGGTAAGCTGTTGGAAAGCAGCTCTGGGGCTGTAGAGGAGCCTGTGAGAGGAAGCGGCTCCAACAGCACTCCTGGGTCTCCTGACCCCCAGGGGGATCAGCAGACGGTTTGGTATGAGTATGGCTGTGTGTAACCACAGGTGTAGCTGTAATACGTGTGTTTGGTATGGCTGATGTACAGGTACCATTTATCTAGACACTGTCAGGTCTTAAAAGGCATCACCTGCAGGCTGCTCTGAGTATTCTCTGGATACCGTTTCCTAGTTGGACAAAGTGTCATTAAGAGAATCAAGGAGCAAAACCCCAGTATTTCTGACGCTGTTGTGCCTAAAACAAAGTAGTAGCCTGACCTAATCTCACAGCAAACTTGGCACCTGATTCTCACAGGTTCTGAGCATTCCTCAGTCCAGCAGAAGCATAGCAGGGTCCTCTGTCATTGCTGCACTGTGCACCCTTTCTGCATGCATTAAAGAAAAGTTTCACAGGTCCTGTGTGTGCTAAACTCAGCCCCACCATTGATAAATAACCATACTGAAAAGGTCATACGAAAGCCAAACTTCTCCCCCAAAGACAGAAGCAAATGCTTGACTTAAGTAGCGTAGAGATGAAGAGCAAAAGTGTGTGGCTTTAGCCATGGATCTGGTAAAATCTATTTTTCTAGCCACAGACACATCTTGTAGAAGGTATTGTATAGACTTCAAGGGTCGTCTCTCGACCTTTCCCACTTAGACTGTGTAAACACAGAAGCCAGCATAATTACCCCACTGCCTTCACTATAGCTGCAGCTCAGTGGATCCTTGACTCTGCAGAGTGGTGCTGCCTTTTGAAACTTGTTTTATCTTTTATACAAACACTGGAACTAATGCAGCCTTTCAGGGGAAATGCCATTTCAACTGCAAAGATGGCATCTCATGTACAAAAGTGTCTTGTAAGTATGTATATAAGAAACTCAAGTACTGTATAAGAATGCTGTGTAAATTGTATTATTACATTCTTGTGTGCATGGCAGCCCACATCCTATGTGGGCGTTTGTCTCTTAGAAATCCTTGTTTGTCTCCAAGAACTTTTCTCAGTATAGAAAGCAAAATAATTTTGTACACATATGAAAAAAATAAACTTTTAAAAATCTATTTATGTGCAAAAAAGTTCCTTGTATGTTTCTGTCCAGAGTGTCATCAGCTGCTTATGTATATATGATCAAATGTGTATCTTTAATTCCATGTTTGTAAAGCTGTTCTTCTTGCAATAGACTAAATCCTTAAAAAAAAATACTTGTTTTGCTGGTTCTGATTTAATTTAGTAAAAGATAAAATTGATTCATTTGATGGTTTTGTTATCTAATATGTAGCAATCCCATTCTGAAAACTACAAAATTGTTTATAATAAAGATTAA
Organism: Peucedramus taeniatus; assembly: GCA_013400575.1. Lineage (NCBI taxonomy): Eukaryota > Metazoa > Chordata > Aves > Passeriformes > Fringillidae > Peucedramus > Peucedramus taeniatus. The sequence goes on from WBNO01024097.1 coordinate 306,128, forward strand.
AATAAAATAGATTGATGTTCTACTTTTTGTCCTTGGAAAAATAAAATCCCCCAAAAATGTGATTCACAGTGCTGGAGATCTGTCTGCAACAGCTCTTCACAAGCCTTAGTATTGATTTTCATGTCTATGTGGTGAAGTTGTATTTGTTTTTATAACATAGAAAGTGTACCAGAAGCCTTTTTGTTTAATTGTAACCTTCTTACAGTTCACTCTATAATTGGACCTTTAGATTTTTATCCTTCTCCGACCACTTCAGACAAGGGCATACATGCTGTCAATTTTGACCAAGCTTGCATCTTGTATAGTCTATTTTGTACTTAACTCTCAGGATGCCTTATGAAAGTGAGAAATCTTTCAACATGGAGAGAATGGCAAAAAAAAACCTTTCTGCCTTCTCTACTATTTTAATTGCAAGCTCTAGTTTTGCAACGAATTTAAAATTATGTGTGCTATATGGCAATTATAGAACATAGTGAATGTTCTTAGTAAACTGAAATTCTTCTCCCAGAAATTTTCTCTAAATGGATTCTTGGCCAGACCACTAAAGGTTGGAGACTGATGTGTCTCCCTTTTTTCAGCTCCTTTTTGGAGGACACGTGCAGGCTGGGCTCCTGAGGAAGCGATCTGTGACTTGTTAGTTACTGTAGATCTGCTTTTGCTGTAAATACCTGCCCAGTGGCACACCTTAGTTGACAGTTTGAGTTATTTACAATTATTTATCTTCTCAGTTCTAGTGAGTTTGAATTAAAAAGTAGTAAATAATTCGCCGTACCATTCGGGTGAGGGATAATTCTAAATACAGAGGTTATACCGTGGAGCAGCTGTTGAAGCACACGGTGCTGTCTGTGGCCCTCCGGCCTCTCTGGGAATGTTAAGGGAAGGTTTGGTATAGGTGCTGCCCTGCCATGGCAGGTGCGGTTATTTTGCGATCTGCTCGCTTCATCAGTGGTCAGCTGTTCCTGGCAGATGCGGCGCCCCCGGGCCGTGCTCCCCTGTGCGCTGCGCCACCGGGTACGGAGCGGGCCGGGCGGGAAGGGCCTGCCCTCAGCGCCGGGGCTGCTGCGCTTCGGCCTCCTGAGGCGCCCAGAACCAGCGGTAGCATAAAACAGGCGCTTTGGTGCCTGAGGGGGAGAAAGCGATTGTCTTTAGAGAGACACAGATCGGCAAATCCTCCCGGATTCGTGCAGTGGAGGTGCCGTGAGGCACCAGCTTGCGTGAGGTGGCGGGAGCTGTGGGGAGGTGTTCCTGCGAGGGTGAAGAGCCGCCCGACCCTTGCTTGATGCCTTCCAAGAAGTGAAGATGAAATTGCCGCTGTTTCAATCGGCAGCTGCGGGAGGGGCACAGCGAGCTGGCCGAGGCCACGGCTGCCGCCGCTCCCTCCTGGACATAGAAAAAGGGATCTCCAGGCGCCACAGGCCTCGGCACACTGGCTTTTCCCAGCTCTGCACGGGCTGAAGGATGCTGATATTTCCTGACAGGAGGGAAGGGTGTGCTCTCTGAAGGTTGCTAATTATGTGCTAAGTGGTGCTGCGAATGGTTCTGGATTCAACGCTTCAAGCCGTTCAGTGGCTCATTAATTCTCGAGATGGAGTTTTCTATTAAAGGACGGGTTTTTGAAGGGGATCCATCCCGAGGAGACAGCGAAGTTGCCAGTGGTTTTCCAAGAAAGCCGAAGGGTTGCGACTTTGGCAACACCCGCTCCCTGCCGTGTGCTCAGACTCTGAAGTCAGTGAGGCTGTCCGACTCAAGGAAACAAATGGTGGTGTGTGTTTGAAGTGAAATAAATGGCTGCTGTGGGAATAGCTGCCGGGGGTGCGTGCAGTGACAGAGAATATCCTTAGCCAGAAACCTGAGGTCATTTACAGCGATAGCGTGTCACGGAAGCCTTTTTCCCTTTAGATATTCTACCGCTGTTGTCGGACTTGGGACCTGATTGTGAAGTGAGCAGACCTTTTCTAATTTCATTTAATTGAATTCAGAAGTTAAAACCACCAGTAGAAGAATTTGAAAAATAGAATTTACTTTTTTCTTTCTATAATGAGGGAAGTTCTAAGTGTTAAGGATATTGTAAAAGTAACTAGTGCTTAGCTTAGGGAAACTGTGCATCAGCATAGATAGGTCAGAAATTATTTCCGATTGTCCAGACATTTGGGGACATACTAGCTCAGCTACAGGTAAATGGCTTTTAAGAGAGAACATGAAAAACATTTACACAGAAATTGTTAGTTCGTGTGAAGGGATTACAGCCTGGATATTAAATTGATATAAAAGAACAAACTTTTTTTTTTTTTTTTTNACATGAACCCAGCTGTTCAGAGAGCATTTGATTATGGTTTTGCATTTTTAAATGAAGGGGGAAATGGAGTGTGGAATCAGTTGTAGATTTCACAAAAAAAAAAAATTGTCGTAAAATTTGCTTCTCTGCCCATTGCAATCATGGAATATCAGACCCCAACAGCACTGGAAATGTTCAAGGCAAGGTGGAAAATTTGTGAATATTTTTACAAATCACCAGTACTGGGCAGAATTAACCTGACGTAACAGTTCAGAGTGAAATAATTCAGTTACTGGAAATAACAAATGAAGTTATTGTTACGAAGGGCTGCTGGACTGGAGAATTAGACTGGGCCATGAAGGCCTTTCTTGAAGGCTGGTGCTAGAGGCTGCCATATGAACTAGGAGAGAATGGCATCAGCTGGAAAAGGGTGAAAAAAATTATGATTTAAGAGAGTACTGACAGGAGTTTAAAGTTACTGGGAGAAGCTATGGCAAGTTTTGCAAAACTAAATGGTGTTTTTCCAGTTACAAGATTTTTTTCAAAAGTATGAAGAGAACAGTAGAAAATAGAGGGTTGCTGTTCAACAGCTTCTCAAGTAGGAAAGTCCTTAAAAGGCTAACCTGTGTCCTAAAGACAGAAATGTGAGTTGGTGAAGTGTGTCAGAAAGCTGAGGTTAGTTCAGATTTGAAGGATGGTGAAGAATCCCATTAGAGAGTAACATGGATAAGGGGCCCCAGTGGAAGAATACTTGTGCTTCTCTCAGCTGAAACATGGAAGAGACAGTTTATTTATTGACTCTTCTGGGGGGTTAGGATGTTATGGTAGGGAAGCAAAACTGGTTTTCTCCTGAGAACAGGATAATGAAAATGTGGTTATTCCACAGAAACTAGGAATGTAAAACATGTCCAAAACATAACACAGAATGCCAGGGAAACTGTCAGCTCATCATTCCCAGATGTTCTAATCAGTTCTAGTTAAAATACTTGAACATTTTTATCCAAAGATTATCATAACTGAGGATTAAGTAGCTCTGATGGTGAGACCATGCCAAAGTGTGTGTGTGTTGCATACCAGAATGAGAAAGAGCAGAAAAAGATCAGAGCATTGACATTAGCCTGTGAAAAGCTGTATTGCACGAGGGAAAACAAAAGCAGCCCAGCTCCCCTGCCCAGTCTGTTCTGCAGTGAGTGACACCTATGGTGTGATCTGAAACTCTGCTAAAGGAGAGTGCTTAGGAAAGGGAAAATGAAGCTGTTGGTGAGACTCATTGCACCAGGCTCTTAGGAAATGAAATAGTTTAATAGAATATCATAGTGTTATAAAGGTTTTGATTTATGATATAAGAGGGTCCATGGGAGAGCTAAACAGCTCTGCTTTAAGAAAACATCATCAGATTAAAGTATAAGAGCCTCCTGCTTCCTCTCCAACACCACGTGCTGGTTGCCTTTGGATTCCACACTTGGAACAGTAAGCACCCTCTCCATGTAAAAAACCCTGAAATTTACAAGTCAAAGATCACCTCACTTTTTGCAGTTGTTGAGTGGTCTGGAAGTGCAAGATGCACTAATGGCAAGAAAAGCACAGTTTTTGTTTGGGAACATGCTGCTAAGGAAGAACATGAGAGTTTGAGAAGGATATTCCAGATGGAGAAGCACAACTTGCCAGTGGGCTGCTGAGGCATCTCTAGGGACTTGCATTGGAGGGAAAGAGGGAGTTTTCTGCAAGATGTGGAAAAGTGTGTCTGAAGAACTGAGGTGAGTGTTTCACAGGGCTACTACTGTGATTGTTTCACCATTTGGCAGGGTATTTTGAAGTTTATGGGATTTGCCATTTTAAGTATCTCTGACCAAAATTATCCCATTTTGTTAAACCCATAAAAAATTTCTTCCTTGCACCTTTTTGCAAGATAATTTCTTTTCTCTAGTTATGCAAAACTTGGACTTGCATTTGTGTGCACTGTGAGCCCACAAAACACCTAATCCATAGATAAGTGTGTTTTAGAGCTGCTGGGGATGTTCAGCTGCAGTATCTCAGCCTTCTACAGGATGGAAAACTCCCAATCAGTTTGAGTGCCCCTGTAGGACCCTTATGACTATTTATAAGTGAAACTAGAAGAAATCATGCAAATCAGGGAAATTTATGTGAAGGAAAAATCTTGGGAACTTCTTTTATACCTGCAATCCTCTGAACAAGGACTGCTTGCTCACTGGGGTGTAAAAGCCTGTCAGAGTTCAAGGAGCATCTGGATGTAGTTCTGAGTCCTGTGACTGAGTGTTAGACAGTCCTGCAAGGAGGAGGGAATTGGACTCAGTTCCTTATGAGTCTCTTCCAATCCAGTATATTCTGTGATTCTGTGAAAAGGCAGATGAAGAAAACAGGTAGGGATAGACCTTGTATCAATTTAGTTGGGATTTAACTAAAATTAAGCTGAAGTTGGTCATCTTCAATTAGCTCAGTCTCTTGAGCTTGTTCACAGCTTTTTTGGTCCTTCAGTAAAGGACGTAAAGGGGTAAAATGCTTTGGGAAGCTGCATTAACAGCACCATGTAAGCAGGACTGTACAGTTTATGTACTCTGTTTCCATCATACCTCCCAGGTTTCTGATACCATTGTTCCTCCTCCATGCAGAGTAGCTTTAGATCAGTTAGAGCACAAAAGGTTTAAAGCAGCATCCAGTGAGGAAACTGTTGTGAGCACTCCAGAGCGCAGCTTTGGTACCTTCACTGGCAAGAGGATCTCTCGGCTATTGCTGTTTTGTCTTGTGCTTCCACACAGTGGCATCTTGTTCCTGGATAGCTGAGGCTTAAAGGAGGTGGGGTTATGTGTGTTTGATGGGGAACAGTATATTTTTAGTGTTTTGGTGTGCTCTTAAAACTACTTCCAACAACAACCACATGGTGTGTCAGTAGGAAATTGTTTGCACAAAGTGTTTGAAGGAGCCTTCTTGCTAGATCCTGTCCCGCAGCTCAGACAGTGCAACCAGCTACAGTCTGGCCATGCCCATTTCACTTCCAGCAACTTTCCTTCCTTTGTGACTTCTCCTTGCCAGCACTAGACATCCTTCTGCTCTTCAGCACAGAGTATTATCTTTATTCTCTGTGGGAACTAGCTAACACTTAAAAATACTCACAGGATGATGCATTTAAGAGGATCCATGTCACTTTTTGCATATTGAGGCAATATTGTTTCTATTTAGTCTTCAGTATTTTTAACAGTACAAGTTTCCACATCATTTTCATTGTTTTAGAATTTCCTTCCTTGCTTATTTTGGCTTCTTTAATTGAAAAAAAAACTTGGAATTCCTGAAGCCCAATTCTATTACCTACATTTAGCTCCCGTGAACACAGATCCTTTTCCTTGTTTATTTAACCAGCCATATCAATGGTAACAGAGTCCCATTTGGCAGATCCTGAATTTCCACCCTGCCCTATATGAACATGTGCTTATTCTCTCCTTATGTAATCAGGCAATTCAATGAAAACAGATACCAACAAGACTTCATTGTATCAAATTTCATCCACATGAATATTTGTAACTAAAATCAGAAGAAATGTTCCCTTCACATGTTATACTCTCCGGTTATATCTGTTTCACTGGGTTTATCTGGAAAAGGACAATATACCTAGAAGGGAATCTAAAACTGAATGTGAGAAGGAAAGCAAAAAGTGAACTCAGTGACCCCTGTATATTGTTTTTAGCACGATGTCTGTAGCAGTGTTTTATGGCAAACACTGTTATCTGAGGAACTATGAACATTCATACTTTGATAGAAGATTGGGGACTATTTTGTCCTTGAAGGGCATGGAATGTTCAAGGGCATTTAGGCTCCATCTTCCTCACTGCATTGGGACACTGGTGTATGAAGTACCTTATGACTACAATTCTTCTCAAACTAAAATTCCCAAATCCGTGTTAATAGGGGGAAGAGGAGCAGTGCAGGAGATCAAGTCCACATGGCTGTCCCTCTTGATGAACTCCACTCACCAATGACCAGCCTTCTTTTCCATAGTTGAATGGAAGTTCATGCATACATTTATAGTGTACCAACCCATCCACAATCATCCATGGGTCCTTGCAACCAAAGCCTGTGTCTCTAGGGGCACCATAACTGGGGAAATATTTAATTCAGTCTGTTCTGTAAATAACTAGAGCAGAGGTATTTTAGCCTGCTTTCTGGAGTAGCTGTAATGGCTACCAATAATTTCACTGCCCTTGACGCCGAGATTTTGAAAAAACTTTTTTATTCATTCTGATAGACTTGGCATAGAAATTTCTACATTCTCCACTTCCTGTGTGTCTGCACCTGCGTTGTTCAGTGTTGTCAACAGAAATGGGCAGAGCTCCTGGATAGCTGTGTGGTGCTCATGCCACCTCACTCTTCACTCCTCTGTAAGAGTGAGGCATTTCTGCCTTTATAGGCAAAGGGAAGAGCTGGCTGCTTGCAGCTGTACCACACAGCACTCTAGGACAGGCCAGCTGATCCTCTACAGGTCCTTGATCCTCTGCAGATGACAACTGGTAATCCCCACGTAGCCACCATACTTGGTATTACTTGGTTGCCAAGTTCACCCCCATGAAGCCCATTTCTGGTGTGCAAAATGAAGTCTCTGTGTTGGATAGTTGCAGTCTGGGTGCAAAAGATTGTTAAATTGCATTTTCAGTGTAAATGAAACTTCCTGAGGTTTCCTGCCTCAGGAAAGAGTTAGAGAGGCAAATGTTACCTGGCAAAACCCCCAACCCTGTGGGGATGCCTTGCTGTTCCTATCTAGCTTATTGAGTCCTTGCTGCCCTTCCAGGTTCCTGCCTCTACTGAGGTGGGCAAAAGTAGGACATTTTGAGTGCTTTTGAATTGAAATTTTGAAGGAGCTTGGAAAACACCAGCATAGCAAGGACAGAGAGACCTTCCTGCTGGTCACTTGTTCCTGTGAACAACCTGTTGCCCTTCTAACTTGTGGGAAAGTTAAAAATAACACATGATGCAGTGGAGACAGGAATAAGAGCAGAAGCAAAGGAAAATGGGAGAACAGCTGGATAAAGCAAGATGCCTGGCTGCAGTGAAACCTCTGAAACAAGTGAAGCATTCTGTTGCACAGCCACCCCACCAGGCAGTGCAAGAGCTGGCCCAGCAGGGACTCTAGGCTGGCACCAGGAAGAGCATTAGCAAGTTCTTGTTACTCAGCTATTGAAAATGGGAATGTCTCTGTGGCTTGTCACTGCAAGAGAGAGAACTTATTTGTTTTCCTCTTTTCCTCCCCAAAATGGGTGCTTGAAAGGGTTTAAATCAAATTTCATCAGAAAGTTGACCCTCATAGCCAAAGCATAGATCAGGTACTTGGAATCAATGCTGACACTGCCAGAAAGGGCCTCTGCTGGAATGTGTTTAAGGAGGGATGCTGATGACTGGAAATGAGACAAGTGTGGGTGAGCAGAGGCCTGGAAAACATGATCTACAAAAAACACTGGAAAAGTGGGGTTGCTTAATCTGCAAAAACTAAGAGAGACAGCATGATTAATCCTCAGACATTTAAATGATCGATATTGAGAAAAGTAGCAATAGCCTGTTTTTCATGTACATTCACAGAAAGGCAATAAAAAGTTAAATTAATTGAAAACATGGAAGGTAAAGATCTCTATATTAGTGCAAGCTTCTTAAGAACAGCCCTAGCCATGGAATGGAGACATTGCAAGAGGTGAGGCAGAATCTTCCTTAATGGCAATTAAGAGAATCTGAAGCTCTAGAGGAGCTAGTCTAGCTTTCCTCAGTGGGTTAGGAGAGGGTCTAGATGACCTCCTTCCTGCTGCATTTGTGTGGCATCTGTGACATTTATAACACCAGCTCAGCTCAATTCTTTTTGAATCTTGCTGCTTCTAGTTCTGTCATATGCAAGCCAGGAGCAATTCAATTCAACAGTGTTACTTAATCATCACACGCATTAAAATGATTTGACCAAAGTGAGTGAAAAGCTAGAATTGCTGCTTGCAGCGAGTAATAGCTGTTTGTCAGCTTTAATAACTGCTGTATAATTCATGGAGATAAAAGGCTACAAAAAATGTTATTTCTTTTCATTTTGAGAGTTTTAAATATTGCCAACATGCAGTGGCTGTGTGTGATGGAGGTGGCAACACATGGCTCTGCCTCCTTGGAAGTGATGAGGGCAGATGGCCCAAACCCCTAAATCCTGTTATTTTACTTACCTGCTTTACAGCATCTGTATGCTAAGACAAGCAAAATAGAATGTCTGGATGAAAAAGAAAGAAACCCAGGATTTTCCTGGAGTTTATTTTCCTCTGTAATTTTCTGAGAGGAAGGTTTGTGGAAGTCATTGTTTCTGCTCCACTTGTAAGGTGTAATTTATCAGCTGCATGGGTCAGGTGCTGCCTTTTAGCCGGCTCTGATAGACCTGTATTGTGTTTGATGAGCAAGGTCCAGGCAGTGCTTTCTGGATATTCTCTCCACCTGTATCCAACATTGGTGTAAGACATCTTTGAGCATGTGCGCACATCAGCATGACAAGACAACTGCAGCCAAGTTGGGAACCAGGAAAGAGATACTACCCCCAATGTTATCTCTGCCAGTATCTCTGCTTTTCCTGGCACCCAAAGGGTAATCACTGTCTGTGGGTCTTCTCAGGGCTTGTTCCCTATCTGCAGCCTGGACCCTGCAGAAGGTGGAATCCTTTCCCTGCAGCCACCAGTGAGGACTGGGCACCACATGATCTCTGCCCTAGACAGCGTCTCAGGGGAGGCAAGTAGCCCAGTATAATGCCCTGTTGCTTTTTACTGAAGAACAGTGCACATACTTTTGCTGCTTCCCTCCTCAGAAACTCAGAGACATGTGAATACCACAGAGATATTTCTTAACCCTGTGGATAATTTTAGATCTCTGATCTGCCAGAAGCCCTGACAGAGGAAGGGCTCTGCCATTTTGTAGCCTGTTGTACCTGAAGAGCCCTTTGCCTGTGTTTGGAATGAGGAATTATTTTTGATACTGTTTCTGATATTAGCCATGGGTACTCCTGAAGTATTTCCAAGTTTTCTAAATGTTCTTGTGTGTTCTCCCTGTTTTGGTTTATTTTTTCTATTTTTTTTTTCTGTGCTTATATCACTCTGCTTTCCACCAGGTTGGAAACAGACAACACGTCTTGGAGTTTCCTGCACAAGATTCCTGTTTCCAGACTCACTGTGTCTGGATGTCCTCAGAGCACTGTTGCCCATTGCAGTGAGCAGAAGGGAGCTCTGGCTGGGTGCTGCTTTGACCATGCAGTGTCACTGGTGTCCCTAAGGCTGCATGGCAGAGCACTGCATCAGGTGAGTTACACACCAATTTAGAGCCTAAACTAGTAACAGCTCTTGTTTCCAGCTTCAATGGTGTAATTTGTATTTATCTGTGTTTTTAAAAGTAGTGTGTTTCAATTTGAGTGAGATAATTTAAACATATCCCACAGCGCAGCTTTCACTCCTGTGGGAATAGGGGTAGTGGTGTGAGTCAGCAGGAGGTCAGCTTTTTCATCTGCTGCACCCTTCTTGAATGACCTTGGGCAGGCCCTTCAGTCTGTTTATGCCTCTGTAGTCTGTCTGGCTGTGTAGACAAGAGAGGAAGGCACTACCCCCCCTCACAGCCCTTGCTCTTTCACAGGGAGAGAAGGTGCTTCCTTGTGCGGAGATCACCTTCTGCTGTGTTTGGTCTGATCCCCTCAAGCTCTAGAAACAACTTCCTGTAAATGATACTAATAACAACACTAACACTCTGTATACTGTTCAATACGCCTGCATGAGGCAACATCTGTGTGTGTTTAGATAAGCTGGGAGCAGCTGGATTTGGCCTCTGCACCAGCTGCTGTGATCACAGTGCAGCTCTCTGCTGGTCAGTGTGTGTGCCGGTGGGGATGGCTGGGAACACCACTCCGTGTACTTTGCAACCTCTGTATTCAGTGCCTGCTTTTGGCACCCTCATCTCTCTCATTTATGAATGAGTGGGAGAGGAAGGAGAGGGCTGAGCCGGGCTGACTCCTTCACAGATGAACCATAAAGAGCACAGGAGCTGAAACACAATCTCCTCCTCCTTTCCTGCGCTGTTTCACGGACAGGCTTGCTCACAGCTGGGAGGAGGACAAGCCTCACCAGCAGCCTGAGCAGGAGTGAGGAGAAGGGAAGTTTCGTGCTCTTCACATTGCAGGCAAAACCTCTTTGCATAAACTCTGCTAACGGGTAAGTTACATTTTTATCTATTCATTCTTGAAAGCAAGTTAATTTTCCATCATTGAGCAGGTCTCACTCCTGGAGAGGTGGTAAGACAGTTTTCTAGCTGAGTTGTTAAAGCAAAACAACAAAATGCTCCAAGGATTCAACCAAAGCAATATGTCCAAAAAAATTCACAACTTCAAAATTAATTTCCTTGGCAAAGTTCCTATTAGCAGAAACTTTGAATAAAGGTTTTCCCAGTAAATTTTTCTTCAGTTCTAATTAGGCACAAGAAGAGCTGAATGTTCAAGTTGTATTGAAGAAAGGAAATTGTTAAGATAAACTGAGAAACTGTTTGTTGTTTGCAGCAAGTAATCAGAGCAGTAGCCTGGACATAAGTTCCTGGAGTCATTTTCAGAGCACTTACTAGTACTAGTGTAAGTTCAATAGATATAAGATATTTTGAAGGACTGGTAAGTGACTTAAATATTTCATTTCCCCTGAAAACACAAGCCAAAAGTTACACCTAACATGAAACTGCTAAACCACATACCTTGATGTGTGGGTGCTCTGTGTACACCTATATAGTTTTGTCTTTGTATCTCAAATGTATGTCATTACTTATATTTTCCAAACACCAAGCCACTTTTCTTGCTGCTGTTCAGAATCTGTCTAGGAAAACTTGAAATGTGAGGGCTTGTTTAGAGAAATGAAACCCATCAGGTGAGAAATTAATATTTTTTTTAATAGGATAAAAAACTTTTGTTCGTTATTGTAGCTTGTCCTTGTTATGAGAACATTTTTCCTGTTCTTGTCAGTCTTTGTAAAGAAACAAGAAAAGCAATTCACTGAGTAATGCTTTCTTCTTTTGTATGTTGCATGGGGAGAAAAGCTGAGAAATAGAGAATTTAGAAGAATATAACAGCTTGTCCTGTCCTCTTCTGTTCAAAATACATGCAGATATTTATTAATAAAAATATAAAGAAACTTAACAGTAAAGTAAGTAAAAATGGCTACACGTAGGCTCATAAGACGTGACAGTGTCACTGTGAGCATTATGGGACTTTCTGAGCAGTCTGTTAGTCAGTACCCACTGTGACTTTTTCCACATCAGTACCCTGCATTTACAGTGGTCCCAGAAGAGCAGTGTCTAACCACTTCTTCTTTCAAGTTTTCTTTAAACAAGAAGCCAGTAAAAGGTAGTCAGTCCTGTGTATTTAACACCCACTCTTTCATTACTTCTTTGAGGAAACAACATTTTCCACTGTCCTTGCCCCTTTTCTTTCTGCCTCCCCATCTTGCTGCTGCTATGTTGTTGTTGCCCCATATCAGGCTGCTCCTGCACATGTACTTGTAAAGCCTTTCTGTTACATGAGCAAAGAGGTGGAAGAATGATGTTTCCAGTTTATTCAACATTCAGTGCTATACAGCTGTAGATAAGATGATAACATGGAAAGTACATCCCCAAAGTTTTAAAAGTCTTTACAGGGTCTAGAAAGAATACTGTAAGAAAATCTTGGGTTTATAGGATCAGACAAGTATGTTGTTCTGTGACAGCAGAGGTGAAAATGTCACATCACAGCATTGTGATTTGAATATCACAACTTTAAATGAAGAAAGATTTGGTGGTTGCAATATCTCATTAAAAAAAAACTTGTGTCAGTTGATACCTTCAGTGAGAGGTATTTATTTCACTTTGTGGTTGGTAGGCTCCCTTTGTTCTGGATCTGAGAACTGTAAGCAATCTTGCAGCAGTGGGAAAAGAGAGCAGTGGGGTATGGGGAAAGGGAAGAGAAGGGAGGGAAGTGAGTCTCTGCAGAGCTAGGTGTACACAGTGTCATTGTACTAGATGTCATTGATTAGGGTGATCCTGAGGCTGCTTGTGAGGTCAGACAGACAGGAAGCCTCTTACCTGTGGCTGAGCACAGTTGCACAGGGCCAGGTGTTCAAGGGTGGGGGCATTAAAGTAAATTTTCCTCACCTAAGAAGCCTTGTGGTGTCGCTCAGATTAACCAGCTGATGCTCTAAATGTGAGTTTTCTTGGCATCCTAGTGAACAGTGCATAGAGAAGAAAATTTCTTCCCTTCCAGTTTTTCTAGTCCTGACCTGAGGGTGTGTTCATGGTGCCCTGGGGCTTCACTGCTGATGGCTGTATTGTGTCAGTGTGGTGGTAACTAAAGAAAGTCGTGTCCACTCATGAGGACATTTACACAACTTGGTAATTATTTTTAAGAGAACTATGGAAACAGAACTCCAGACAGCAGCCTTGTGAGGCTCATTACCTTATAATTAGCTGTTTGTCTCCTCTAATATGTTTGTTTTTCCTATAAAACTTTTCTGAGTGGCTTTTATTGCTTCTTATGAATTATTCTGCTAGCTGAAGCATTTGCAGAGCTGCTGACCCTGACAGCTGGTGGCAATTGTTTTTGAAAAGACACAGAACAGCTTTAATGTTTAGAAGAAACTGACTAATAATTTTAACTAAAGGTATTAGTAAGCAACAGCAGCTAAGAAAACCATTGCAGTTTATTCTCTAAGGGATACATCCACTGTAACACTTTTTCTCCACTAGAAACACTGTTCTGAACTCTGTTAATAGGGTAGGAAAATAAGAGCTTTTTAGGTACTTCCTCTGGAAGATGTAGCTCTTTTTCTGAGAAAGAGAAGAATAGACAATAGGTTAGAGGGAGAGTGAGAAACAGGCTCACCTGAAAGTATATACTCTGCTCCTCTCCATGGAGCCCTCTTGCCAGAAATTGTTTCTGTGGCAACGAACTTCTTTCTAGCTGGGTTGTCTTGGAGTTTGATCTGGGATTGCTTAGGCTCAGATCTTGTCACCATGTCAGAATCAAATAGAAATGCAAAACTGATCTGACCTACATGTAACAGAGAGGGCAGTCTGCTGCTGTTCCTGCTGCTCCACAGGAGCTGTCCTCCTGACATTCTCTGCTCAGATACTGCTGCAGACAGCTATTACTGTAGGATGAGCCTGGAGTTTTGTTTCTGAACATTGTTGCTTTATTCAGCAAGGTTTCAAACTTCCTTTCTCCTGTTGTGTCCTATGGGCCACCAGTAAAGACACAAAGCTTTGAAGGGAGATTGAGTTGCCAACAGAGGAAGGGGAGATAAATAATGAATTAATTACAAAAGCAAATGTAATTGAACTGTCAAAGTTCAGTCACTTTAATGACACCTGAATAAAATGCTAAAATATCAGTAGGGAAGAATGGAAATATTTCAGAGATCTCTTGGTTTGGCTTTCTTTTAACTCAATGTTTTAGTAACCATTAGAATGTTATCATTTTATATCTGGAAACATTTCATCTTCCTTCTGCCAAGGAAGGAGAGTTTTTACTCTGTGATGGATAATGATTTAATGTCTACTTATATCTAATTAGAGGGTGTAGCTGGTTTATACTCCATGTTTAAGAATTGTTCATACATAGCTTTAAAAATAGCAATTGTCTTTTACACTTACAAGAGGCTTAAACTAAAATCCCTGAGACTATCATGTCATAACATTATTATTTGGAATTTGAACTTATGTCCAAATTTCAGAGCTCGTTTTACACCTCCACCCCAAAGCAGGACCTGGATTTCTGAACAGCTCTCAATTTGGAATCTCGCATCTCCTGTGCCAACTTTTCCATCTCCTATGAGCTCATCAGAACTCCCCTGTAACAAGCATTTGATTCTCTCTTTTCTCTGCTCAGAAGCATGTTTGGAAGTGTGAATGGCTTACAGCAAGGTTGTTGCTTTTGCTGTGAATTGCTTCTTTGATACTATTAAAGAAGAGGGGGTTTGCATTTCTATGAGGTCATGCCTCTCCAACTGTTTTTCTTAGTTTGAACCTCCTTTATCCAGAAGTGGAAAATCAGGAAATGGTAATGTAAGCAAACCTGCCGATACAGATGCCAGCACTTTATTTAAAGTGATTAATCCACTGGGAACTAGGTTGCTAGAGTCCTGTATCCTCAAGTGAAAAAAAAAGGGACTGACATTTTCAATAGTCATCCAGGGAGCAAGAACAGCAACAAGGGAAAGAGCACAGAGGAAAACCTTCTGCAAGGCACACTGCTTCTTGTGAGAGCACTGAGAAATAACAATGGAGGAACATGTCTTACATGTGAACGTTGACTCAGTTCTACAGGAAACTTGGTTAATCTCCAGAAGGAAACTGAAAAAAAAGAAGAAATTTAATTAAAGACAGCAATAAGGGATAGTTTAGTAGAGTTATGTTTCTACCAGCTAGATGGGGACAATTTGAAGACATGCACAAAAAAATATGCCTAATGCACCCCACACACCACCCCTCCAATTCTGTATCCAAGGAAGAAATACAACAATACAGAACAAGAGCCAAAAAAGACTCAACTGAGCCTAAAAGGAAATGAGCATAGCTAAACAGAAGTGCGTGGAAGGGCGGATGGTGTGCTAGACTAGTAAAAATTGGATCTAGAACAGAAACATATCTGAAGTGCACAATGGTGATCAGTGTAAACTGGAAACACAAACAGTACAAAGGCACAAAATAATGATTTTAGTTTTATAGATGGCAACACTACACACAGTGTTAGGTGCTTCAGTTGAACAGGCTCCTATCCCATGATGACAGAGGAAAAATAAGTCAAAGAAAAATGAAGGGAGAAGTCTTCAAATATTGTAAGCAGCTTTTCATTTTACCATGTCTTAAAACTTTTGCAGTATAAAATGAATCATATGCTGAATCATATATGCAGAAAATGGCATTTTAAAAAGAGACTACTTTATTGAATGTATCATTATTTACTGATGCATGAAATAATGAAAATGCTAACATTCTCCTTAAACAGGATATCTGCTCAATCTTTTTAGACATGCCAGAGTTTCAACCACGTTTCAGTTAGACCTAGCCAGCAAAATTTTTCTAACAGACAGACTTTGCTGGTTGTCAAGTGTTATTAGTCAAGCATTGATTATGGATGTCCCAAGCTTGTCAGCAGCACTGTGTAATAAGTCCATTGAATTATCAGTAAACGAGGAGAAAAATTTGTAGAAACGGATGTTTGGTTGCTTTCCAAATGACTTTGAATTAATGAGATAATTTTGTTTGGAGGGTATGATATGCTGGTCCTTGGGTTCAAAGTGGCATTACAAAAGATGCAAGCAGAAAGATAATTTGGTCCCTGCTTCGTTCTCTAACTTGCCAGTTTTTGAACAAATTTCCCCTTGAGTGAAGCTGGAGAAGATTGACAGAAGGGACTGCTGTGCATGCTGCTGGCATTCCACTCCCTTTCTGTGTGAGCATGTGGGTGCAGAGAGCAAGTTGTTCTCAATACACTCATTGGCTCCAGGGCCACGAGCATCTGGCCCAAGGTAGAGGCTGACAGCCAGTTCTTTGCTCAGCCTTGGTGTTTGCTGACCAGGATGGGGTGCACTGGCCAGGACAGGGCAGTGTGCCATGGCCCACGGTATGTAAATGGATGGCTCCTGCTCAGGCAGCAGAGAAATCTGTGGGTGACTCCCGTGGCTCCCTTTGGGTAGCCACTCTGTGAAAGAGGGGCTCTGTGGCAGTCCTGGGGCTACAGGGACACACTGGCAATCCGAGAAAGGCAAAAGTCATTGAAATGCAATACAGATATGAATTAAACCTGAAGTCACTGACTTCAATGCAAGATATCTGGCATTGCCTGAGGTAGCACTGTGCTGTTGTTAGAGCAGGCTGCAGCATCAAAAGAGGCAATAATACAATTTAGGAAAATGAATCAGAAGGATGATTTTCCCCAAGGCTGTAGATGGTAAAATGAATCAGAGCTCATTTAACTCAGAAGGGTGAAGTTCCTACATCTCAATCCTAGGCTACAACAGTTGTTCCAGTTGTTGTTCCTTACTAATATTGTATGTTGACCATGGCTTCTGTGGCTTCTAATAAGCAAGACCTGTGTAATCTTGGCTTTTCTTGCACTGTCCTCTTCAATGAGGATCAGTGTACTAGTTTGGAATTATAAGGAGTTCTGTTGTCTATGGTTATTACTGATTATTACTTCCCTGCTGCTTCTTCAACAGAGACAGGATGGTTTTTTGGCTTTTGTGTCAGAGAGGATTGTGGGGGAGAGGGACACTGACTTGGTTGAGGTTTTAGTTCAGGGGAAAGGAACATTTGGAGCTTTTTTCTCTGAGTAATGGAGTGATTTAAGATGTCTGCAGGAAGTGGTGTGATGTGTTTTCCTCCCCCCACTGTTCTATACTCAAGCAAGTCATACACGAAGCTTCAACATGTGCCCTGTGGGTAGGAGCTAGTCACAGTAACTCAGCAGTGAAATACTTGGAGGGTCATGTCGTCCACTTGGTTGATCTTTGACAGCAGGAAGTGGGGGCAAATGAGGGTCATTTTTTAAAGCTTTGAGGCAGCTATAGCATGACTAATTTCAGCTATGATTCACCTCCCTGATACTACTTGGACTGCTTGCCTGAAATTACACATTGCATGAACTTCTTATTACCATAAATAGGGATTTTCCAAAGTATTTTTTTTTCAGCACTTTCTTGTGCTCAACCAGTTGTTCAGACCTCACATGAGGTAAAAAGACCTTAATCCTAGATAAAGAATAAGTAGTAGTGTGAGATAGAGTGAGTAATCTGAGGGAACAGGCAGATGTATTTGCCAAGCTACTGTCCATGATACTTGAGAAGTCATGGCAGTCAGAAGTCCCAGGTGACTGGAAAAACAGAGACATTGTACCCATCTTTTAAAAGGATAGACTGACAGACCCTGGGTGCTACCCAGCTGTTAGCATCACCTCTGTGCCTGGGGAGGATCACAGAACAGATCCTCCCAGACACTCTGCTAAGGCACATCAAGGACAGGGAGGTGATTTGGGACAGCCAGCAGAGCTTTACCAAGGGCAAGTCCTGCCTCATCAGCCTGTGACCTTCTGTGATGGAGTGACTGCATCACTGGGTAAGGGAAGGGTCACAGATGTCATTTATCTGGACTTCTGTAGCCTTTGACATGGTTCCCACAACATCCTTCTCTCTAAATTGGAGAGAGATAGATTTGATGGGTGGACTCTTAGGTGCATAAGAAATTGGTAGAACAGTTGCATGCAGAGGTCAATGGCTCAGAGTCCTAAAGGACCTCAGTGACAAGTGGTATCCCCCAGGGATCCATACTGGGACCAGTTTTATTTAGCATTTTCATTAATGACATAGATAAAGGAATCAAGTGCAGCCTCAGCAGATTTGGATGAGACACCAAAGAGAGGAGTGACACACCTGAAGGATGGGATGCCATCCAGAGGAGCCTGGACAAGCTCAAGAGGTGAGTGCATGGGAATCTCATGAGGTTTAACAAGACCAAGTGCAAGCTGCTGCACCTGGGTTGGGGCAATCCCTGGTATCAATAGAAGCTGGGGGATAAACAGATTGGAGCAGCTCTTCTGGGAAGGACCTGGGAGTGCTGGTGGATGCGAGGCTGGGCGGGAACACTTGGAGCCCAGAGAGCCAAACATGTTCTGGGCTGCATCCAAAGCAGCATGATCGGCAGGGTGAGGGAGGGGACTCCATTCTTCTTTGTTGAGACCCCACCTGCAGTGCTGCATCCAGCTCTGGGGTCCTCAGCACAGGAAGGACGTGGACCTATTGGAGTGTGTCTGGAGGAGGGTCTCCAAGATGATCAGAGGGATGGGGCACCTCTCCTGTGAGGAAGGGCTGAGAGAAGGCTCTTTCCCAGCCTAGAGAAGAGGGGGTTCCAGGGTGACCTAATTGCTAATCTCTTCCACCCCAAACCACTCTATGATTCTATGATATTGGACTAACTGTTCTAATTATCCTACCTGCCTCCCTTGCCCTTTATCTTGAATTGTCCTTTATATGTGCAGGCATAAAGAAGTCCAAAGTCATAAAAATCTGAAATGAAAAGGTATAGAAACAGAACATGGAATTCTCAGAATATCAAAAGATGGAGCAAATGGAATGATTTACTCAAGACTGTAAAAAATTGCATGTCTGTGTTAGGAAAAATTGGGCATTGATGACTAATTAGTCTTTTGTTTATGTGGCTTCTGAAAAAAATATTGTTGACTTCCTTCTTTGACAATAGGTTTATAAGACGAGTCATCTGATAATGACAAAAGTAATTTGTTATTTACAGAACATTTTTACAGTTCCCTTCACCTGAAAGAGAAATACAGAGTAATAATTATTGTATTTAAAGGTTCACGTTAGAAAAATCCACTTGCAAGTTACAAACACTGAATGGATTGTGCATAGATGTAAATTAGTTTAGAAGCCAAATTTGACTCCTCTTTTCCACAAAACAAAGTGTTATGTCTGTTTTACCCCAATTTGTCATAATTTCTGAAACATTACCAGCAATAATTCACAAATTGCTGTAACTAAATCCCCTGGAGTGCACATAGTTTTTTAAAATATCTGTTAGCCTTTGCTGATCTATTCTCCTCTATGCCCCCATCCTATTGTTAAAAATAATTTTGTTAGATGCTGATTAGCAATTCTGGTTCTAAAGACTGGAATAAAAACAACAGCAAATATTTCAGCTATCTTTATATAAATATACTTATATACCATATAAGCATATGGTATATAAATTCTATATTATAAAAAATAAATATATATATTTGTGGTTTTGCTTCATATATACTTGTTTTTCTTTTCCTTTACTTATTTTGTGTTAATACAAATATCTTTCATTGCCTTTAATGGCTCTTTCTACTTGATACTCTTCTAAAATCAGAATGGTCTGGTTTGGAAGGGGCCTTTAAAGGCCATCTAGTACAACTCTCCTGCAATGAGCAGGGGCATCTTCAACTAGACCAGGTTGCTCAGAGCCCCATCAAACCTGACCCCCTGGGCTGGGGCATCCATCACCTTTCTGGGCAACCTTGGGCTAGTGTTTTATCTCCCTCATCATAAAAATATTCATCCTTGTATATAGTCTGACTCTGCCTTCTTGTAGTTTAAAACCAATGCCCCTTGTCTTGTTGCTACAAGTCCTGACTAAAAAGTCTATTCCCATGTTTCTTGTAAGTCCCCTCTAGGTACTGAAAGGTTGCAACAAGGTCTTCCCAGAGCCTTCTCTTCTCCAGGCTGAACTACTACAACTTTCTCATCCTTTCCTCATAGGAGAAATGCTCCACTCCTCTTGTCATTTCTGTGCTCCAACAGGTCCATCTTTTACATCGTAATTCTTCCAATTAAACCCAAATATCACTGTGCTCTTTCTTCATACTTGGTGGTGCACCCAAATTTCTGCTTTCTTCTACTTCTTTTTTTCCCTCAAACTTACTCTAAGGGTATTGTCCCTTTCCTTCCTATTTTATGTTGCTCAATCAGTCCCTAGTCTCTTCTGCTGCTCATCGCTTCCCTGCCTTCTTATCTGACCTTATGCTTCCAGGCTTTGTGAGACAGGATCAAACAATCCAACAAACCTGCAAGTGTTGAAGGAAGCTTAGCAAGTGAATTTTAGGGCTAGTGTTTGTGTAGATAATGACCTGAACCAAATCCTAAACTGAAACCACCCCCTGTTTCTGATTCTAAGATTTGCAGGACAGTTGACGTCCTGCAATGACAGCCAGGTGACTCAGGCCTGTCTGCATTGTATGACAGGTGCAAGGACAGATTAAATAGCAAGAGACCATGCAGGCACACAAGCATGCTACACTCCCATGTAGTTATTTTCATGTTAATGAAAGTGGGTGCTTTGTGAATGAGACAAGCTGGGTGCACAACGGCTGCAAATTCCAGCAAGGAAGTTCTCTGGTTCAGTCCCATTTGTCTCTGCCAAAAAAAAATATGTAGGGCTAGTTGCAGACAGATTTCTTACAATGAAAATTGTAGCAGTGTTCACTGAAACTGAAAAGACCCACCTGGGCTCCATGCAGCTACTTGGTCCAAGGTGAAGAAACTGTTGCTGGCAGGGGCTCTGGCTGCTTCCTGTGCCATTGCCAGCAGGCAGCACGTAACACATGAGCTGCCCCATGGTTCATGGTGCAGGGGCAAGTCGTGTTTTTTTCAACAGCTAAGGCACACAGGAGTTGGGAAAGAAGAGAACTGTTGTTGAACTCTCCAATGAGTAATAAAGTTGGCTTGTTTAAACCATGAAAAAGTGAGGCTTTCTGGAGCTCTGGGATCTTGGCTTTATTTTTAATCCAGGAACAAGAGAATTGTTTGGAGCTCATGCAGATGGAGAGTCTTCTAATTTATTGCCAAGACTTAGGCTTAGATGGGTATCATCTAAAAGGTGTGGGCATACAGCAGAGAGAAATATTGCCTGGAAATGACTGCAGACTCATGATACTGAAGGTGTTAGATAAACTATGATTAAAAAAAAGTCACACAGCTGCATTATGTCCATATTAAAGCTGTCTAAAAGAAATGCCTGTGTGTTCCTGTTCATTACTGCTTTCAGCTTTATGATTGTCTGCACCCCAGATGTTTTTCATAGAGCAACTTTTTAAATTTTTCTCCTCCCTCTATACAGAAGTGGCCAATAAGTAATGGGGGAGCTATTTGTCTTTTCTCTTCTATACCCTGCATCACCTTTCCTTCATTTTCCATTTTTTCAGACAGCTTATGAAGTATTGTGTCATGCGTTCTTAATAATAGAGTGGGTTCTTCCACATCCATTTGTTTAAACCTGCCAGCACAGTCCTTTGATGCCAGGTTTGTTGAAAAAAACCCTACAGTTTTACTCCCTGGATGGTGCAGAGCTATATTTAGTGAGCCTGGTGCTGGGGAAAAGTTGAACTGCCTCTGTATTTCCATTTGGCTGCTGAGTCTGTCCTTAGCCAGGCATGAGTGGTCAAAGGGTCCAAAGGCAGCCTAGAGCCCACACACTGAGGAGGCCAAAACAAGGGAAGGATTTCCTGGCCCACTCTTGCCCCTGACCAGAATAGCAGTATAAGACAGCTATTGCACAAGAATCTGGATCTTTAATTTTCATCCCCATCTTTGAAACTGGGGAGGGATTGTTAGCACAAAGCAAAGAAGTTTGTTACAGTCAACCTTCTCTTCCTGCCCCTTCAAACAGCCCACTCCAGCAATTCCTCCAAGAGCAAGAAATGTTGCTGTAATGATAAGTGTATATTATATTACTATAATATTGTATCAATAAGACTTCTGTTGCCTCCTTCACATTCTGCATTCTGGCAAGACTTTTAAACTAAGCAGAAATTATTTTACTTATTACAGGGAATTATATTCTCTATATGAAAACATAATTTGATAAAAACATTTTGAGTTCTTAGAGGAAAATAAACATTTTCAAAAAACACTGCAGCTGTAGAGTACATCTGCTTTTCCTCATACTGTGATCCATAATGACTCATTGGGTAACACTGAATGAAACTCAGTGCTAGACATGTAAAGAGAGTTCTGAATTTTCAAAACCCTCAACAGCTTTTGAATTACTATTTGGCCTTATCAACAGGAGCTGGACACTGGCTGGGCACTGTGCTGGTAGATAGATAGGTCTCAGATTTTAGGTATTTTAGAGAATAACTAAGGTGTGCCAATCATCCTGTTCAGGCAAACCCTTACATGTAAATGTCACCAACTCATTATACAGAAATGCTATGAAATACAAACTCAGGCCTGGAAGTCTGGATTAAAAAGGTGAGTTGGGGTAAGAAGGTTATCAAACCTGCCTCAGCAAAGATTCTGTGCACTGCCCTTGTCTGCAGATGGAGGAGATATGTGGTAGTTATGAAACCTTGGAGAAACTGGATAGTGTTGCAGGGGAGCTAATGGCCCCTAGGTATCAGTGTTTGGGGAAATTTGTACATAACTTTAGTGATTGATTTCTGCTGTACATGTCAGCACTGCTAACATCGCCGTATTTATTCCAGGGGAAGGTTATGGCAATCTCCTGGAGCAAACTTCAAACTGAACCACAGGTACCTGTGACTGGGTCCTTTTCACAGCATTTCTCCTGCTGAGAGAAATCTGATCTATGAGTTGTAACTATTGTGACAGCCACAGTGGAGAGGTCTCCTAAACCCCAAAGGAGCTGTTGAGACTGAGAGGTGGAGGAGAGCAGAGTGCTAGACTTGTCTTTCACACAAATTGCGTTGGACAGTGGAGTTAAAAGTGTTGAGGGAGATGAACTTACCTTGGTCTGTTGTTTCATGACTGAGAGTTTCTGAGCTCCCAAGGATATTTCCACCAAAACCAGGGCTGATGTTCCCTCTGTTGGAAAGCAAAAGTAAAGGGATGAAAACCACATCCCAGTTCTTATTTGTATGTGTTTGCTGTGAATTCTGTGGAACTATGCTGGTTGAAACTAAAAAACTAAATTCTTTGCAGGTTTGATCACTTATTTCAGCCAGGCAATTCTTTTCTGGCTTAAAGCAAGTGATTTTTTCCAGTTTCTACAGGAGTAAAGCCTATCTATCAGTATTAAAAAAAAAAAAAATGTATTAAAAAAAATATTTGACAGTAACATCCTCAAATGCTAAAGCTGACAGTAATTTTACTGTAGTGTGGTCATGTTTTTGTAAGCATTGCCTTGGAAGAAATTTTATGTTCCTAGATGGGACAGAAGATGATGACAAAAATGCAAATTAGCATAGCAAACAGGAAAAAGCAGCTAGGCCTTATCTTTGTCTTTGGATAGTGCTTCTTTTGAATCCATAGAATCTGAAGCTGTGAAAAGAGTACACAACCTTACAAAGGTATACCCAACATCCCTGAATTTTCTGAGATTGAAAGAAATACAGTCTTGCAGTTCTGCATCACCAGGTTAAACATGCATTCCCTTCAGACTAGGTGCACTTTGCCCTGCTGTTCTCCAGTGCTGAGCACCTGTGCCCATGTGAATATACCATGAGGTGATACATGCTGGAGGGGATATTTCAGTGTTTAGTTGAGGGTTTCATTGCTGTGAGCTGGGTCCAGGCTTGATCTAGTAGAAATCAGTGCTAATCCACTGTCAGCAGTGGTTTTTTGTGTATTAAATAGTTATAGTATAGTTCAGTATATAGTATATAGCATATAGCATATAGCATATAGCATATAGTATATAGTATATAGTATATAGTATATAGTATATAGTATATAGTATAGCATAGCACAGCATAGCAATGGCTTCTACAGGTATGTGTTTGGATTATACCAGATTCTTCAGGTGAAAACAATTACATTCATATTCAGTGAAGATGAAAAGGAAAGATACAAATGTATAAGTTTTAAATGTGTGGCTTTTGGAGTTGATGGCAAATAAGGACTATTTAATAGCATATCCTGTAGAACTGAGACCATGGAGATGCACTGCACCAGAGTTTCACCATGTCCTTCCAAGAGAGGAAG
The DNA here is from genome assembly GCA_013400575.1 of Peucedramus taeniatus. Classification (NCBI taxonomy): domain Eukaryota; kingdom Metazoa; phylum Chordata; class Aves; order Passeriformes; family Fringillidae; genus Peucedramus; species Peucedramus taeniatus. Next base: position 329,891 of record WBNO01024097.1, read on the forward strand.
AGAGCTTGCTTTCAAGATTGTTTTTACAAGTAACTGTAAGAGAAAGTGATAAAAATCCCTTTGTTTTTCATCCTGCTGAATTGAACTGCACATTACATGGTATCTTGTATGTAAAGGGAAATTTAAGAAATGGAAATTAATAATCAAGAGTTTTGTGCACCCTACATCCTCTGAGGAAGTCTGTGTGGACTGCTGGTTTACCAGAGACACCTTTTCCATCACAGTCAAATCTGATTACTGCTTTTCTGCCCCATCTGTAAACCAGAGATGATATTTCTTCACATTTTAGATAACTCGAAAGCTAAAACAACAAATATTTGTAACTTGCTTTGTGATTCTGAATCACATAATTTTCTGGCACTTTTCTGTTACATACTAGGAGTTATGTGAATCTTGATTTCTCAGACAGGCTTTATCTTAGGGCTAGGAAAAGGCAGCTTCCTGAAAAGTGTACTATATATTTAAAAATTGTATCCCTTCTAAAGATTTCCTTGTGTTTTATCTTCAGGTTATTAACATCCTGCAGCAAGTTGTCACTTCAGCCTAAAGGTTTGTGGAAGAAATAAACTCTACATGAAAACTGAATGTAATTAAGTCTTACATTGAGGACCCTGATGAGTGATACACAGGGAGAAGTAGAAGATGGTGAATTTCACAGAGAATGTGACTGAGAAGTGCAATATTAATCATGATATCCATGAGACATTATCCCCTGTGGTGTACATATTTGTGTTCATATTAGGCTTGCCAGCTAACTGCCTGTCACTGTACTATGGGTATTTACAGATCAAAGCTAAAAATGAATTAGGTATCTACCTTTGCAATTTGACTATAGCAGACCTGCTGTACATATTTTCTTTGCCTTTTTGGCTTCAGTATGCTTTACAGCATGACAACTGGACCTACGATGAGCTGCTGTGCAAAGTTTGTGGCATCATCCTGTATGAGAATATCTACATCAGCGTGGGCTTCCTGTGCTGCATCTCCATCGACCGCTACCTGGCCGTGGTGCACCCCTTTCGGTTCCAGCGCTTTCGGACCATGAAGGCTGCTGCCATTGTGAGCATCATCATCTGGGCCAAAGAAATTATGACATGCAGCTTTGTCTTCACACATGGGGAGATCAGTATGGATGCTGAGAGCCACTTGGTGTGCTTTGAGCATTACCCCATCAAGAAATGGGAGCACAATGTCAATTACTACCGCTTCTCTGCTGGCTTCCTTTTCCCCTTCTTTCTGCTGGCCTTCTCCTACTGTGGGATTTTGCGAGTTGTCCACAAGAGTCCTGGTACTCAAAAGAAGAAGAAAATCCAAATTAAAAGACTGGTATCAAGCACTGTTTTCATATTTTTAGTCTGCTTTGGACCATACCACATCCTACTTGTAGTTCGTAGCTTGTTGGAGAACAACTGCTCATTTGCTGAGAAAATATTTAATGTTTACCATATTTCTCTCCTGTTAACTACTTTTAACTGTGTTGCTGACCCAGTATTGTACTGTTTTTCCAGTGAAAGCACTTACCAGAACTTTGTCAAGATGAGAGACTCTTGTCTAACATGTTTAGGCCATCTGAGAACTGAGACAAAGGAATCCTATCCACTGAACACTACTGAAACTCCCGACAGAAAACAGCATGAACAACAACCAGTGTTATTACAAATACCAGTTGATAGTGCTGGAATGAAGGACTGCTTCACAACTAATGTAGACAGCCTATAGCATTAATCAAAAGGACCTTAATCCTACACCTGTAGCTATGGCCGCGTTTGTGTATCTGTCTGAACTGAGTTTGTATTACAACAGTGTCACCTCCCAAAGGCTTATGAGCAATGCTGTACAGTGAAGCTGTTTCTAGAGGTGCTTGGACCCTGGCAATAATGTGCTAGGTCAGTTCAGTTATAATCACATATCTCTTCTGCTACCACTTAAAACCTGTTTGTCTTGATGACTGCACTGACTGGAATAAGCTAGTACTGATGGTATGTAGTTCTGGTGAACTCATCTTTAGCTGCTTTCTATTTGCCCCTGTAGCATCTAAAGAAAGTCATTCTCTACGAGCTGTCATCATTGTTGAAAAGGTCAGAGACAAAAAAAATTAAATGTCCCCATATACACTTTTAAAAAGTAAAGGCCCAACAAAACACTTCTGCAACATCTCTGTAACTCTCTGAAATAACTTCTCCTTCTGCAAGTTTCAAAGCCTGCAGAGACCATGCCAGAACCAGATTCCTAAAACAATCAGTCTGATAGTGCGAGACATTATGGGAGAACATGCACGTGGAACTCAGCACCTGCTGAGACTGTCAGGCTGTTATTTGACTGCTGAGTCTCAGACTTTAAACCTCATGGTAAGGCTCCCAGAGACTTCTGGAAGTATGAGACTCTGGGCTTCAATGGGTGTCAATAACTTTGTTTGTTGACTTGGAAGAGAACAAGAGGTTGGTAGTACGTGAGGCACTTTGATCCCATGTGCTTCTCTGAGTTACTGCGTTCAAGAATATTTATTTACATCTAAATTCTACTAAACCTTGCTAAGGTTTTGATTGTGTCCTTTGCAATTTGTGTGTCTTGCTCAGCACAGACCATGCAGGCAATTAAATAACAATGCATTTGTCAGGGAAACTGTTGAATGAATTCTGTTTAAACCCTTTTTTTGCCCAAAGATAGTATAGTTTAGGGTTTGGTCATTGTTCAGTAAATACAGTATCAGATATATGATGTATGAATGATCTGTGTCCTGGTTTAGACAGAAACAAAATATAGGAGTAAGTGGAGAATAATGCCTTTAAAGATGTGGGAGTTGTGCTCCACAGTATTGTTTCTACCACCACCTCCTCTCTAGGATTCTTTGGTTTTTTTTGGTTGCACTAATGAATCCTGTGTGATTCTTCTTTGTGATCTGCTCATCACACTTCCTTTTACCCGTAGCTGTTACACCATGAATATTGCCTTGTCCTTTCAATTCTCTGGTTTCAGACCTTCCTTGAAACACCTCTCTCTCTGCAGCCCGGAGCTCATAACTTCCAGTAGTATAATCAGTTTTGTTTCTTTGGTTTGCTTTTGAGTCAAAAAATTGTCTAGACAGATGGTCTACTCCTGCTATCTGAGTATGTCATTGTAATACAGCCTTGCTTGTCATCAGATTCCAAAAGGAATATATTCTAACAGTTTTCTGGAAACCACCTTGAGAGTGCAATAGTGGATATGATTAGTGGATGTGTTTAATAAAGAATGTTTTTATAATTTTCTTTTTATATTTTTTCACACCATGTTTGAAGTAACTATCTTTTAGCTTTGGCCCGCAATTTCTATTTGCGAGGAGATCCTCTCCTCCCTCCTCTTGCAGAAAGGATTCATGTCCCCAGTCCCAAGAGGGGATTAGGTTTGCTTAGGTTAACATTTGATTTGTTTAATTATTTTACATTTCTTTATACTTTGACCACTCAGCTGGATTAATTACCTTATATCTGCATTTTTTTCTCCTGACTATTAGCACTGTTTAGCTTTATTTTCTCCTAATCTTTCATCTCATCTGCTGTGTATTCCAAGGGGGTCGTAAGGCAGGGACTCCCTCCCGACTGCTGCAGTGCTGAGCTTGTACTTTGTTAAGCATCAGCAGGACCCCCACGACCTGTCAGGCTGCAAGACACACGTGGTTTGTTCTAGGATTAAATATTTGTTGTTGTGTTTATGTGTTGCTTCTTTACAGTTCCCCATGCTGTTTAAATTAGACAACTGGAATGCAGAGCATGCTGTACTACATGGAATTGTCATCTGAGGGATTAAGGCTCATTTGAGTTGGAACTTTGATGTGGTTGGCTTTGGTCAGCTGCTGCAGTCTAAAATCAGATGGAAACTTGTATAACACAGTGCAGCATTCTGCTACAGTTCTCAGCACTTAACCTGCTAACCCAGAACAGAAAGGAGGCATTTTTTTCTTTTTTCCCCTTTTTTTTCTTGAGGCCAATATTTTATCAATTCTTTCTGTACTGTAACTCTTTGGCTTGGGCTGCAGAACTGTAACCAATATAGCAGGAAGGTAACTCCCACTCAGAGCTTTTCCTTCCATCTCACATTGAAACACATTCACTCAAGGGTCCTGCTAAGGTTGCCAGAGACATGCTACACATGCTATTGAAGTAAATGTTTGGGACTGCACACAAAAAGGCATTTTAAAAGCACACTCTAGAGAAAAAGAGAAATAAATTATTAAATTTTGTATTTCTTAATGAAAACTGACTATTAAGGCTTGTATTTTGGGGAGAAAAAGAGCAAAAGCTACTAAATGAAATTTTTTGACAAAAGTTAGTGCTTGGAAATACACATTGCACCTGTTAGTGTAACATGTCAGTAGCACAGAGAGAATAAAATCAGCTGCTTCTTTTAAAATTATGCCAATTTCATTCTGTGAGTTCTGTGCAGCAGTGAATATATGTCATCCTGTGGGGTTACTGGCTTTGGCAAAAAGTTCAAGCATTCATAAGAAATATTTTACTTAATACTTATAGTTTGGAGAGTTTGGAGACTTCTAAAGGAGGTATTTTCTAATTGTGAAACTTCCAAGATACTTTTCTATAACCTTCTTTGAGAAAGTTTTAGATAAAATGAACCTAAAAAAAAATGACTGATCTAGAAAATAAACATTGGGATCTTTGGTGAACCTGAATGTCTAGCAGAAGTCTGGCATTAAGATTTCTTTCTGTCATGTGTGCAACTATTTTATGTCTCTAAAGGCTCTGTATCCTCAGGGACTTCAGGAGATTAATGTTCAAAATATGCTGGTGTTTGTGGTATAAAATTATTTTCCTCATTCTGAAAAAGTTAAGTTGTTTGTCTTGCATCGAAGAAGGAAAATAAAACTCACCTGCCAGGAAGGAAAAGAGATACAAAGTGTTGCTCACTGCTGAAAGTCCAACTAAAGGCAACTTCCATTTCATGACAGGTAAAGCACCAGTGCTCAAGGGGTGGTGTCAGATTACCCTCCCCTCTCTGCTGGGAGGGCTGACAACCAACAGAACTTTAGTCCTGACACTCACCTGGAGTTAAGGCAAAATTACAGTTTTAAATGACAAAAGCACAGTTCACAACCATTTGTCATGAACTGCTTCAGGGTTAGTAATCCTATGGGGTAGAAATTAATGTTACTTCACTTGGTCTTGTCAGGAGCTGAACATCTACAACAGGAATTCATGTAAAAGTTTATTTACATAATGTTATTTCATACTGAATGCAAAGGTTTATTCATTTCTAATCATACTTTAATTTCTAATAATTAATTTTAATCATTATTTTTGTATTCAATTAATATCTTTGTAACAACAGGTTGCTCTGAAATGTCTACAACTTTTCTTTATTACCCATAAGGTGGCAAAATATATAAGAGACAAACTACTAATATGACAGGGGGTAATGCACAGCCGACCCTTTACACAGATCTGCACTGCTGCCCTTATTTTCATTAGCTCAGTTAAAATTTTCTCCTTCTCACACTTCCACAAACTATCCCCCACCATAAGGACAGTGTTACTGGGGGGCTACAGGAAGTGTGCAATGGAGCTCTCACTACTGTAACACTGCAGTTTTGTTTTGAATCTTCCCTCTCTACTGTAGCTGTTTTCCTCACCACAAGTATTTTTAAATCCAAGTTGCTATGCAAGTTACTTCCTGTTGCAGTTACGAGGTTAGTAAAACAAGAACAGCAGTGCAATAATATCTCATTGTAATTTCATGCTTTCTCTGTAAAAGCCAAATCACCTCATATTATATAATATCATTTAATATTTATTTTCAATTTAAAATTACAAAATTCCATTTTCCATTATAAAATTACAGAAAAGAAAGGTAGATCAAGTGGATGATATTCTCTTCTTGTTTCACAGAGATGTTGTGAGGATGACAATGAAAGGCTGTGTGTGGTCAAGACACCAGAGATGAAAAGTCTTTTTTTTCTGATCTTTTACACCTTGAGAGAGCCTCAAAAATAAGGAAATGACATAGGAGCAACTCTTGATGCAGAAATCACTAGGGGCAGTCACTGTTGTGCTTCCTGCAGCAGCTTTTCAATCATAAGTGAATGGGTGCTGTAGAAGGGCAGCCCATCCACTTCCATCTCCAGACTGGCAGTTTTGCCACTGCGGACCCCGAGCTGCACAAGTGCTTTCAGAAGCTTTTCCTCCTTGAAAAACAAAGAAACAGAGTATAATTAAAATTCTGAATCAGACAAGGGCAGTCATCAAGATCTTTATTTTACTTCTGGGAGAGACTGACCATATACTTCATATTTATTTTGCCATGAACTTGCAAGTACTATCTTGTCCCAAAGAATATGTTCAGCATCTGGAGCTCAGGGAGCATCTGAAGGTTTATAATCTTGACTACTATTTAACCACTGAATATTAGTTTTCTCCACACAGCTTCAAACAGAACATTAGTGTCAATTCAGAAACATCATTTTTTGCTTGGTTTCAAGTTCATATATTGCACAAATCAGAATCAGAGGAACCTCCACCCAAAGTATCTCAAAAATCCATCTGTGGTTGCCCCAGCCAGGCAGCTGGCTGCAGCTGCATTTTTATCGAAAAAGACAGAAGGGAAGGAGGATGCACCAGGAAAAAACGTTACAGAGAGCACCTGGATGGGCTGCACACTCACTTTCCTTTCCTGCAGCTTCTCTGAACTCTCTGTGCCTTTGGCCCCCTCTTCCCTTTTCATTATTGATTTAATGAGAATTCTGGTTGCTTAGGGAAGGAGTGGGGAGAAAACAACCTCGGAAATTGTGCTTCCTTGGCACGCTCTGAACCAGCATATGCTTTGTTTAGAAGTACAGTTATTTTCTTGCTTAACTAATATAAGCAGATAACAAAGCGTGTTCCAAGTTGAGCTGTAAAAGTACACAGAGAGAACAAAATCCTTTTTTGTGAGCTATGGGCCAGTTAGCATTGTGGGATGAAGAGATGGGATAAAATGAGCTCTCAAAAAAACACAAGGAACGGTGAAATTTAAGATCTGGTTTCAAGTGAATGTATGTCTGGCATAAACTGCTCTGCTTTTCATTTGTCATGATACATACATGGTAAAATTTCTTATTTTTTAGCATTTACTATAGTGAGAATTTATTCCTTGAATTCCGTTAATAAAAAATCTAAGAAAACTAAAAACTAGTCACTTTTTAGCTTTCCCTATGCCAACCCTGTGACAGGTTATATAAGACCTTGAAACACTCACCTATTTATATTTTCTTCTCTCTTTTTACTAGGAACTCCCTTTCTGGTCTTTGTCTACTGTGCCATTTCCATTTCCATGGAAATTGCCACTGCAACAATCCTACCAGTGTCCTTGACAAAGAACTTTCTAGGTTTTAACACTTTGTATTTGACATTACCACACAATAACCTAGCAGAAGTTCTTTATCTCCTGGACACAAATGAATGATGAAAAAAATATTGTAACATTAAAATATCTAATTTTCTCTTATCAAATGTTAGGATTTTTTCTAGGAACACTTCTAACCCACAAAGAATACAGTAGCTGTAGATCTGGATTGAGACACAATATGATTGTATTTTACCTAATAGAGTACATGGCCAAAATATATGTTGAATGAAGCAAAGCATGCCCTGCATGATCAATTCAGTTTAATTTTGTAACCTGCTCTCTGAATGCACTTTCTAAAGATCTGTCTTTTATTTCCTGGTAAATCATCCTAATTCTTAGCTCCAACAAAATTAAATGAGGCTCTGGTTTTCCACTAAAGGAAAAATATGCATAGTTACATGGTGTCAGCAGTGACATAGCTATTTAAGGAAATTATCTGGATACACTAGTAGCATAAAATTTGCTACTTTATAATTAATAAAATTATAAATATACATCAGTTTACATCATATGAATGATCATAAATGGTATATATACATAAATGCAAATATATACAACTGATCTTTCTGCACAACAGAGGTTTCTCTTAGCATTGAGTGTATCTAAACGCAAAAGGCAAAGGAGATCTCTCCTGTTACAAAAGAGACACCTAAATTGGATACACAAAAATGTAATCTCTAATACAAATAGTTTATGCTACATATTTACATATTAGAGCTCTCTGATCTGCTTATATGAGGTAAAAAAGTTTTCTTGCATAATTCTACATAACTAATATGCCCGATAAACCATAGTCTGTCATCAGATGCTACAGTTTCCATTAGTAATAAGGAAATACAATGTATAGCACGCTTCCTTAGCTGTTCAGTGCTGCAATTTGACCACAGCTTTCTCTTTAGTAAATAATTATGTTGGGAGTGGAGTAACTGGAAAAAAGAATCTAATTAATAGAAAAACATCTCGTTAGTTTGTGCTTTATTCAAGGGGAAAAAAACTTCCTTATGAATGACAAAGCTAATAAAGCACACTAAAAATATGTCACACCTTTATATATTTATAATATAATTCATATTCTTATAGGTCATAATTTTAAAAAATACTATACAGCTAATATGTTGCCATTATTAAAAAGTTCAGTAAAAGAACAAGTGCATGATATATTGACCTGTTTGTGAGATGCAATGAAATGCAGAGTTGACTGTAAGATGTTTAGCATTAGCTACATTTGGGTATGTATGAATGAATTAATTTCATTAGAATCACTTTGGTGTAAAAGCACTGTGAACATCTGAAAAACCAAGCCAATACCATAACCAAATTATTAGGTAAGCAAAGGTAAAGGTAAGCAGAGATTGTTTAGGTCCAGTTGTTTCCTCTTCTGCAGTTCTCAGCATGAAACAAATGCTTTGCAGCATCTCTTGCTAAGATGTGTGAAAGGCTCATCCATGAACTCAGAACAATCTTAGTTTGCTGTTCAGTGGGAAGGGAGGGCTCTGCAGTTCTGGGGTTTGGCAGTGCAATCCTGACACTGCTCGAACACCAGCCTGAAGGGAAATAATGTTGGTGTTTCAGGGGAAGTCTTCACCTAGTAATTATGACCTGCATTCATGGAAGTGCCATTTTTTGAAGAAAAATAAAACACATTATAAGAAAGCTGTCTGGTGCTAAGGGACTCTTTCAAATGTCCTCTTTCCAATTACAGTCACAAATATAAACACTGAGAAGGATCTGTGTGGTGTTGCTCTTTATCTCACTAGGGTAATTCTTGTAGCATTAAATGAAGCTGAATTTTGCAGAAAGTAGCCATATAAACATAAATGGTCTGTTTTTTTTATACTAATGGAGTATGTGGATACTAATGTGTTCAATCTTCTGCACTGTTCATTGTTGTGTGATTTATAATTAAAGATATAATATTTTCTTGTCAGACATTTTGTCATTTTCTCTCCTCCACAAAACTGTTTCCATTAATTTTATCTCAACAGATTTTAGTATTGCACTTTCAGTAGCCCATTATTGTATCATTAATATTCCCAGTTGTATAGCTTAGTAAAACAAAAACAAGAATGTTTTCCTGTACACAATATAACATTTAATTACAGTATCTCATTACCAGGAATTTTGATCACAGTCATTTTAGGATGCATTAATTTAAAGGTCAATAACCAGTAGATGCAACAGGAAAAAACATTGAAAACTGAAAAATAATTAATGTTTTATGAAAAAGACTGTGCTGAAAAGGGCCATATAAGCTTTGTTAAACTATATGGCTATGCCAAGTGTTGGGATCAGTTTCAGTTTTATGACCTTTAGATGAAAAACTAAGACAGCAAGAATTTAAAAAAAATAAGTGAGATATACTCTAAGTTACTTAAAAGGTGCTTCTTTGGAACTTCATGCAGAATGCAGTCCTGTCATCTCACGAGAAAAACGTCTTTGTTTTGGGCAGTAGCTATGGTAGATGGATTGCATTTTGCTTAGCATTCTTGGACGTCACACTCTTAATGGGTTTGTCTAAACCTCTGCTAATAAAGCTGAATCTTGAAATCTTGAAGCTCCTAATTTATTGAAAAGTTGTGGAACAAGTCTTATTTAATCATTAGGGGTGTGTGTGTGTGTGCATGTGCGTATAGACAGATTTTTTTTAACCACTGCCAAGTTAAAAATAGAGGCACGTGCTTAGGAGGATGAGCACAGATCACAGTCATTTCTCACCCCTCTCAGTTATTCTACTTTTTCTCAGTCTGAAACCTTTGCATTCCCAGAATATCACACTGTACAGAGCTGCATTAGTCAAAACACATTTAAAAATATTCATGTCAAGTTTTTCTCCAACTTTAATTTAGAAACATTCAAAACTAATTGTAGAAAGGTTCCAGCAAACTAGAAAAGGGGAAAGATCAGAAGTAAGGTACAAAGATCAGAAGTATGGAGTGGCTACTGCATAAGAACTGTGACATTTGATTTTGGAAGCATAAATGTAAAGGAAACTACAACAGAGGATTATAAAATCATGAATGATACTAAGGAAGCAAACAGGGAATTTTAATCACTGTATCTCAATACAAGGATTTCTTGCATTGCCCATAAAATCGTAGCACTGTCTTCTCCTTGAAGCTACAAGATATGAACAAATTCATATTGGAGGATTTTTATTTGCAATCTGTCTCCAATCCTTTGTGGAAAACAGTCTAAGGACAGCATGGCTGCTCCGTCACAAGGAATCCCTAGAAGTGCCCAAAGACCTTGTGAAGGTGAGGTATTGAACCAGCAGCTGGTGGCCACTTCCATCTGCCTGTCATGAGCAAGTCCCAGCCCCTGCCCAGGGGAGTTACCTTGGTGACAGACGGCAGCGCGGGCAGCCAGAGGCTCTGGCTCGGTGGGAAGCCCAGGGCTCTGCGCAGGTAGCGGTCGTGGATGGCACAGCAGCGCAGCACATGCAGAGCACAGGCAATGGCGTAGCCGCCCCAGTTAGAGACCCCTGCGAAGAGAGGCACTGTGAAACCAAACTGCACAAATTGGCTGCTTAGTGTCCAGAGTGTGTCACACACATCCGGCCAGGAACAGAGAAACCTGAGCCAAAGGACCATACGGACCACCCAGTTCACAACTTGGTCTGTGCTGAACACCTGTTCTCTCTCACTGTGAATTTTATTTCATGCTAGTGTAAAACCAGGAATTTTAACTACAACATTCCATGTTTCTTGAACATCAAGAACATACATCTGTCCTTGAGTGATTATCGAAAGAACTTATCTCTTTGTAAAGGGGAAATATGACTAATTTATGCCTGATAGGGCCACACTCTAAACAGAAGTTTATCAATTATGCTGAAAATTTGTATGTGCACAGACATTTTAATTCCCACACAGATCACTTCTGCAGTCTTCCTTATTAATATTTGTTATTGAGTAATCCGGTCTAGTGAAAGGTTTCCTGCCCACGGCAGGGGGAGTAGGAACTGGATGATCTTCAAGGTCCCTTCCAACCCAAACCATTCTAAGATTCTGTGGTTCTATGATTTTATATAATGTGTGATTTTTCAAAAATACTCAGGATTTGCCCAACTATTTCCAATTAAGTGCATTTTGTTCATGGAACATTCTCAATTTTCAGTCAGTTCTTCTGAAGCAATATGCGCTTAACTCTTCAGAAAATGTCCATAATACAGAGATAGATCAGTTGGCTGAGGATGACTTGGAAAAGGCCAATAAAAATTACTTGGAAAGACAAATGTTTCCTTGTCAGTTCTATTCTCAAACATCAGCTACTCTCACACCCACCAAAAATCCCTTACCAGCTACAACAGTAAAATCAGCTTCAACATCACAAGCTATAACATCTCCATTTTTTATGTGCTTCTTCACAGCATCTTTTACTTTGCCCATTCCTAATTCATTTCCTCCATCTCCAACACCTTTATAAAATAGAAGAAGACAAAATGAGTATGAACACAGCATATAACTGACAATCCCTTTAGAAAACATCCAGTTTCTCCCCCGAAGTTGCTGTGATAGTTCATAGCTCCATATGAGATGGTTTATCCTTTTTCATCCACAGCACCTAAAAACAGAAGACTGTAAATGAAATAGCTGAAAGCATCATCAATTACATGCCAATCTCTAAGTTTATCATGCAATGTACACTGTACATTGCGTGCATGCAAAAGAAATCAAAATTATCAAGTGGTTGTGAACAGTAAACTTTGCTTATGGAAGGCCTTACATGAATGCTCTATATAATCTGTTATCACAAGTTCATCAGCACAAAGAAAGAAAGAAGATAGAAAATTAAACCCAAATCAACCTGGGAAATCAGCCAACAATTCTATGATAAAGCAAGCATAAAAAACTTTGGCTTGTTACAAGCTTTAATCTAAAACACAGAATAGAAATTACAGTCATTGCAGAAAGACAAGCAAAAATATCCATAAGGATTTGGGCAGAAGCAGGCCTGACTGTACTGCCCATCTGTTTGATACAGATCACTAACGTGCCACAGTACACAAAGAGCCCAGCCCCACATACTATTACTGTTTTCATTTTCCACAGTCACTTACCAAAAAAATAACTAGCTTTTACTTATTTTAATTTTCTTATACACTGGATGTGAGACCTTGATTTTTGTCGCACAAATAGAAATACTGTGTATTTGTTTGTCTTAGTGATTTTAGTGAAATCAGTGGGATCTATGCAATTCCAGGAAAATTTCTAGGCAACCCAATATCTGGGACATAAAGTTGTCAGATGTCATTTAGATACCTGGAGATGAGGGTAACATATAAACTAGCAGTTTACATAAAAGCTAGATAGTATCTCTAGTCTCTTACCAACATATTAAAAAACATATTAAAATAATTTATTATTTATAATTATTAATAAATTATTATTACTATTTAGTTGGAAATTAAAATTTCTCTTTCATCTGTTATTCTGAATAGCATCTTCTCCAATTTGAAGATTTTACAGGAAAATCCTAGACCATGTCTGTGAAATAGAACAGTGAAGAGCTCCGAGTCCTCACTGTGATGTATCAGATTTGAATTTGAAATGTGACTGTACTCTAATGCATAGCATGTGTTACAGAAGAGAAATTACAATATTTATAATTTACACTTCAAGCCCTGAAAACTGGTAAATTTAACACTTTTAGTAACTACATAAATATCTGATGTGTCTGTAGAGAATTTCTTCTTTAAGTGAAATGGAAAGTTATTTCTCAGCAGCAAATTTTATTTGATTCCTTAAGTCTATCCAGTCAAGTGGGGCGTAACTGAGTGACACATAGCTTACATAAAAGGATTTGCCATGGAACAGCCACTCTTTTTTATCTGCTTTAATAATCTGCTCACACTTATTTCACCATTGGGAGTTAATGGTGCTTTCAAAAACCTTTTTATTGGTAGTACTTTTCAAATAGGTATTGATATAATCCTGATCCTTCTATCCTCATATATAAATATAGAAGTTCTACTGCTTTGTAAGAGCCGCACACAAAGTTCTGATTTTTCTTATACTCAAAATTAAAATTTTTGCTCTTCATACTCTTTAAAAAGGCTGAGATGAATTCTTAACCCATGAAAAGAAACAACAGTTTCTCTAACTGAAATATATCCATTGCTCAGGGCTTTTTCTATCAGCCCTGCTTTGCTTTTCCTGTCTTTTTGGGAGTCCTGTCACCAGGATGGCTGCACAATTAGTAGATTGTTTGCTGTGTATTGTTGCTGTATCACTGTGGATGGATCCCATTTGTGTGACATTGGGAGGAAAAGAACACCCCACTGAAAAGTCTCCTGTCCCATCTGTTTTCTTCTTCCTCCACACATTGCCAGAGAACTGTACTTTACTGCAGATCTCCAGAGTGAAATTCACCTGTGCAAGTGCAGCCATCCATACATGAGCCAGTCAGCTATTTTGCTTTTAAAGTCAGCAGAGAAAGAAACACTCCCTTCACACATTCAGTTCATCTCACCCCAAGGCAGACATCTCAAATATAGATGTCTGAAAATAGGCAAGATGAATCCTCTTCTAAAGGCCCAATTTCTTTCCAGGCAAAGGAAAAATAGTTCTGCTGGATCTTCCATGCAAGTTCCCACTGACTACATTGTTTTCTGAAACTACATTCATGAAATATGCAGGAGACATCAGTCTTCTGTGCTAAAAATCTTTTGTATGAAAGGAAAATGTATGAACCCATTTTTTCATGCAGTACCTTGGAAAGCTTTTAATCAGCTCCTATATAAATAGCATATAGCTATGTCAATTGTATGACAGCTGAAAAAAATAATATGTGGTTCTAGTAACATCTCTTAATATTTTATTTCAGACTTATGTGGAAAATTAGTTCCTTCCAAAATCAGCCTTTCATGTCTTCTTACTCTGTGAATTCCTCAAGGCTGCTCCTCACTCCCTGAGTTTTTAGGATGTCAGTACCCATACAATTGCAGCATTGCTCATGCTTTATCTGTGGTCAAACTACCAGATCCGATTTTTTTTAAAAACACAGATCTTGTTTTAAATGCAACACTTGACAGCAATTAATCAGCATGTAACAAATGTTCTAACATTTCCCCTCTCCACCTACTGACACAGTGCTTCTTGCCACGGAGCACACTATATAAAGAATTTCTGTAGGCTGAGAACTTGATCTTTCTGGTATTCCAGCCTATAAGGTTATTCAAGTACTCCACCCTAATTCTGTACAATATTTGTATTTATTCTGGAACTAATCAGATGCCTCCAAATTCCTACTGACCATAAAGAAAGTTGAAGACAGCCCCACCAGAAAAAAATTTACTCTGATCAATAGCAACACGTGGCTATCAGTAATGGGAGACAAAACACAAAGGCCACAGGGGCTAAGTTAAACTACACTTGGCAGAAACACATTGAAAAACCCAACACCCAACCCAAGAAATTGCTGCCCAATTAAAATAACAGACACAAAAAATTAATGTGATAAGCAAACCAAGAAATGTTAACTGAGTAACTGACCATTTACATTGAATGTCTGAAACAATTACATTGTATTCTTCTAGATACCCAGTTAGTTCTGCAGAGCAGAATATCCACTTACACAGATGCCATGGGAGATCAGGGCAGATCCCTTCATTGTCCTCTGAAGCCTCTGACTTGTTAAACCATTTTCTTTGCAGAAATCTCTTTAGATAAAGTTCACAGCACTGAGACACAGTGAATTTGAATAACTGCTTTTCTTCTTTATCACAAGCCTGTGGTATTTTTTATTAATGACATTTCATTGTATATTTGAATATTCAGAGAATGTTTGAAACAAACTACATTCTGCTGAGCAGATTCAAATTCTCAACTGGCAGAACATTCCAAACTCTAGAAAATGAATAATATGCTTTGAGCTGCTGTGGGAGATATTTGAAGAGATTAGGGTATTTTTACTCAAGGAATCAGGTTGTGATGTTATGTAAGTAGCTGGAGAGATCGAATTCTTGCATCAACAACGTAAAATCAGGAACAGGAGTTGAAACTAACAGCAACAGATAAAGCTCTGAGGCATTTTACTAGACACCTTTACAAAACAGAGCTTTTCCTATACTTATTCAGTCAATCTTTGTCCTCTGTTGAGATTGCCAAGACAGTGCCATCTAGAGTGCTTCCTTTTGAATGTTGGAAGGTACATCTTATGAATAGGAAAAAAAACCTGAATTAAATCTAAATACAAAGTATTGCAAATTTTACAATAATAAAAAATATCAGTGAAATCCTGTGCTACAGAGCTTTTAAATGATACCAATAGAGTGAAATCAGACTATGCATTATCTCTGCAGAAGCTCTCTAAATTCTGTGGAAACATTTGAAAAACAACAAAACTGAGAAGTCAAAGTTCCCATGTTTTTGGTAATACTTAGGAGTGAGTCCACAGCACTATAAGAAGAAAAAAGCTAAATCAGCAGATGTGTTCTGATGTGACAGAAATCAGTCTGGCATGGGTACTTACTTCTAATTTGATTTTAATATTTACAGAGATTATGTATCTCCAAAACTCCCATTTGGGCCACACATGATAGAAGGAAGCATTTGATTGTACAAGGATATTGTACAATGATCTATGGCATATTTTTTTCCAAACCAGATTTAATAAGTTTTCAAGAAAAAAAAGTTTGTTGCCTAAAGAGTGGAGCAGCATGCTGACAAAAGCATTCTCATTAGAGGTATTAGCAAAGGCCAGTGTTGTTCTGGGGGGAAGCACAAGGCATTCCTTTCAAGATTCTTACTGTATGCATGGATTTTGTTGGAGAAGGCACTATTTTAATAAATGCAAATATGTAATCCCGGCTTAAATAAATGTACTGCTAAAGACAATATAAATAAAGATTCTATCCAGACTGCTGTTTTAACTTAGATGTAAGAATCATAAAACCAATACTTTAAAAAGGAGTGTTACCATCCAACAACCATTTATGTTCTATGTTGCTATCAACACAAGAAATACAGAATAAAGTCACTATCAAAAACTGCTCTTAGAGTGTATGTACATAGACTTATGTATAGGTAATACATCTGTGCTTGCTTTTTTGCTTTCTTGTCCTTAAATAACTTTAAAATATTTTTTTTTTTGGCTGTGAGAATCCTTCAATAGAAATTCAAGAAACTTGTAATTTTTCTCCAGCAACAGTGTCTTCAAATCCAATCACAACAAACAGCTGTAGCCTGAAAGCAGCCACTCAGCACCTTCCTTCTGCTCCCCCTCACTACCAGTAAGAGTTCCTGCTCTGTGCTTCCCTTACTTCTGAGAACATCACAAAAACTCACACTTACCTGTTGTTGTGATTCCTGGAATAGTTTGTGCAGCTAAAAATAGTTCATCTATGGGATCCACGAGATGTTTAATGTTAACTTTCCTGGCATTGTAATAATTGCCATCAGCAGCCATCCCAGCACGCTCTATTGCTACCAGGTGATCAAATCTGGTTAGAGGGGAGTGAAAAACGAGAGGGAAGAAGTCAAAGCTGTGATTTTCACATGAAAAATACTTCTGTTGGCTGCTTGTGCTTGGTTCTATTTTTTGACCTTTTGGGATTCAAGGTAAAACTTGGATACTGTTTTGTTACTTCTGAATGTAGTTGTCTATGGTTTTTTTCCAAAGGTTAGTTTAGGTTTTTTTTAATAGCTTTAGTGCAGCTCCCCCAAACCACATTTGCTACCAAGAAAAGGAGAAGTTCCCGCAATCCTCCAAGCCAGCAATCCTTTGGGTCAGCCATCTGGCCTGGCTCTGTTTCACATTAAAGCAGACAGCATCTTGTAAAATATTAGTCTCTTTGAAGTGTATTCAAAGAAAGCAAAAAGTGGAAAATTAATGATCATCTAAATCCTTGTTAGTGGAAATATATTCTCTGCTTAAAGTACATCACTTGGCAAATATTCATCTGTTTCTAGTTAGACAATGTTTGGGTTTGGGTCTTTAGATTTGGGGGATTTATTTTTAAGTCCACGGCTGCTTTGCTGGTTGTGAAACCAGACAGATGTACTGCAGCTGTCCTACATTTTAAGCAGAACTATAGTACTCAGTTCTGCCATTGTATGTTAGAATTAAGTTATTTTGCTTCTGTTTCTCTGATTTTACTGTTAAGAGGTTACTAATTCTGCTGAATTACTTAATGCTCTTGTGGGTGGGTATCTACAGTGATTCCAGAGACCTTTAAGCAGGTTAGTTGTTTACTTTAAACAAAATACTTACTTCAGCTTTTTGGGACTAAGGGACCAATTTAAATAGAATCTGCCTGTACTTTCATTAAGCATAGCTATAAAAGACATTTTTAAAACAACACATAAAAAATGAAGATAGTATCATGCATACTATTACAGTACACACTAACCTGTGGAAAAAAAGGGGAATTCAATAAGTTAATGAAGCAAATACTAGGGTGAAAGACCTTTTTATTTAAAAATGCAAACTGAGGGCAACTATATTAAAATACTTTACAAGGAAAGATCAATAAAAATAAGCAATGTATGCCTACTTCAAGGAAATATAAGATGCATGCTAAGTAATGAAATGAGTATGCAGCTACTTAGCAAATTCTCCAGTGCATTTACCCTAATCACACCATTACAAACACATGACATTTTATTAAGTCAGATCAGATTCCCTAGCTGTCAGACTAGAGCTAAAGCTCTAGAAAATGCACACTTTCCACAGCTCTTTTCTTAGCTCTTTCACTGACTTTGATATAATAATTTTTGATCTTCTCACTCATTTAAAAATTGGTAAAATAACATATAGTGTGTGTATATATATTTATAGAATAACTGAAAATATTTTATAGAATAGCTGAAAATATTTTAGAAATTTTTGAAGGAAAAGCACTTCTTATGTATGAAGAATTATTTCTTTTTTGTACTCCAGAAGTGCATAATTGCAGAATAATGTGGAATTCTGTACCCTGTGTATGCTCCAATAACAGTGTTTGGCTTCATAGTTTGTTCTGTGCGTTCAAAGTCTTAAGGATTTACTTGCAGCCATTGTGCCTTCTTAGACCATGGTCCTTAGTTTTATTATAATATTCCACAGTAGAGGTGTGACCCATTCTCAAAAACTGAATACACATACCTAGGTCTTCTAGGATTCCCATTCTCACACAAAAATGTTAAAGCTGAATCAGCACTTTCCCTTTGATAACTCAGTAGAGGGATGGGCTTCTTCAGGATTCCTACAGGAGAGCAAAATGAAATTCAGATAATACATACTTTTTTTTTAAATGTATCTTTGAGTAACTTAAAAAAAAAGAAAGCAAAATTGCTAGAACAGTAAGAATTCAAGGTCTTTAGGCAGTTCTTGAGCTCCCTATATCCTTACTTTAATTTAAACTTGTTTAGATGTAAATGCTGTTAAATTGGACCTTGAAGTAGAAAACAGGTCTACAAGAATAAGAATAGACATCCAGAATTTATCACAAGCAACTCATCCAGAATCAGTACCCAGAAATGTACACATTAACTTGATGCCAGCTAGGTTAACAAAATGTTATCGTAGCAATGATGAGCAGAGCTTAGAGGATGAATTCTGATTCATTCTCTGGGGAAAAAAATGTCCTGTAGTAAGTGACAGATTAAAACTTGAAGCAAACCTTGGCTCAAATTAGCAAGATAAAAAACTCAAAAACCCATGTCTCTTACCCAGTTGAACAGCTTCTTCAATAATTCTTTTATTCAGATCCATGGCTCTCTGATCTGTAACTATGGCAACCTGTTTCTCCAAGGCCTGCAGCATAGCTGCAATGGCAAGGGCTCCCGGGGGGCCGTCGTTCTCCTCGGGCGGCTCGTGGCTGAAGTGGGTGGGAAATCCCGTTGTTATCAGCACGGAGCCCGCGTGGGACATGGCCAGGCAGGCCCCCAGCAGCTCACCCTGGCGCCGCAGGTGCCTTATACCCCGCTCTCCTAGACAAGGGGTTTAAAGAGAGCAGTACACTTCAATGGATCATTCTCCTTTGGAAGTTTCCCTCCAGGTGAAAGTACATACTTTAGTGACATAAAATGGGTAAAAAAAAAAAAAAAAGAGAGAGAGAAAAACCTCTGGTCAAGGCAGGAATTGGGGTAATTTCCTCAGGAAACCTAAGAAGATCTAGGATATGAGTAATGAAGATAATGGGCTGTGCTTCCAGGTTAAGAATGTCAGCTTTTGAAAATTATTATACCTAGCCTTTCTAGGTATAAGTGCAAGTAGCTTTTTCTGAGAGCTTATTGCATATTGTTTCCTCCCCTTAGACCCTCTGTTTTCCTTTTATAGTCCTGCTAGACCACGTTCAGCTACTGAAGCTAGATTGCAACTCAAGCACCCCAGACCTTACAGAAGTTCTGATTCAGACTTCAGATGTGTGAACTGGTCCTTTGTCTCTAACTCCATCCCCTCTGGGAAGAGCTAATTCCCAAATAAATTTCACTTAATGAAATTATTAACCTCAGAAGTGAAGTTTCAGAGACATTGTAAGTTTCCTGGGGATTTCATAAACTCAATTAATACAGTGGTATCCAGATGACTGCTTGAAGTTCTTGTAACATTTCATGTAGCTGAGAACCACATTATCAGACCTTGAAAAATAGGTGAATATTAACAGAAGTCTCTTCTCATGGGTCAGTCCCTAAATAGGCAACACTATTAGCTGTGTATGGCTTTCATTTTTCAAACTTCCTATCCCATGTTCCTTCCCTGTCACTTGGAAAAAAGTTCACAGCTCAGTTCTTTTGATTTGCTAGTGCTCAAGAAAACCAGCATGAAGGGCTTATAGAGGTAAGTCTTCACTGGTGTTTTCCAGTCTCCTCATAGATTCATCCTTCTCGCTCCCCTCATCCCCACATTTTCCCCTTTGGCATTTCTCCTTCTGTTCCTCCTAAATAACACACAGACAATACACAGATAATGGACAGAGAAAAAAGTTCAGAAAACTTAAAGTTAACATAAGCAAAATACAAGTCTCTGAGAAGTGGGGTATATTAACTGAGACAAAGTACTGTACTCTCCTTCAGCAATAAAATGAGCTAACTTTTAAGTTAGGTCCTGTATTTCTGCAGAGCATGGCATTGTGCCAAGCCAGCTCCAGAGAGTGGGAAAGGAGAGGCCTTGTGAGTAAAAATAAACAGACCCAAATGTATGCACACAGCCCAAACCCGGAGCTTGGGAGTGCTGGGCGTAAGCTGTTTTCCACTACTGCCTACAGAGGATTTCAGAAAATTTATGGCACACTGAGCTCAGACTTTACAGCAGCCAGAGGGGACTAACTCAGTGTGTATTTTAGGAATGGTTGCACTACTTAGTTTGCCTTTACTTCCCTCTCTTCCTTGCACACAGAGGCAGCCCCACCGCTCAACCTTCTGTGGTGACCTGGTCACTTTGTTTCATCATATAACACCTCAGTGATGGATATGTCAGCAGAAATTCATATAATTCCACCCATCAGAGAGTGGTGTTTGAAAAACACATGCAACTACTAGAATTTTCTGGTAGGACCACAGTAGTCATGAATATATGTAAAGGAATGTGCTATTTACTCCATAGTGAATAACCATGTAGCTGTTACCAGAAAGCTGAGGTACACTGTATTTCACATACCAATTTCAGTTTTACTCAGTAACAGTTCTTATTCTCTGTGAACTCTCCAGTCTGCTTCTGTGTACTTAGGGAGCAAATAGTCATCAAGATCAGATATTCCATTGTCCACAATGAATGATTTTGGCCAGACTCTGATATTAACTACAGTAACAGAAAATAGAAGCCCTAGTTATATAAACTCACTGTATTCCATAAAGAATTCTTAAAATCACCGTAAGATTTTTACTGTGTTCTTGAATTTAAAATATCTAAAAGGGCTGGATAGGTGGTATCTACCCCATAATGAACCCATTAGAGGGAGACAGTTTTTGTTTATACCTGGATCTATTCCAATTAGTGTCTCTAGAGTCTTTATCTTTTGAGCTGCTTCTGCTGACACAATGCTGAAATGCAGAGGATCTTGAGAGATGCAGTGGACCTGTGGGACTCCTCCTAAGGATTTGACATTGTCATTCTCGAGGTCAGTAATGAACATGCAGCCAGGAGAATGTGTAAAAGCTAATGGAGCTCCTAAAATGAATGAAAAAAATTTCAGTTAAATGTTATTATTGCAACATAACAAATTATAGGGATGTTAAAATTTCAAAAAGCCACTTAATATAACAACAGAGTCTCTGCCTGATGACACTTATAAAAACAGGTGATTTTTTAAGTTACATTGGAGCAATTAATACACTTCGAGAAAGAAATGTATACATGTACATCTGAAATTTTTTTCCCTTTTAAAAAGCTCATGTGGGTAGTTGAGATCAGTTTTTTCCACAATGTCCTTTTTAGTCTAAACTTGAGGCAACCTAAGAATGGAACTCTGGTACCCTTCCAAAAGGTCTGTTGTGATGGCGTTTGTCTTCCCAAGTCACCACGACTTGTGATCGGGCCCTGCTCTCCTGGAGATGGCTGAACACCTGCCTGCCCATGGGAAGCAGTGAATTAATTCCCTATTTTGCTCTGTTTGCATGCACGGCTTTTGCTTTCCCTACAAAACTGTCTTTATCTCAATGCATGAGTTTTCCAGTTTTTACCCTTCCAATTCTCTCCCTGATCATGCTGGCTGGGGTTAAACCATGGCAATTTAAACTGGTAAGGAGTAATGACAAAAGTGGACCAGTAAGTATTACCAAAAGAAATATGAGTAGCCTCTTAAACCCTGGAGAAAAATAAGCTTCTTTAGACCTGACAGCATAATAGCTTCCTAAGCTGAAAATATTTCCTGTCTTTATCCTGACTCCAAAAGTCCCAATCTAGGTAATACTTGATTTGGCAAAATTGGTACATTGTTAGGTAAATCATAACTGGTATACTTAAACAAGCAAAACTTTCTTAGGAGGGGGAAAATGGAGATGTTTCTTTACTAAAGTACAGATGTGCTTGGTTTGAGCTACATCTGTTGGGACTCTACGGCCAGCAGTTAAAAGCACCTGGGGAACAAGGTTGTTGAGGTTTACTGTACCTCACCAAAACCTGTGAGCAGTTTTTTGTGACAAGCTAGCAGATTCATCTAAAGTATGGGTACTGGTGGTGCGGCAGATTTTAAACGTCCTAGCTGAGAAAGTAGCACAGCAAAATAAAAACTATCCAAAAATTTCCTGGAATGTACTAATGACAACTGGTTTTAATATAGAAAATGGAGAAATAAACAAAAGTGAAAGTCTGTTCCGGGCAAGGGCAGGATAGACAGACACTTGTGCAACACATTGAAAAGACATTGGCAAATCTTTTCTCTTTTCCCTACAACAAGGATGCATGAGGAAGATGAATAGGTTTGCTGAAGAGCCCAGGAAAGAGTAGGATTTTCAGCATGGATTTGAGACTGGAGAAAAGAGATTGTATGTAAGAAAGAGCAAGAAGACTCTTCTTAGAGCTGAACATATTAGAGCAGGTGTTGAGAGAAGTTCAGATAAACATCTATAAGAAACCTGCAAGGATCCTGCAAGGAGAGAAGGACAAAGCAGATGACCTCCCAGGGTTCTCCCAAATATCTTGCCTGTGATTATTAAGCTTCCTTTTCAGTAAGAATGAAAATACAGTATTGCATTCCACACTATTGACTTAGAGAAGCATATAATACTGTTACGACGGTCTTGTTGCATTTTCTTGCCCTTTGTGTTCATACCTGCATAAATGACTGCACACAGTGCAGAAAAACTGTACAGAAGAAAAAAGTTTCACTTATGTAAAATGTCACATTTACTTAATTTTGGAGAAAACTAAAAGCTCAACATTCTCCATGAGACACTTCAGAACCCTTTTCCACGTCAATCAATTTGCTAGCTCTTGACAACATTTTGGAAAGATTTCTGGCTTTTCTTTTTTTTCCTTCTTTTTTTTTTTCTTTTTCCTTTACTATTGCTTTACTTCAATACAGTACAAAGTAATATTTTAAAAGGAAGAAACTTAAAAATTAATGCCTTTAAACTTCTTGTTTTTTATAATGCTAAAAAAGATGTTTTGATGTTGCCAGAGCTGTAGATTTAAACATTTAAAATACACAAAAGTGGTGAAATTTCAGTAAGAATTTTCTTTAAAGTAGACCTGTATTTCATAACAAAAACTCTCCTGCCAAAAGTTTTTTGTTGTTTGGGGTGTTTTTTATCTTCCCCTAAAATCAAGCCTGCTAATCAGCCAATTCAGTATCCTTTTTAAAAAATTAAAATAAAACAGAGAGAGAGAGAGAAAAGAGATTGAGGGATAATTTAAAGAGAGTCTCTAAGCAGCACATACTGCAGTTGATAATTGCTTCTACTCCTGTTACTCCACAGGCCCAAAACACTGGAACATCACCAGGGTGAAGGTGAACTGGATCTCCATAGTCTGGTTTAGCCAGATCTTGTATTCCCAGCAGACCTGGAATTGATCAAAAATGAAATCATGAACGATTCTAATTAGGCAGTAATACTGCAGAGCTAGGGGGGTGGACCCCAAACATCATTCAATGACACTGAGTTAAGAGTTCAAGAGTGTCAAGTCCCCCTGAAGTGGAACATTTAGTTTGCCTTTGAGTGCACATCCTCAGAGCCTGAACTGATTTGATTTCTCTTTTTTTGTACTCGATAACACCAGTAAAAATGTTTTTACCTTATTTCTGCAACAAAATGCAAGTTAGACATCTATTCTGAGTTTCCAAGATAATATAAATCTTCTGGATCAACAGAAGAATTCTATTCATAGTACTGGCAAACAAGAATAAATGATTGCAACGCAAAATGAGTTCTTTCTAGAACACATTTTCTACTGCATTGACTTCGTATATCCTTTAGCTAGAGAAATGATCAATCTCTCTTTTCCTCTCTGTCTTAGATAAATACATCTCACTCTTAGCTTCCTTTTGTTAAATTGTCTTTTGATTTATTCTAACACCTACTTGTAATAATCTGGGTCATTCTAAGCACTTGCTCTATCTTCCTTTAGTTTTAAATTCTTCAGATGCTTTAATATACCACTCTCTTCTCTGAAATTAGTTTATATAATCTGTATATATGTTAATTACTCTTATTACTAGTTTGTCAGGCTTAAGTACTCAAATATTACTTTGAAAAGTTACTCAACTACATTACTGGAGTGTTTTGTAAACCAATGACATCTCCTTCCATGCCCTGCAATGTGATCCTTCTGTGTATGTAGCCCATGATTACCAAACTTCTGACAGCAGGGGGGAATTTATTGCAATCTGTCTTCATATTACAGGTGTTTGTTTGGTTTTGTTCTTTTTCAAAAAGCCTCCTCTCTTATTTTTTTCATTTTTGTTCAAACTAGATTTAAAAAAAAATCTTATCATATTTCTATTCATTTTGTCTTAAGTGTTGTGCTCATTGTATGCTATTTCAGTATTTTTTAAAATAATGCAGTATTTACTTTCACATTCAACCACTAAGACACAAAATGCCTCCACACATACTTCTCCCCATGCTGTCAGTCATTGCTATCCTGTCACTGGAATCTCTGACAGCAAGAAAGTATTCACATATAAATGAAACTGCACACATTTCAGAAAAATGTGATTACACTTTTTACCAAAACCACCCCTGCCAGATAACTTATCTACATCCGACAACTATCTTTTATCTTAGAAATCTGTGTTCAGCTCACTCAAAACCTTCTTTTTTTTTTTTCTTTCTTCCTTTTTCCTTTTATATTCAGGTTTGTGACCATTAGAAGGACTTAAAACAGATGAAGTGGTGCGGGTATTTCAGTCCTACCACTTCCCATGCTTTCCCCCTTCACTTGTATACACAGTCAGGTACCTGCAGAATGAGAAAGGAAAAGCACTGACCAGGGTCACCTATGTGAATTGGTGCTCCATGGGCTTCTTTTAATTCAGACGTTGCTAGCACAGCTGCTCCCAACTTGCTTTCAGGAATAGGTCTCATTGTGACTACCAAGTTGCAGTGAAACATAGAAATGCTGTAGCAAGGCACAGAAGTCTGGCAGTTCAGAAGAATCCAGTGTTAGCAGGAATATTGAACAATACTTCTAAAATGTCAGAATAAATAAATCTAAATCTTTGTGCTGCACTTGAGTTTAGAAAGGCTGCATTCTAACATTCATTTTAAATCCTTTTGAAAAAAGAAAATCTTGGGATCCTGTATTTTTTTTCCTTTAAGATTACATAATTTACCTGCATCATATAGATCACTAAAATTTTCAACTTAATGCATTCCTTGTTTTAGTGCACACAGCAAGATGAGCTCAGTATGTTGAATATTGTCTGAAAACAATGGTGTGTTCCCTCTACAGAAGGTGAAAAAGCTAAGAGAAAATTATGGCACACCTACAAATCTACTTAGACTGAATCTATCCTCTGTAGTTGAATACAGTGCCCAGTAACACACCAGGGTCAGCAACTGCTGATGGCAGTACTCACTTGTACAGAAGCTGCATGACCGTTCTATACATACAAATAGTTCTCTACAAATAGTTCTCTCAAATAGCCTCTACAAAGGCTCTATGAGAGAGGCTGAGGCACCTTTTCTGTTTAGAAAGAAAGCAGGTCAGCTTTTTAGGAAAAAATGTCAGATTTCTGAGTTGCAGTTGAACATAAACAAGACATCCAGAGAGCTAGAGCTGTCGAGAAAATGTTCATTTAAAGCCTTTATAATGATAATAATAATCACACCTGTCACTGAAGAAACACACTGTGCAGTTCTTCACAGCATTAATGTGCTATAAACTATAACATTTTCCTAATTCTGAAATTCTAGAAGCAGATAGATGATTGTATTTTTTTTCTTTAAGCTTGGTAGAAGGACTCATGTATGAGATATGCTTGCACCTTTATTTTGACCAGGAGCATAGCATAGATTGTGTAACGGTAACACTGAAAACAACAATAACCTTTCTCCAGTAGCACAGCATCTGAACTAAATGAAAAAGGCATGCAGATGCATACTTCAATATTCTTAGTATTAAGGGGTTTCTTTACTGGAGCCAGAATTATTCTGAGACTCCTATTACCATTAAAATGTACACCACAAACCTTTTGGGCACAGTCATAATTTTCAGTGCTATGGTAGGCACCTCAAGTCTTTGGGAACATCTTCAGGCCCAGAGGCCTGGGTTTGCAGTAAAGGTGCAGTTTAAAGGCTCTACTGTCACAGGAAAATCCAGAATGTGGCTGTCACGCAGAAGAAACTGCTATTGTCATGGTTTATAAAAGGAATACTCCAACTGTAAACAGGAGCTGGTATGGAGAGTGGGACACACGTAAAGACATGGTCAGAACAGTGCATGGATCACTGGGTGAAACAGAGACTGCAAACCAGAACAGAATCCACATGAAATGGCTGCCACGGGAAACAGGGAAAGCTTTGTCATAAAAAATGAATTAAAAAGGAGACCGGCCTTACACTGAACTGAGGCTGGGAACATTTTACTCTGTATTTTCATGTGCTCAGCACTAGCACATGCCTTAAGTTACTGTGCAGGCAGAGAAAAAACGTTCTGATTTGAACAATAGGTATATGCACATAATCTGAATATGGGCAAAACTCACAGGCAAAATTACAACAAAGATTATGTGTGTGTGTAAATACTTACTTTGTACATGCTTACATTACATTTTTGTTCACCGTTTCTGATAGGAATGCCAGCTTTTTGGACTGCTTTTTCAAAAGAGAAGCTGCAGCCTAAATAAAAAGTCACCATGTCCTTGAGTTGTTCAGAATACTCCTTAAGGCTTTTCAGTGATCCAGTACAAGCTCCATGCTCGTATTTTCTGTACTGTAGGCAGTCAGTTCTAGTGAAATAAGAAGTTATCACAGCTTTGTCACATTTTTTAAAAACAAGGTGAATTGGTTGAATTGACATAAACCCAGTGTGAAATCACACAATACAGCCTGCTTTATCCATTTTGTTCTTTCTGACTAATAACAAAACAGTCACAGACAAAACCTCCAGAACATTTTATTCTGCTCAAAACCAAGTTGGCAGACAGAATGTTATGGTTTGAGATTTTTTAGGTTTTATAGGTAAAGGCCCCTTATGCATATCTTGTCTCAGGCTTTCAAAAACTAGGAAGCTGGTTTAAACCTTGTTTTTAGTGTTTATCATAGAAGTACATCTTTCAAATTTCAGAGACTCTACAAGTATCATGCAGACACCATGGCCATGTTTCTAGTAAATAAAACAAATATAAAACCCTATTATTGAATTATGCAGGCTCAGACTGCAAAATATTTAAAAATTACACAAAATTTCACCTTTGGATTAGAGAAATACTCGCAGTACTGACAGTTATCATAACATGTGGCTCAGGAACAAGATTATCAGGCTGTTATACATGGTTTTCACTCAAAGGTATAACTCCAAGAAAAGAGTGTTGTTCAAAATATTCAACAGTGTAACCAGGCTGTTCCCTCAAATTCTCCTAATCAACACCAGCATTTACTTCAGAATATTGGTCAGCAGAGTTGGTTTGTAGTTACCTGATATCAGAGTCACTACTCAGGGAAGGACATTTCCAGTCACCTGGTTGACTTCTGTACAGCAGTGGCAGGGGTCCATCATTTGCACGGCAGAACATCTCAAAGTCATCAGCCAGGGACTTGTGCAAAATCACAACATTGGCCTGTTTATAGCCTTAAATTGTGGAAGGTAGGAATGGCTGGTTATTAATTCAGCTTTTTGTGTGTGAAACAATAACTTCTCTGTATGAATTTCTTTAGATCGTTTATAAGAATTACCTGAAGGAAATTTTTGATTCAGAACTCTGTAATTAGATCAAACTTCTTGAAATGCTTTAAAAATCATAGCTAGAGTAGCTAGGCCTACTCTATATGTAAAGTCATTCACAGCTAAAATGGTTGGCAGACATGGGCAGTAGAATAATATGAAGACACCATAACTAATAAACATTTCTATTAATTTATATATACATAATTTCTTTTCTAACTGGGGACATTAGTCTTCTGTAGGAATATGCTTTATTTGCAAATGTTAACTCAGAGCCAAAGAAAGGCTATCACATACCACACTTTCACAATTATTTTTCACCCCATCAAGATATAAATCAATCCAAAAGTAAACTCCTGGTATATTGATGTTCGTAGCACATTCTTTAAAATTTCTTGGCTAGGGAATTTTAATGTGGGCTGCAATTAAACAGACATGATTACAGCTCAGGAATAAACTCTTGACTGCCCACTGAATTTCAGTAATTTCTAATTAAATTTCTAAATTAATTTCTTATTCCTAAACTAAAATAAACAGAACTGCTACACTTTCTTTACTTGGAAACAGCTTTGATTTAAAAGGTTCTTGAGTACTACTATGAAATAGCTTCTAAAGATATTAACATTTTTGCAATGAGTACCACTGAAGAAAGGTCCTATTGAGCAAAAATTTATTTTCTTAACAGTAGTAGTTACTACCAACGCCATTTAAACTTTCCTGCATGGAAATATCAACTGTTCAAAAAATGGGGGGAAATCTGGAGTACAACTGGTCTGGGGTGTATAAACCCAGCAATTAACAATCCCTAAATTCTGTGCCAATACTCTCCTGAAGAGTTATTACTGTCTGATATCAGGCAAGTGAGTAGGAGGCTGCACAGAAGCACTCACTTTCTTAAATACTGCAGTAGTCTGTCATCAAAGAGGCAATAATTTAGTTGAAATCAATGAGCTGCCTTCAAAGGCTGTAGAAAATGAGCCAAATCTTACTCTTGACTAAACCTAACAAAGAAATCCAAAGAGAATTCTATTCCTGATGGAAAAAAGCAAACCAAAGGCTGAGGTAAGCATGCATTTGCATACTGAATTTGTCCACAAACTTCTCTCTTGGGAATAGTCAGCACAAAAATACATTTTATTACTAGCAAAAGTTACTAAATACAGAACAAGATTCTTGTTAAATACAGAAAAATATTTTTGCTAAATAAACATACTACATTAACCACCGAATAAAACATTAAGTTCAGTTACCCCTCAATTTCATTCCCTGCCATCCATGAATATCCACAGGCACCTTCTGCTTTGCTGGTTATATTAATGAGTTCTTAAAATTATGGATTTAGTCAGGGCATTCAACTGAACACTGAATTTCACATACTAGTTACAGATGACAGGCTGAATCTTCAGGCAAATACTCGATAAACTTTGGAAGCTTCATTGTAACACTCTGAAAACTTTATTGCTCCTCCTGATAGCTATCCTTACTTTTTGCATACAACCCATATCTCCTGATGGATTCACTTGCATTATAGAGCCATCATCATGAATGTATTCACAAGCAATGGTAGTGGAGCTGGATGTGTTGACCAACCCAGGCATTAATTCTACACACTCATGCCCAAGTTCAGAGACGTTTAGAAAGAGTTTTAACTTTTATGATGAATGACAATGAGGACAGTAAAATATAATTGGATAAAAACAACATAAGACAATTTGTTACAATGGTTCTCCTTGTATAATGAAACTGTTCTTGAACTAGTTTTGTATTTTAACAATATTTCTAAAAATGTTAGAACCAATACATTTGAAACTACTAGAGCAATAAATTTGCTTAAAAATTTGGCTGGGGCAAACTGCAAATTATTAACATTTTAAAATGTCTTCCATTAGTATTTTTCAACTTAGGAACTGATAGAAAAGAAAACCACAAATTCAAGACTCACTGCAGTTCTAAAAAATGACCTTTAACATATTTTATAGTAGTGCTACTATTGTACACACAGCTTCGTTGATCAGCTATTTGGCATGGTATTTTTGTTTACATTATTTTTTAAAGCTGATCAGAACAATGACAGACTTCTCTGCTTCTGTAAAAGTCCAGCTAGAAAGGCAAGACATAAATCAATTTCCAGAATGCATTAAATTATCTGAGTATAACACTAATTTTTCCTTCCCCCTTATAATTCCCAGCCTCGCTGACCAGTAATCTTCACCTTCTGCAACAAATGAAGCAGAAAACCATTCCTGTAACAATATGTCTCTAATTTTTCCCCAAAGCATATCTGATGTGCTAAGTAAAGCAAGGTCTCTGCGAAGAACATAGTAGGTCATCTTACAAATGTGATAACAATATGCAAGAAAACCCAGATTTGGTTAAAGATTTTTCAAATATTTTCTACATCCATCATTTCTCAACAACAATTGGATGCTGAGGGATGCACTGCAAACACTGAAAACAAAGTCCATGTACATTACTCAGGTAGGATGGTGAATTTTCTCTGATATATCTTTATGATTTAAAAAACAGAGTCAGGTGTTTACAATGTGATTTCAAAAACACATAAAAACATAGTATTTTCTTCTGTTTTACTTTGGTGCTTTTGATATTTCTTCAATCCTCTACAAACAAAAACCATGTAGTTATGAATCTAAAATAGAATCACCTTGCACAGAGAGCTGTTAGGCTTACTTACCTTCTGCCATTCCAGAAGTATTACTAATACTGAGTCTGTTGCATCGAATTATTCTTCTTAGCACATGGGGAAGGAGAGATTTCAAGCCTCTTGTCAAAAGCATCTCTTCATCCTTAACAGACAGATAATTATAAATTTAAACACAAATTGCCTTCCCCCCCCCCCCCCCCCTTTTAAAGTCTGATTTTCTGGGGAACTTAGCTTACATTTCCTCCTTGTGTTCCACCAAAATTATTATCACTGGGAAATTCTACGTTGTAGTGCAAAAGGGAGACCAAATTCAAAGGGTTATTTTACTGACATTTTATGACTATATGCAAACTTTCAACAAATCTTTCAACAAATTAGCTGGAGACATGCACTTTAATATTTTGGATAAAACACAAACTTTTGCTGTCCTATAATGTAAGAAACATTTATTTCTTCCCTGATAAATATTAATTTTCTAGAGTATTCCGTTTTCCAAAAGTCATTTTAACTTTAAAATTGCAAAAGCACCTACCAAGGTATAATCTATA